>JBAMCE010000279.1:0-10409 GCA_037075305.1 Drosophila kanekoi
GAATATTTAGTAACAAACGTCTTATTTTCCTTGCACACATCAATGAGAAACTTTGGCTCAAGAGGGTAGATTCGGAGGGGGCTTCAAAACTGCGTGAGTTTTCATAATTTAGCACACGCAGCTTCAAAAGCTGGACACCCAGACTCAGACCAAATGGGAGTGAGGCCGCAGGCATTGATAAAATCCCGACAGCCGATGAGTTCTTCACACTAACCACACTAACCAAAATAGGCGTTGTTTTTGTGATGCATCTGGTCACGGGATCTACATATGTAGTAAATTTGAAAATTTGTGTCCATCCCTTCGGCATAAGGAAGTCAAGAAACTAGCCAAGAGAAGGGACACCAAATTCGGTCTTGTGGTAGTAGTCATTGTCGTTCTTGTGGAGGAAATCATCATACCCTGCTGCATTTTGCTACTTCACCAGAAACGGAGCGTCGACACCATTGCATACATCGTCTGCTTTGAGCGCCGCCACTTCGACACACGCTCACTTTACTACCGCTAGTTCTGATTCCTTGGTTCCCTGTAGGGCCTTAGTAGACTCAGGCTCTCGTTAATATGGTCAGATCCCGTTTCGCACAGAGATTTCAGTTAAGGAAAACTAGGTCGTCGACAGCTGTCACGGGTCTCGGAGATATAAGCGTCTCTACTGAAGGATCAGCCATTAAGATTCCCATGAAATCACAAGACTCAGATTATTCAGCCACATTTGATGCTCTTGTGACTCCAACAATTACCGATAGTCAGCCAAGCTTCATCATCAATTCATCGGACTGGAAAATTCCCTCGAACATAGGGTTGGCTGATCCTGCGTTCAACAAACCACAGCGAGTGGATCCTTTTATTGGAACGTGGCCTCTTCTGTGAGCTTTTGTGTGTTTAGGCATCACTACCTCTTCTGCGAAAAACTCGTCTTGGCTGGGTCGTGACAGGTGTGAGTCTACGTAGTCCCTCGTTGTTGGCTGCAGGCCTCACTCCTGATAGCGAGGCTGGTCAGTTGGACGATGAGCACTTTTGCCAATACCTTCTCCCGCTTACGAGTATTCAGTGGGGTTGCTTCTGAAGCGGAGGCCAGAGCTTCGGGGAGAGTCTTATAGCCAGGCTTATAGTCGATTCCTCAGTCTTGAGCGAAAATTGGGTCGGATGTCGCATCTGAAGGACCAGTACTCGGCATTTATCAAAGAGTTTCTGGTTTTGAATCCCATGTCGCGAGTTTGTCCAGAGTTGAGTGGCTGTTGTAAATACTTCCTCCCACATCATTGCGTCTTGAAGGAAGACAGCACCACAACCAAGTTGCGTGTTGCGTTTGATGGCTCAGCGACAAGTGATTCTGGACATTCTCTTAATGATGTACTGATGGCGGCACCAATCATTCAACCTAAGTTGTTTCACATTTTGATTCCCTGCTGTACGTATCCTGTTGCTCTGACAGCTGACATTTGCAAAATGTATCGCTGTGTCGAGTGACTTAGCCTGATAGTTTCTACCAGTGCATTCTGTGGAGGGACTCGCCTCAGAAGGATATCGAAATCTCTAAAATGGATACAGTAACATACGTGACCAAATCAGCATCATTTCAGTTCTTGCGCGCAATGCTCCAGTTATCCTCTGATGAGCGTGTTGCATTTCCAATTGAATCATATCCGGAGCCAACTCAGTTGATGAAGCCAGATAGAAAATTCGTCAGACGGCCGGGATATTATCTCGTAGAAACTTCAAGCTTCAAAGTGGTGTTCCAGTCACCAATAAGTCCTCGATGGAATAGCTTATGAAGAAGGGGAACACTAGTTGAAGTTCAATGATGGAAACGATGTTACCAAGGCGCTTGGTCTTGTATGGGATCCAGCGTGCGATCAGTTGCTATTTTCATTTTCTGTTCTTTATTCTACATTCAAACCCTGCAGTTGCTCAGTTCTGTCTATTGTTGCCCGTTTCTATGATCCGTTTGGACTTTTGGGACCAGTAACTAAAGCAAAGATCTTTCTTCAGCAGCTTTGTAAGGACAAATGAACTTGGGATAAAAGCTTACCGATTGCACGGGATACGACCTGGAGGGAGCTATGCAGCGGTTTTCGCAACATTCGTCATGTATCGTTTCCCAGAGTGGTACTCTTCGAAGGAGCTGTTATTGAAATCCATGGATTTTGCGATGCAAGTGTGGATGCCTATAGAACCTGCATCTACGTGGTGTCCAGAAGTCCTCTAGCGACAAGTCGTATCCTTTGCCCCAAGTCTCGAGTTGCGATTAAAATCATTGACTGTCCCAAAACTGGAATTATGAGGAGCGAAGCAAATGGCTAATCTAATGTATGAAATTAAGCACACAGGCATCATTGTCGGCCAGTTTTATTGCTGGTGTGATTCGTCTGTTGTCCTATCCTGGATAAGAGATGAGCCCTTCAAATTTAATGTATTCGTGGCAAATCGTGTGGCTGCCATACAAGAACTCACTGCCAGTATGGAGTGGAGATATGTTTCGCCGGACAGAAACCATGCTGACATTCTTTCTAGAGGTACAGTTCCCAACGTCCTAGCCCAATCGGAGCTCTGGATTCATGGTCCAACGTATCTATTAGATGGTCGCCTAAATTGGCGGCATCCCGTCTGCCTTACACTCCAACCATTGAATTGAGGAAATGAGTACTGATCATTAAGTCTCCACATGCAGATTCAACTCTGGGATGCAAGCACGCAAACTCATTTGGCTCCATGCAGCGCTTATTCGGCTATGTGTACAAATTTATGAAGCGTATAAGGCATCATGGACTCACTGTTGCAGACATTCATCACGGCACTCGGATTCTTCTTCGGGTTGTACAGAGAGCGAATCAAAAATTACATCAAGGAGATTCACTCTCATGGAAATGGGAAAAATCCAGCTCCATCGCATCTCTTGCACCATTTCTGGATGAAAGGACCTCCGCCGTGTTGGTGGCAGGCTTAGCAATTCCCCGTGCACTTCTGGCCAATATTCGACTTCGATTTTGGCCGATTGGTGGATTGAGAACAGTCTCTAAAGCAGTCAGTAGATGTGTGAGGTGCTTCAGAGCGAGGCCTAGTTTCGTCAAACCTGGCCCTTTCTTCTACAAGTCGGAAGTTCGTACGAGGCCGCCCGTCAAGTGATTCGTCAGCGTCTTCATATGCTTTACCAGCAAGGCAACTGCTACCTTTCTGGGTGCTTTAAAGCGACTCATGGCCACTAGTAGCAAACCCAGTCAGATCTGGTCCGACAACGGAGCAAACTTCGTTGGAACTAAGAATGAGCTGGTTGATTTGAAACGTCTCTTGCTTAGCGATCCCCACATGGACGAAGTTCGGCAGTTCTGCGTCGTCGATGACATCGAGTGGAAATTCATTCCCCCGTTCTCCGTACTTTGGTGGAGTATGGGAGGCGGCAGTGAAATTGGCCAACCACCATTTTTATCGCTCTGTTGGCCGTTCTTTGTAAACACACGCCTATTACTCTCGCTTTCAGAGAACCCAGCAGATCTAGCTGTCCTGACTCTTGCTTATCTACTGATTTGTGGTCCTTCAGCAACTTTCATCGAGCCACGCTTGGCAAAATTAAACTACGACGGTTTGGATGGCTGGCAGCGTGTGACACAGCTACAACAGGTGTTCTGGGTTCGATTGCATGAATAGTACCTCACCCTACCATAACAGCGAGCTAAATTGTGCACACAAAAACAAGCGTTGTGCATCAACGACATGGTGCTCGATAAAGAAGAAAATCTGCCTCCCATACGGTGGCCGCTTGGCAGGGTAGTAAATTTGTTTCCTGGGAAGGATGGAGATGCCGTGTAGCCGTGGTGAAGACCACGGCTGGAATCATCCTTCCGTAAACAAGATGTGTCTGCTGCCCCTTAAGGATTCTGTTGAAAGTCTGGCTTCCAACAGGGGGAGTATGTTGGATTAAGCAGCAGCCGCCTCAAATAAGCATGTAAACATAAGAAGAGGTTGAAATCTTAGTTTAGTGAAACAGCTGTTTGTTGTACACAAGGTCGGCAAGCCTTTCTTGCACTTGTCGCAGCTCCTATAAAATTACATACTTTTTTTATTTTTTATCTCTTGTTCGTTGTTGATCGAGGCGAGGCGAAGAACTATTTCCGAGCCACAGCCAAATAACTTTTGCAATTTTTATTAAATAATTTATAAAATTATACGCGTTGTTGTGAAAAGCCAAATCTGACTTTATTTCTTGGCTAAGGTTATAAATCAGTTGTTAAATAAAATTAGCAACTCAACTTGGAGTGTTATGGGAGAGCGCAGTGAAGGCTGCGAAGCAGCTGCTGGTCAAGTGCGCAAACACCACGGCATTTAACTACGAGGATCTGTCAACAGCAGTTACGAAGGTAGTAGCGAGGCCGCTATATCCTTTATCATCGGACCCTAATAGCTTAGAAGCACTAACTCCAGGCAATTTTTTGGTTGGCCGCCCACTCAAAGCACTAATGGAACCATTTGACGAAGCATTGGAAGTAGTACACCACATGTATTGGCGCCGCTGGATAACTGAGTACCTCACCTTGATGCAGGAACGCTCATGGAGGACAACCGCGAGCAACATTCAGATCGGAAGTCTTGTTTTGATCACCAAAGACAACGCACCGCCTGGTCAATGGTTGCTAGGAAGAGTGTCATAATTGCGATGGCGCAGTGTGTGTCGTGACTTACAAGACGGGGTTTCTCAAGCGGAATGTACATAGAGTCTGCCCCTTGCCACTGGATTCAACAATAGATGGTGTAGTCAGCCTTATTTAGTATTTTTGTTTACATTCCTTGAAATGTTTATCGAACTGAATAATTATCGATACTGTCGATCGATGTATTGTACATTGAACTGTAATCAGTTTGTCGAGTAAAAGTGTTGAAGCGGAGGGGATCATAATTTTTGCTGGGAATGGAATGCTCCTCATAATTATAAATTTCAACACTCGTGGAGGACTCTAGCTCGAACACTCCCTCTTAGTTATGTGTATTCCCACGTCAATTCCTTCGGCCACCCTGGTGTACTCCCAGATTATCAAATCTAAAAAATATAAAATATAAATATTATCAAACAAGTTTTAAGTCTGGTTCGTGCACAGACTTGGCTAAATATTTATCTTACTCGTTGCAAAAGGCAATTTTCCCAAAATCCAAGACAGTTTGAAGCGTAAATCTTGAAGTTTGCCTTGTTCATTTTCTCTTGTGATGGAAAAGCTAGCATTGAATCTGATTCTGCTAACCACTTTGCTCATTTTTTCCAATGAACCTACTCTTCAGTCTGTCCTAATAATAATTTTTACGCTTATGCTTTTACTTCCGCTAGTTCTCTACCTCCTCCTATTATTTCCCATTTCTCTCTCCTTTAAGCTATATATTTTTTAATTCTTCTTACTCTCCTGGACCTGACAAAATTCCTAGCTGACTATTAAGGAGTGTAGTTCTTCCCTTGTTTATCCATTGCTAAAGCTTTTTAATCTATCCCTTGAATCTTCTGTCTTTCTCTTTGGAAAGAATCTTATATGATTCCTCTACACAAGAAAGGTGGAAAGGGCAACATTACAGGTGCATTGCAAAACTGTCCGCTGGTCCTAAATTATTTGATAAAATAATCACTTCGAATTTGCAGTATTTCTGCAAATCAGTTCCCCTGTTTCCCCTGTTAAACATGGATTCGTAGAGAATCGGTCAACTACGACAAATCTGCTTCAGTTTACTTCCTTGGTAAATGATGCTTTCCTTTCGAAAATGCAATTTTTTTTACTTTTTAAACTTGACCGAATAGGTTTCCCTCCATCTCTTTTGATTTGGATTAGTTTTTATTAGTTCTTATTTAAAAGGTAGGACCTACAGAGTAATGCGAAGGCTGACTACCTCTAACTACCCTGTTCCTCAAGGTAGTCACCTTGGACCTTTACTATTTACACTTTTTATAAATGATATCCCCTCTGTTATATTACATGCCCGTGTACTCATGTATGCAGACGATTTAAATCTTATTCTATCATACACTAATCCCCTACATTAGTCTCGTTTACAAGATGATTTGGAAGGTATGCAACTTTGGTGTTCGGCAAATCAATTGCATCTGACTCTCGTACTACACCTTATCTTATCAGTTATACAATCGACTGTACTCCATTGCAACGTATACTAACAGTTAAGGATCTAAGCGTTTTTTAATTTAAGCTCTGCTTCAATCTTCACATAGATACCATCGGTAATGAGGCAAAAGGTGTACTTGAATATATTAAACGATGGTCTAAGGAGTTTAACGAACCTTTTGTAACTAAACTTCTATACATCTTTCTTGTTCGCCCTATCCTTGAATACTGCTCTTGCATCTGGTCTCCGCAGTATAACAATAGCCAGGATCGTATTGAATCTGTTCAGAGGCAATTTCTGCTTCTTGCCTTACGAGGTTTAAATTTGGACCCTAATCTTCCGTTGCCATCCTACTCGACCAGACTGGTTCTTCTTTATCTTCCGTCGTTAACCAACTGTAGGACAATTTTCGCTGTTGTCTTTCTACATAAGTTGGTATTTGGCGATATGGGTTCTCCTTTTCTGCTAGGGCGTCTTCAATTCTCTGTTCCGGCTAGACTATCTTCTTACTTTTTCTGTATTTTCATAATAAATATAGCAAATTAAGATTAATTTTAATTTATTTCTCTTACTAGGCTTTTAGCATTTAATGTCCATTATGTATGTGTATGTGTATTATGTATGTGTATGTATATATTGAATAATGAGGAAGAGACTCGTTTTGTCGACTATTCATAAAATAAATAAATATTTTTCATTGTGCTCATACTCAATACGACGCTTCGAATCGGCTACTCCCCAAGGCAATGGAAAGGCTTGGGCTTGGGGCTTGGGGAACCGGAGCAGCTTCACCGAGTGGTTGAACTCATCCTTGACAGCTTCAAGAGCTTTGAGTATTGCGTCGCAGCATTTGTTGACTTCAAACAGGCGTTTGACCGAGTGTGGCACAATGGACACCTGTTCAAATTAAAAACTTTGCTTCCTCCCTCTCTGTTTTATATATTCCACAGCTTTCTCAAAATTGTGAAGACACAGCAATCCTCTCCAAAGCCAGCTATTTATACCAACTAAAAAGTATGACATGGTTCTTAAAGGAAATCAACAAGTTTTCTCTGAGCAACAAGGTGCTGTTGTACAAATCCATTTTGGTCCCAGCTTGGCGCTATGCAGGCCAAATCTTCGGCACTGCACCAAAATCCCATTGGAAGAAAATTAGTGTCCTCCAATCCAAGGTGCTGCGACTAAGTACTGCAACCGGACCTTAGCAAGAGACTCAAAGGTTTCATTGGTGGGTCCTCTTACGACAGCAGTCCACTAACTAAATGTCCCGCCCTTCTGCCCACCCCAATATATTGGCAAGAAGGCTTTGCAGAAGAAAGCGACATAGATTGCGCAGGACCCACCCCATCGACCTCCCAAACCGGGTACTTAGATAAGGTAAGCATAAACCAAAAAATAATATATAACCACTAACGACAAAACATATAGACTGGACAACTGAGCTTTTAGATGCCTTCGTTTTTGTTCGGGCTCGAGAGCGTCCGCACGCTCTAACCGAGAGCGTGTGTATGAAATACATAAGACTTGCGTGAGGGAACGGCAAAGCTGCTCTTTTTTTTTCCTTTATTCCCTTTATTCGCTCACACTACAGGAAACTGCTTTGGCTTACTCTCAGTGCTCTTTCATATTGTCTATTTACCGTAACTGTCTGTAAGTGTATGTGTCCGACAAGCAAAAATACCCACAAATTTAAGATTTCTCAAATGTCGGAAGTATTTCTTCTCTTTCAAAGGGGCGGTTAATATAAAATCATGAAAGGATTTGTCACGTCGATGCGAAATTCTTGCATTTTAGCTCGATATCGTTGGTAAGGGTACCTAAGCGTTGGCATGTGTGCATTTACGATTGTTGGACTTGCAATATTCACGCACACTTGCATATTTTGTATATGAATAGAAGCATTTATGCGCTTGTGTGCCTGTTGGTTGCCAGCCTGCCTGACCCTGTCGCAAATCTGTCAAGATTTTTGGATTTTTGATATTCGGCTTGTACACACACACACACAAATGTGTGTGAATGGGCAGATCATGGGCACAAAAGAAAATTTCAAGATTGAAATCTACACACTGTTTCCCGTGCACTTCTGGCCAATATTCGACTTCGATATTGGCCGATTGGTGGATTGAGAACAGTCTCTAAAGCAGTCAGTAGATGTGTGTTGGTTGTCTGGACCTGCGTTGGATTCGGTTCGATCGTTGGAGTTTTCCGGAGCCAATTGTCGTGTGGTTCTGGATATTCTAAATAGAATATTTAGTAACAAACGTCTTGTTTTCCATGCACACATCAGTGAGAAACTTTGGCTCAAGAGGGTAGATTTGGAGTGGGCTTCAAAACTGCGTGAGTTTTCATAATTTAGCACACGCTGCTTCAAAAGCTGGACACCTAGACTCAGACCAAATGGGAGGAGGCCGCAGGCATTGATAAAATCCCGACAGCCGATGATTTCTTCACACTAACCACACTAACCAAAATAGGTGCAGTTTTTGTGATGCATCTGGTCACGGGATCTACATATGTAGTAAATTTAAAAATTTGTGTCCATCCCTTCGGCATAAGGAAGTCAAGAAACTAGCCAAGGAGGGACACCAAATTCGGTCTTGCAGTAGTAGTCATTGTCGTTCTTGTGGAGGAAATCATCATACCCTGCTGCATTTTGATACTTCACCAGAAACGGAGCGTCGACACCATTGCATACATCGTCTGATTTGAGCGCCGCCACTTCGACACACGCTCACTCCACTACCGCTAGTTCTGGTTCCTTGGTTCCCTGTAGCGCCTTAGTAGACTCAGGCTCTCAGTTGCAATGGTCACATTCCGTTTCGCACAGAGATTTCAGTTACGGAAAACTAGGTCGTCGACAGCTGTCACGGGTCTCGGAGACACAAGCGTCTCTACTGAAGGATCAGCCATTAAGATTCCCATGAAATCACAAGACTCAGATTATTCAGCCACATTTGATGCTCTTGTGACTCCAACAATTACCGATAGTCAGCCAAGCTTCATCATCAATACATCGGACTGGAAAATTCCCTCGAACATAGGGTTGGCTGATCCTGCGTTCAACAAACCACAGCGAGTGGATCCTTTTATTGGAACGGGCCTTTTCTGTGAGCTTTTGTGTGTTTGGGCAGGACTACCTGTTCTGCAAAAAACTCGTCTTGGCTGGGTCGTGACAGGTGTCAGTCTACGTAGTACCTCGTTGTTGGATGCAGGCCTCACTCCTGATAGCGAGGCTGGTCAGTTGGACGATGAGCACTTTGCCAATAACTTCTCCCGCTTACCATCCGGCGAGTATTCAGGTGCGGTTGCCTCTGAAGCGGAGTCCAGAGCTTCTAGGAGAGTCTTATGGCCAGGCGAAAATTGGGTCCGAATTCGCATCTGAAGGAGTAACAATTCTCGGCATTTATCAAAGAGTTTCTGGATTTGAATCCCATGTCGCGAATTTGTCCGCAATTGGAGTGGCTGTTGTAAATACTTCCTTCCACTTCATTGCGTCTTGGAAGAAGACAGCACCACAACCAAGTTGCATGTTGTGTTTGATGGCTCAGCGACAAGTGATTTTGGACATGCTCTTAATGATGTACTGATGGCGGTACCAATCATTCAACCTAAGTCGTTTCACATTTTGATTCGCTTCCGCACGTATTCCGACCGTATCCTGTATAAGAGATGAGCCCTTCAATTTTAATGTATTCGTGGCAAATCGTGTGGCTGCTATACAAGAACTCACTGCCAGTATGGAGTGGAGATATGTTCCGCCGGACAGAAACCCTGCTGACATTCTTTCTAGAGGTACAGTTCACAACGTCCTAGCCCAATCGGAGCTCTGGATTCATGGTCCATCGTATCAATTAGATGGTCGCCTAAATTGGCCGGCATCCTGTCTGCCTGAAACTCAAACCATTGAATTGAGGAAAAGAGTACTGATCATTAAGTCTCCACATGCAGATTTAACTCTGGGATACCATCCATCGCATCTCTTTCATCTTTTCTGAATGAAAGGGACCTCCTCCGTGTTGGTGGCCAGCCCAGCACTTCATCGCAGGACTATGATGCGCAACATCCGGTTGTATTGCCTCGGCGTCATGCAATCACCTTAACTCTCATCGTTCCGTTTCTTGAGAGAAATCTACACGCTTTTTCCCGTGCACTTCTTGCCAATATTCGACTTCGATATTGGCCGATTAATAGTTTGAGAACAGTCAACAAAAGCAGTCAGTAGATGTGTGTTGGTTGTCTGGACCTGCGTTAGCTTCGGTTCGATCGTTGGGAGTTTTCCGGAGCCAATTATCGTGTGGTTCTGGATATTCTAAATA
>JBAMCE010000281.1:0-34977 GCA_037075305.1 Drosophila kanekoi
TGGTAAAGCAGATTTGAGTTCCAGGTGAGGCTGAATGTGTTGAGATTTAATAGTCGGGTGAGGTTATTTGGCTTTCTCTTGCTCCCCTAGGCTGCAAATGCTAGATTAACAGGGTTCCTGGTATCTGAGACAAGTTTTTGTAAATCAGTTTTGGCGGCCAGATGGGGCTATATGTTTTAGGATTAAATAGTCGGATGACCCTGGTTGGCTTTGACTTGCTCCCCTAGGCTGTACATGCCAGATTGGCGGGGCTCCTGGAATCTAAGACAAGTTTTGGTAAAACAGTTTTGACAGCTAGGTAAGGTTGTATGCTTTAAGATTAAGTAGTCGGATGGGCGTGTTTGGCTTTGACTTGCGCCCCTGGGAGGCAAATGCTGGAATAACAGGGTTCCTGGTATCTAAGACAAGTTTTGGTAAATCAGTTTCGGCGGCCAGATGAGGGCTATATGTTTTAAGATTTAATAGTCGGGTGAGCCTGTTTGGCTTTGACTTGCGCCCCTAGGATGCAAATGATGGATAACCAGGGTTCCTGGAATCTGAGACAAGTTTTGGTAAATCAGTTTTGAGCGGCCAGATGGGGCTATATGTTTTTAGATTTAATAGTCGGGTGAACCTGTTTGGCTTTGACATGCGCCCCTAGGATACAAATGCTACATTAACAGTGTTCCTGGTATCTGAGACAAGTTTTGGTAAAACAGTTTTGGCAGCTAGATGGGGCTATATGCTTTAGGATTAAATAGTCGGGTGAGACTATTTTGCTTTGACTTGCGCCCCTTGGATGCCAAATGCTAGATTGGCGGGGTTCCTGGAATCTAAGACAAGTTTTGGTAAATCAGTTTTGGCAGCCAGGTGAGGCTGTATGTTTTAAGTTAAATAGTCGGGTGAGCGTGTTTGGCTTTGACTTGCGCCCCTAGGATGCAAATGCTGGAATAACAGGGTTCCTGGTATCTAAGACAAGTTTTGGTAAATCAGTTTTGGCGGCCAGATGGGGCTATATGTTTTAAGATTTAGTAGTCGGCTGAACCTGTTTGGCTTTGATTTGCGCCCCTAGGATTCAAATGCTGCATTAACAGTGTTCCTGGTATCTGAGACAAGTTTTGGTAAAACAGTTTTGACAGCTAGGTAAGGCTGTATGCTTTAAGATTAAATAGTCGGGTGAGACTATTTTGCTTTGACTTGCGCCCCTAGGATGCAAATGCTGGAATAACAGGATTCCTGTTATCTAAGACATGTTTTGGTAAGTCAGTTTTGGCGTCTATGGGGCTACATGTTTTAAGATTTAATAGTCGGGTGAGCCTGTTTGGCTTTGACTTGCGCTTCTAGGATGCAAATGCTGGATAAACAGGGTTCTTGGTATCTGAAACAAGTTTTGGTAAGGCAGTTTTGAGTTCCAGGTGAGGCTGAATGTGTTAAGATTTCATAGTCGTGTGAGGCTATTTGGCTTTGTATTGCTCCCCTAGGCTGCAAATGCTAGATTAGCAGGGTTCCTGGTATCTGAGACAAGTTTTGGTAAATCAGTTTTGGCGGCCAGGTGGGGCTATATGTTTTAGGATTAAATAGTCGGATGAGCCTGGTTAACTTTGACTTGCTCCCCTAGGCTGTACATGCCAGCTTGGCGGGGCTCCTGGAATCTAAGACAAGTTTTGGTAAAACAGTTTTGACAGCTAGGTAAGGCTGTTTGGCTTTGACTTGCGCTCCTAGGATGCAAATGCTGGATAAACAGGGTTCTTGGTATCTGAAACAAGTTTTGGTAAGGCAATTTTGAGTTCCAGGTGAGGCTGAATGTGTTAAGATTAAATAGTCGGGTGAGCGTGTTTGGCTTTGACTTGCGCCCCTAGGATGCAAATGCTGGAATAACAAGGTTCCTGGTATCTAAGACAAGTTTTGGTAAATCAGTTCTGTCGTCTATGGGGCTACATGTTTTAAGATTTAATAGTCGGGTGAGCCTGTTTGGCTTTGACATGCGCTCCTAGGATGCAAATGCTGGATAAACAGGGTTCTTGGTATCTGAAACAAGTTTTGGTAAAGCAGATTTGAGTTCCAGGTGAGGCTGAATGTGTTAAGATTTAATAGTCGGGTGAGGTTATTTGGCTTTCTCTTGCTCCCCTAGGCTGCAAATGCTAGATTAACAGGGTTCCTGGTATCTGAGACAAGTTTTGTAAATCAGTTTTGGCGGCCAGATGGGGCTATATGTTTTAGGATTAAATAGTCGGATGACCCTGGTTGGCTTTGACTTGCTCCCCTAGGCTGTACATGCCAGATTGGCGGGGCTCCTGGAATCTAAGACAAGTTTTGGTAAAACAGTTTTGACAGCTAGGTAAGGTTGTATGCTTTAAGATTAAGTAGTCGGATGGGCGTGTTTGGCTTTGACTTGCGCCCCTAGGATGCAAATGCTGGAATAACAGGGTTCCTGGTATCTAAGACAAGTTTTGGTAAATCAGTTTCGGCGGCCAGATGGGGCTATATGTTTTAAGATTTAATAGTCGGGTGAGCCTGTTTGGCTTTGACTTGCGCCCCTAGGATGCAAATGATGGATAACCAGGGTTCCTGGAATCTGAGACAAGTTTTGGTAAATCAGTTTTGGCGGCCAGATGGGGCTATATGTTTTAAGATTTAATAGGTCGGGTGAACCTGTTTGGCTTTGACATGCGCCCCTAGGATACAAATGCTGCATTAACAGTGTTCCGGGTATCTGAGACAAGTTTTGGTAAAACACTTTTGACAGCTAGGTAAGGCTGTATGCTTTAAGATTAAATAGTCGGGTGAGACTATTTTGCTTTGACTTGCGCCCCTAGGATGCAAATGCTGGAATAACAGGGTTCCTGGTATCTGAGACAAGTTTTGGTAAATCAGTTTTGGCGGCCAGGTGGGGCTATATGTTTTAGGATTAAATAGTCGGATGAGCCTGGTTAACTTTGACTTGCTCCCCTGGGCTGTACATGCCAGATTGGCTTGGCTCCTGGAATCTAAGACAAGGTTTGGTAAAACAGTTTTGACAGCTGGGCAAGGCTGTATGTTTTAAGATTAACTTGTCGGGTGAGCCTGTTTGGCTTTGCCTTGCTCCCTTAGGCTCCACATGCCAGATTGGCTTGGCTCCTGGAATCTAAGACAAGGTTTGGTAAAACAGTTTTGACAGCTGGGCAAGGCTGTATGTTTTAAGATTAAATAGTCGGTTGAGCCTGTTTGGCTTTGAGTTGCGCCCCTAGGATGCAAATGCTGGATTAACAGGGTTCCTGGTATCTGAAACAAGTTTTGGTAAGGCAATTTTGAGTTCCAGGTGAGGCTAATTGTGTTAAGACTTAATAGTCGGGTGAGACTATTTTGCTTTGACTTGCTCCCCTAGGCTGCAAATGCTAGATTAACAGGGCTCCTGGTTTCTAAGGCAAGTTTTTGTAAAGCAGTTTTGGCAGCTACGTAAGTCTGTATGTTTTAAGATTAAATTGTCGGGTGAGCCTGTTTGGCTTTGACTTGCTCCCCTAGGCTCCACATGCAAGATTGGCGGGGCTCCTGCAATCTATGACAAGTTTTGGTAAAACAGTTTTGACAGCTAGGTACGGCTGTATGCTTTAAGATTAAATAGTCGGGTGAGCGTGTTTGGCTTTGACTTGCGCCCCTAGGATGCAAATGCTGGAATAACAGGGTTCCTGGTATTTAAGACAAGTTTTGGTAAATCAGTTTTGGCGGCCAGATGGGGCTATATGTTTTAAGATTTAATAGTCGGGTGAACCTGTTTGGCTTTGACATGCGCCCCTAGGATGCAAATGCTGGAATAACAGGGTTCCTGGTATCTAAGACAAGTTTTGGTAAATCAATTTTGGCGGCCAGATGGGGCTATATATTTTAAGATTTAATAGTCGGGCGAGCCTGTTTGGCTTTGACTTGCGCCCCTAGGCTGCAAATGCTAGATTAACAAGGCTCCTGGTTTCTAAGGCAAGTTTTGGTAAAGTAGTTTTGGCAGCTATGTAAGTCTGTATGTTTTAAGATTAAATTGTCGGGTGAGCCTGTTTGGCTTTGACTTGCTCCCCTAGGCTCCACATGCAAGATTGGCGGGGCTCCTGCAATCTATGACAAGTTTTGGTAAAACAGTTTTGACAGCTAGGTACGGCTGTATGCTTTAAGATTAAATAGTCGGGTGAGCGTGTTTGGCTTTGACTTGCGCCCCTAGGATGCAAATGCTGGAATAACAGGGTTCCTGGTATTTAAGACAAGTTTTGGTAAATCAGTTTTGGCGGCCAGATGGGGCTATATGTTTTAAGATTTAATAGTCGGGTGAACCTGTTTGGCTTTGACATGCGCCCCTAGGATGCAAATGCTGCATTAACAGTGTTCCGGGTATCTGAGACAAGTTTTGGTAAAACAGTTTTGACAGCTAGGTAAGGCTGTATGCTTTAAGATTAAATAGTCGGGTGAGACTATTTTGCTTTGACTTGCGCCCCTAGGATGCAAATGCTGGAATAACAGGGTTCCTGGTATCTAAGACATGTTTTGGTAAGTCAGTTTTGGCGGCCAGATGGGGCTCTATGTTTTAAGATTTAATAGTTTGGTGAGCCTGTTTGGCTTTGACTTGCGCCCCTAGGATGCAAATGCTGGATTAACAGGGTTCCTGGTATCTGAGACAAGTTTTGGTAAGGCAATTTTGAGTTCCAGGTGTGGCTGAATGAGTTAAAATTGAATAGTCGGGTGAGGCTTTTTGGCTTTGTTTTGCTCCCCTAGGCTGCAAATGCTAGATTAACAGGGTTCCTGGTATCTGAGACAAGTTTTGGTAAATCAGTCTTCGCGGCCAGATGGGTCTATATGTTTTAGGATTAAATAGTCGGATGAGCCTGTTTGGCTTTGACTTGCTCCCCTAGGCTCCACATGCCAGATTGGCGGGGCTCCTGGAATCTAAGACAAGTTTTGGTAAAACAGTTTTGACAGCTAGGTAAGGCTGTATGCTTTAAGATTAAATAGTCGGGTGAGAGTGTTTGGCTTTGACTTGCGCCCCTAGGATGCAAATTCTGGAATAACAGGGTTCCTGGTATCTAAGACAGGTTTTGGTAAATCAGTTTTGGCGTCTATGGGGCTACATGTTTTAAGATTCAATAGTCGGGTGAGCCTGTTTGGCTTTGACTTGCGCTCCTCGGATGCAAATGCTGGATAAACAGGGTTCTTGGTATCTGAAACAAGTTTTGGTAAGGCAATTTTGAGTTCCAGGTGAGGCTGAATGTGTTAAGATTTCATAGTACGGTGAGGCTATTTGGCTTTGTCTTGCTCCCCTAGGCTGCAAATGCTAGATTAATAGGGTTCCTGGTATCTGAGACAAGTTTTGGTAAATCAAATTTGGCGGCCAGATGGGGCTATATGTTTTAGGATTAAATAGTCGGATGAGCCTGTTTGGCTTTGACTTGCTCCCCTAGGCTCCACATGCCAGATTGGCGGGGCTCCTGGAATCTAAGACAAGTTTTGGTAAAACAGTTTTGACAGCTAGGTAAGGCTGTATGCTTTAAGATTATATAGTCGGGTGAGACTATTTTGCTTTGACTTGCGCCCCTAGGATGCAAATGCTGGAATAACAGGATTCCTGGTATCTAAGACATGTTTTGGTAAGTCAGTTTTGGCGTCTATGGGGCTACATGTTTTAAGATTTAATAGTCGGGTAAGCCTGTTTGGCTTTGACTTGCGCTCCTAGGATGCAAATGCTGGATAAACAGGGTTCTTGGTATCTGAAACAAGTTTTGGTAAGGCAATTTTGAGTTCCAGGTGAGGCTGAATGTGTTAAGATTTCATAGTCGGGTGAGGCTATTTGGCTTTGTCTTGCTCCCCTAGGCTGCAAATGCTAGATTAACAGGGTTCCTGGTGTCTGAGACAAGTTTTGGTAAATCAGTTTTGGCGGCCAGGTGGGGCTATATGTTTTAGGATTAAATAGTCGGTTGAGCCTGGTTAACTTTGACTTGCTCCCCTAGGCTGTACATGCCAGCTTGGCGGGGCTCCTGGAATCTAAGACAAGTTTTGGTAAAACAGTTTTGACAGCTAGGTAAGGCTGTTTGGCTTTGACTTGCGCTCCTAGGATGCAAATGCTGGATAAACAGGGTTCTTGGTATCTGAAACAAGTTTTGGTAAGGCAATTTTGAGTTCCAGGTGAGGCTGAATGTGTTAAGATTAAATAGTCGGGTGAGCGTGTTTGGCTTTGACTTGCGCCCCTAAGATGCAAATGCTGGAATAACAGGGTTCCTGGTATCTAAGACAAGTTTTGGTAAATCAGTTTTGGCGTCTATGGGGCTATATGTTTTAAGATTTAATAGTCGGGTGAGCCTGTTTTGCTTTGACATGCGCTCCTAGGATGCAAATGCTGGATAAACAGGGTTCTTGGTATCTGAAACAAGTTTTGGTAAGGCAATTTTGAGTTCCAGGTGCGGCTGAATGTGTTAAGATTTAATAGTCGGGTGAGGTTATTTGGCTTTCTCTTGCTCCCCTAGGCTGCTAATGCTAGATTAACAGGGTTCCTGGTATCTGAGACAAGTTTTGGTAAATCAGTTTTGGCGGCCAGATGGGGCTATATGTTTTAGGATTAAATAGTCGGATGAGCCTGGTTGGCTTTGACTTGCTCCCCTAGGCTGTACATGCCAGATTGGCGGGGCTCCTGGAATCTAAATCAAGTTTTGGTAAAACAGTTTTGACAGCTAGGTAAGGTTGTATGCTTTAAGATTAAGTAGTCGGATGGGCGTGTTTGGCTTTGACTTGTGCCCCTAGGATGCAAATGCTGGAATAACAGGGTTCCTGGTATCTAAGACAAGTTTTGGTAAATCAGTTTCGGCGGCCAGATGGGGCTATATGTTTTAAGATTTAATAGTCGGGTGAGTCTGTTTGGCTTTGACTTGCGCCCCAAGGATGCAAATGATGGATAACCAGGGTTCCTGTAATCTGAGACAAGTTTTGGTAAAGCAATTTTGAGTTCCAGGTGAGGCTGAATGTGTTCAGACTTAACAGTCGGGTGAGACTATTTTGCTTTGACTTGCTCCCCTAGGCTGCAAATGCTAGATTAACAGGGCTCCTGGTTTCTAAGGCAAGTTTTGGTAAAGCAGTTTTGGCAGCCAGATGGGGCTGTATGATTTAAGATTTAATTCTCGGGTGAGCTTGTTTGGTTTTGAATTTCTCCCCTAGGCGGCACATGCCAGATTGGCGGGGCTCCTGGAATCTAAAAAAGTTTTGGTAAAACAGTTTTAACAGCTACGTATGTCTGTATGTTTTAAGTTAAAATAGTCGGGTGAGTCTGTTTGACTTTGACTTGCTCCCCTTGGATTCAAATGCTGGATTAACAGGGTTCCTGGTATCAGAGACAAGTTTTGGTAAATGAGTTTTGGCGGCCAGATGGGGCTATATGTTTTAAAAATTTAATAGTCGGGTGAGACTATTTGGCTTTGTCTTGCTCCCCTAGGCTGCAAATGCTAGATTAACAGGGTTGCTGGTAACTGAGATAAGTTTTGGTAAATCAGTTTTGGCGGCAAGATGGGGCTATATGTTTTAGGATTAAATAGTCGGATGAGCCTGTTTGGCTTTGACTTGCTCCACTAGGCTGCACATGCCAGATTGGCGGTGCTCCTGGAATCTAAGACAAGTTTTGGTAAAACAGTTTTGACAGCTAGGTAAGGCTGTATGCTTTAAGACTGAGCGTGTTTGGCTTTGACTTGCGCCCCTAGCATGCAAATGCTGCATGAACAGGGTTCCTGGTATCTGAGACAAGTTTTGGTAAAGCAGCTTTGGCAACTACGTAAGTCTGTATGTTTTAAGGTTAAATTGTCGGGTGAGCCTGTTTGGCTTTGACTTGCTCCCTTAGGCTCCACATGCCAGATAGGCGGGGCTCCTGGAGTCTAAGACAAGTTTTGGTAAAACAGTTTTGACATCTAGGTAAGGCTGTATGCTTTAAGATTAAATAGTCGGGTGAGCGTGTTTGGCTTTGACTTGCGCCCCTAGGATGCAAATGCTGGAATAACAGGGTTCCTGGTATCTGAGGCAAGTTTTGGTAAGTCAGTTTTGGCAGCCAGTTTTGAATGGGGCTATATTTTTTAAGATTTAATAGTTTGGTGAGCCTGTTTGGCTTTGACTTGCGCCCCTAGGATGCAAATGCTGGATTAACAGGGTTCCTGGTATCTGAGACAAGTTTTGGTAAGGCAATTTTGAGTTCCAGGTGTGGCTGAATGAGTTAAAATTTAATAGTCGGGTGAGGCTATTTGGCTTTGTTTTGCTCCCCTAGGCTGCAAATGCTAGATTAACAGGGTTCCTGGTTTCTAAGGCAAGTTTTGGTAAAGCAGTTTTGGCAGCTACGTAAGTCTGTATGTTTTTAGATTAAATTGTCGGGTGAGCCTGTTTGGCTTTGTCTTGCTCCCCTAGGCTCCACATGCCAGATAGGCGGGGTTCCTGGAGTCTAAGACAAGTTTTGGGAAAACAGTTTTGACAGCTAGGTAAGGCTGTATGCTTTAAGATTAAATAGTCGGGTGAGCGTGTTTGGCTTTGACTTGCGCCCCTAGGATGCAAATGCTGGAATAACAGGGTTCCTGGTATTTAAGACAGGTTTTGGTAAATCAGTTTTGGCGTCTATGGGGCTATATGTTTTAAGATTTAATAGTCGGGTGAGCCTGTTTGGCTTTGACTTGCGCTCCTAGGATGCAAATGCTGGCTAAACAGGGTTCTTGGTATCTGAAACAAGTTTTGGTACGTCAATTTTGAGTTCCAGGTGAGGCTGAATGTGTTAAGATTTAATAGTCGGGTGAGGCTATTTGGCTTTACCTTGCTCCTCTAGGCTGCAAATGCTAGATTAACAGGGTTCCTGGTATCTGAGACAAGTTTTGGTAAATCAGTTTTGGCGGCCAGATGGGGCTATATGTTTTAGGATTAAATAGTCGGATGAGCCTGGTTGGCTTTGACTTGCTCCCCTAGGCTGTACATGCCAGATTGGCGGGGCTCCTGGAATCTAAGACAAGTTTTGGTAAAACAGTTTTAACAGCTACGTAAGTTTGTATGTTTTAAGTTTAAATAGTCGGGTGAGTCTGTTTGACTTTGACTTGCTCCCCTAGGATGCAAATGCTGGATTAACAGCATTAACTCCTGGTATCTGAGACAAGTTTTGGTAAATCAGTTTTGGCAGCCAGATGGGACTATATGTTTTAAAATTTAATAGTCGGGTGAGACTATTTGGCTTTGTCTTGCTCCCCTAGGCTGCAAATGCTAGATTAACAGGGTTGCTGTTAACTGAGATAAGTTTTGGTAAATCAGTTTTGGCGGCAAGATGGGGCTATATGTTTTAGGATTAAATAGTCGGATGAGCCTGTTTGGCTTTGACTTGCTCCACTAGGCTGCACATGCCAGATTGGCGGTGCTCCTGGAATCTAAGACAAGTTTTGGTAAAACAGTTTTGACAGCTAGGTAAGGCTGTATGCTTTAAGACTGAGCGTGTTTGGCTTTGACTTGCGCCCCTAGCATGCAAATGCTGCATGAACAGGGTTCCTGGTATCTGAGACAAGTTTTGATAAAGCAGCTTTGGCAACTACGTAAGTCTGTATGTTTTAAGATTAAATTGTCGGGTGAGCCTGTTTGGCTTTGACTTGCTCCCTTAGGCTCCACATGCCAGATTGGCTTGGCTCCTGGGATCTAAGACAAGGTTTGGTAAAACAGTTTTGACAGCTGGGCAAGACTGTATGTTTTAAGGTTAAATAGTCGGGTGAGTCTGTTTGGCTTTGAGTTGCTCCCCTAGGATGCAAATGCAGGATTAGCAGGGTTCCTGGTATCTAAGACATGTTTTGGTAAGTCAGTTTTGGCGGCCAGATGGGGCTATATGTCTTAAGATTTAATAGTTTGGTGAGCCTGTTTGGCTTTGACTTGCGCCCCTAGGATGCAAATGCTGGATTAACAGGGTTCCTGGTATCTGAGACAAGTTTTGGTAAGGCAATTTTGAGTTCCAGGTGTGGCTTAATGAGTTAAAATTTAATAGTCGGGTGAGGCTATTTGGCTTTGTTTTGCTCCCCTAGGCTGCAAATGCTAGATTAACAGGGTTCCTGGTATCTTGGCGGCCAGATGGGGCTATATGTTTTAGGACTTAATAGTCGGATGAGCCTGTTACGCTTTGACTTGCTCCCCCAGGCTGCAAATGCTAGATTAACAGGGCTCCTGGTTTCTAAGGCAAGTTTTGGTAAAGCAGTTTTGGCAGCTACGTAAGTCTGTATGTTTTAAGATTAAATTGTCGGGTGAGCCTGTTTGGCTTTGACTTGCTCCCCTAGGCTCCACATGCCAGATTGGCGGGGCTCCTGCAATCTAAGACAAGTTTTGGTAAAACAGTTTTGACAGCTACGTAAGGCTGTATGCTTTAAGATTAAATAGTCGGGTGAGCGTGTTTGGCTTTGACTTGCGCCCCTAGGATGCAAATGCTGGAATAACAGGGTTCCTGGTATTTAAGGCAAGTTTTGGTAAAGCAGTTTTGGCAGCTACGTAAGTCTGTATGTTTTAAGATTAAATTGTCGGGTGAGCCTGTTTGGCTTTGACTTGCTCCCCTAGGCTCCACAAGCCAGATTGGCGGGGCTCCTGGAATCTAAGACAAGTTTTGGTAAAACAGTTTTGACAGCTACGTAAGGCTGTATGCTTTAAGATTAAATAGTCGGGTGAGCGTGTTTGGCTTTGACTTGCGCCCCTAGGATGCAAATGCTGGAATAACAGGGTTCCTGGTATTTAAGACAAGTTTTGGTAAAACAGTTTTAACAGCTACGTAAGGCTGTATGTTTTAAGATTAAAAAGTCGGGTGAGCGTGTTTGGCTTTGACTTGCGCCCCTAGGATGCAAATGCTGGAATAACAGGGTTCCTGGTATTTAAGGCAAGTTTTGGTAAAGCAGTTTTGGCAGCTACGTAAGTCTGTATGTTTTAAGATTAAATTGTCGGGTGAGCGTGTTTGGCTTTGACTTGCGCTCCTAGGATGCAAATGCTGGCTAAACAGGGTTCTTGGTATCTTAAACAAGTTTTGGTAAGGCAATTTTGAGTTCCAGGTGAGGCTGAATGTGTTAAGATTTAATAGTCGGGTGAGGCTATTTGGCTTTACCTTGCTCCCCTAGGCTGCAAATGCTAGATTAAGAGGGTTCCTGGTATCTGAGACAAGTTTTGGTAAATCAGTTTTGGCGGCCAGATGGGGCTATATGTTTTAGGATTAAATAGTCGGATGAGCCTGGTTGGCTTTGACTTGCTCCCCTAGGCTGTACATGCCAGATTGGCGGGGCTCCTGGAATCTAAGACAAGTTTTGGTAAAACAGTTTTGACAGCTAGGTAAGGTTGTATGCTTTAAGATTAAATAGTCGGGTGAGCGTGTTTGGCTTTGACTTGCGCCCCTAGGATGCAAATGCTGGAATATCAGGGTTCCTGGTATCTAAGACAAGTTTTGGTAGATCAGTTTTGGCAGCCAGATGGGGCTGTATGTTTTAAGATTAAATTCTCGGGTGAGCCTGTTTGGTTTTGACTTTCTCCCCTAGGCGGCACATGCCAGATTGGCGGGGCTCCTGGAATCTAAAAAAAGTTTTGGTAAAACAGTTTTAACAGCTACGTAAGTCTGTATGTTTTAAGTTTAAATAGTCGGGTGAGTCTGTTTGACTTTGACTTGCGCCCCTAGGATGCAAATGCTGGAATAACAGGGTTCCTGGTATCTGAGACAAGTTTTGGTAAATCAGTTTTGGCGGCCAGATGGGACTATATGTTTTAAAATTTAATAGTCGGGTGAGACTATTTGGCTTTGTCTTGCTCCCCTAGGCTGCAAATGCCAGATTGGCGGTGCTCCTGGAATCTAAGACAAGTTTTGGTAAAACAGTTTTGACAGCTAGGTAAGGCTGTACGATTTAAGATTGAGCGTGTTTGGCTTTGACTTGCGCCCCTAGCATGCAAACGCTGCATGAACAGGGTTCCTGGTATCTGAGACAAGTTTTGGTAAAGCAGCTTTGGCAACTACGTAAGTCTGTATGTTTGAAGATTAAACTGTCGGGTGAGCCTGTTTGGCTTTGACTTGCTCCCTTAGGCGCCACATGCCAGATTGGCTTGGCTCCTGGAATCTAAGACAAGTTTTGGTAAAACAGTTTTGACAGCTGGGCAAGACTGTATGTTTTATGATTAAATAGTCAGTTGAGCCTGTTTGGCTTTGAGTTGCTCCCCTAGGATGCAAATGCAGGATTAGCAGGGTTCCTGGTATCTAAGACATGTTTTGGTAAGTCAGTTTTGGCGGCCAGATGGGACTATATGTTTTAAAATTTAATAGTCGGGTGAGACTATTTGGCTTTGTCTTGCTCCCCTAGGCTGCAAATGCCAGATTGGCGGTGCTCCTGGAATCTAAGACAAGTTTTGGTAAAACAGTTTTGACAGCTAGGTAAGGCTGTACGCTTTAAGACTGAGCGTGTTTGGCTTTGACTTGCGCCCCTAGCATGCAAACGCTGCATGAACAGGGTTCCTGGTATCTGAGACAAGTTTTGGTAAAGCAGTTTTGGCAGCTACGTAAGTCTGTATGTTTTAAGATTAAATTGTCGGGTGAGCCTGTTTGGCTTTGACTTGCTCCCCTAGGCTCCACAAGCCAGATTGGCGGGGCTCCTGGAATCTAAGACAAGTTTTGGTAAAACAGTTTTGACAGCTGGGCAAGACTGTATGTTTTAAGATTAAATAGTCAGTTGAGCCTGTTTGGCTTTGAGTTGCTCCCCTAGGATGCAAATGCAGGATTAGCAGGGTTCCTGGTATCTAAGACATGTTTTGGTAAGTCAGTTTTGGCGGCCAGATGGGGCTATATGTCTTAAGATTTATTAGTTTGGTGAGCCTGTTTGGCTTTGACTTGCGCCCCTATGATGCAAATGCTGGATTAATAGGGTTCCTGGTATCTGAGACAAGTTTTGGTAAGGCAATTTTGAGTTCCAGGTGTGGCTGAATGAGTTAAAATTTAATAGTCGGGTAGGCTATTTGGCTTTGTTTTGCTCCCCTAGGCTGCAAATGCTAGATTAAGAGGGTTCCTGGTATCTGAGACAAGTTTTGGTAAATCAGTCTTGGCGGCCAGATGGGGCTATATGTTTTAGGATTAAATAGTCGGGTGAGCCTGTTTGGCTTTGACTTGCTCCCCTAGGCTGCAAATGCTAGATTAACAGGGCTCCTGGTTTCTAAGGCAAGTTTTGGTAAAGCAGTTTTGGCAGCTACGTAAGTCTGTATGTCTTAAGATTAAATAGTCGGGTGAGCGTGTTTGGCTTTGACTTGCGCCCCTAGGATGCAAATGCTGGAATAACAGGGTTCCTGGTATCTAAGACAAGTTTCCGTAAATCAGTTTTGGCGGCCAGATGGGGCTATATGTTTTAAGATTTAATAGTCGGGTGAGTCTGTTTGACTTTGACTTGCTCCCCTAGGATGCAAATGCTGGATTAACAGGGTTCCTGGTATCTGAGACAAGTTTTTGGTAAGGCAATTTTGAGTTCCAGGTGAGACTGAATGTATTCAGACTTAATAGTCGTTTGAGACTATTTGGCTTTGACTTTCTCAATAAATAAAAGTTTTGGTAAAACAGTTTTGACAGCTACGTAAGTCTGTATGTTTTAAGATTAAACTGTCGGGGGAGCCTGTTTGGCTTTGACTTGCTCCCCTAGGATCCACATGCCAGATTGGCTTGGCTCCTGGAATCTTAGACAAGGTTTGGTAAAACAGTTTTGACCGCTGAACAAAACTGTATGTTTTAAGATTAAATAGTCGGTTGAGCCTGTTTGGCTTTGACTTGCGCCCCTAGGATGCAAATGCTGGATAAACAGGGTTCCTGGTATTGGTTAGACAATTTTGAGTTCCAGGTGAGGCTGAATGTGTTAAGACTTAATAGTCGGGTGAGACTATTTTGCTTTGACTTGCTCCCCTAGGCTGTAAATGCTAGATTAACAAGGCTCCTGGTTTTTAAGGCAAGTTTTGGTAAAGCAGTTTTAGCAGCTACGTAAGTCTGTATGTTTTAAGATAAAATTGTCGGGTGAGCCTGTTTGGCTTTGACTTGCTCCCCTAGGCTCCACTTGCCAGATTGGCGGGACTCCTGGAATCTAAGACAAGTTTTGGTAAAACAGTTTTGACAGCTAGGTAAGGCTGTATGCTTTAAGATTAAATAGTCGGGTGAGCGTGTTTGGCTTTGACTTGCGCCTCTAGGATGAAAATGCTGGGATAACAGGGTTCCTGGTATCTAAGACAAGTTTTGGTAAATGAGTTTTGGCGGCCAGATGGGGCTATATGTTTTAAGATTTAATAGTTGGGTGAGCCAGTTTGGCTTTGACTTGCGCCCCTAGGATGCAAATGCTGCATTAACAGTGTTCCTGGTATCTGAGACAAGTTTTGGTAGAACAGTTTTGACAGCTAGGTAAGGCTGTATGCTTTAAGATTAAATAGTCGGGTGAGCGTGTTTGGCTTTGACTTGCGCCCCTAGGATGCAAACGCTGGAATAACAGAGTTCCTGGTATCTAAGACATGTTTTGGTAAGTCGGTTTTGGCGGCCAGATGGGGCTATATGTTTTAAGATTTAATAGTTTGGTGAGCCTGTTTGGCTTTGACTTCTGCCCCTAGGATGCAAATGCTGGATTAACAGGGTTCCTGGTATCTGAGACAAGTTTTGGTAAGGCAATTTTGAGTTCCAGGTGTGGCTTAATGAGTTAAAAATTAATAGTCGGGTGAGGCTATTTGGCTTTGTTTTGCTCCCCTAGGCTGCAAATGCTAGATTAACAGGGTTCCTGGTATCTGAGACAAGTTTTGGTAAATCAGTCTTGGCGGCCAGATGGGGCTATATGTTTTAGGATTAAATAGCCGGATGAGCCTGGTTGGCTTTGACTTGCTCCCCTAGGCTGTACATGCCAGATTGGCGGGGCTCCTGGAATCTAAGACAAGTTTTGGTAAAACAGTTTTGACAGCTAGGTAAGGTTGTATGTTTTAAGATTAAGTAGTCGGATGAGCGTGTTTGGCTTTGACTTGCGCCCCTAGGATGCAAATGCTGGAATAACAGGGTTCCTGGTATCTAAGACAAGTTTTGGTAAATCAGTTTTTGCAGCCAGATGGGGCTGTATGTTTTAAGATTAAATTCTCGGGTGAGCCTGTTTGGTTTTGACTTTCTCCCCTAGGCGGCACATGCCAGATTGGCGGGGCTCCTGGAATCTAAAAAAAGTTTTGGTAAAACAGTTTTAACAGCTACGTAAGTCTGTATGTTTTAAGTTTAAATAGTCGGGTGAGTCTGTTTGACTTTGACTTGCTCCCCTAGTATGCAAATGCTGGATTAACAGGGTTCCTGGTATCTGAGACAAGTTTTGGTAAATCAGTTTTGGCGGCCAGATGGGGCTATATGTTTTAAAATTTAATAGTCGGGTGAGACTATTTGGCTTTGTCTTGCTCCCCTAGGCTGCAAATGCTAGATTAACAGGGTTCCTGGTATCTGAGACAAGTTTTGGTAAATCAGTTTTGGCGGCCAGATGGGACTATATGTTTTAAAATTTAATAGTCGGGTGAGACTATTTGGCTTTGTCTTGCTCCCCTAGGCTGCAAATGCCAGATTGGCGGTGCTCCTGGAGTCTAAGACAAGTTTTGGTAAAACAGTTTTGACAGCTAGGTAAGGCTGTATGCTTTAGGATTAAATAGTCGGGTGAGCGTGTTTGGCTTTGACTTGCGCCCCTAGGATGCAAATGCTGGAATAACAGGGTTCCTGGTATTTAAGACAGGTTTTGGTAAATCAGTTTTGGCGTCTATGGGGCTATATGTTTTAAGATTTAATAGTCGGGTGAGCCTGTTTGGCTTTGACTTGCGCTCCTAGGATGCAAATGCTGGCTAAACAGGGTTCTTGGTATCTGAAACAAGTTTTGGTAAATCAGTTTTGGCGGCCAGATGGGACTATATGTTTTAAAATTTAATAGTCGGGTGAGACTATTTGGCTTTGTCTTGCTCCCCTAGGCTGCAAATGCCAGATTGGCGGTGCTCCTGGAGTCTAAGACAAGTTTTGGTAAAACAGTTTTGACAGCTAGGTAAGGCTGTATGCTTTAGGATTAAATAGTCGGGTGAGCGTGTTTGGCTTTGACTTGCGCCCCTAGGATGCAAATGCTGGAATAACAGGGTTCCTGGTATTTAAGACAGGTTTTGGTAAATCAGTTTTGGCGTCTATGGGGCTATATGTTTTAAGATTTAATAGTCGGGTGAGCCTGTTTGGCTTTGACTTGCGCTCCTAGGATGCAAATGCTGGCTAAACAGGGTTCTTGGTATCTGAAACAAGTTTTGGTAAATCAGTTTTGGCGGCCAGATGGGACTATATGTTTTAAAATTTAATAGTCGGGTGAGACTATTTGGCTTTGTCTTGCTCCCCTAGGCTGCAAATGCCAGATTGGCGGTGCTCCTGGAGTCTAAGACAAGTTTTGGTAAAACAGTTTTGACAGCTAGGTAAGGCTGTATGCTTTAGGATTAAATAGTCGGGTGAGCGTGTTTGGCTTTGACTTGCGCCCCTAGGATGCAAATGCTGGAATAACAGGGTTCCTGGTATTTAAGACAGGTTTTGGTAAATCAGTTTTGGCGTCTATGGGGCTATATGTTTTAAGATTTAATAGTCGGGTGAGCCTGTTTGGCTTTGACTTGCGCTCCTAGGATGCAAATGCTGGCTAAACAGGGTTCTTGGTATCTGAAACAAGTTTTGGTACGTCAATTTTGAGTTCCAGGTGAGGCTGAATGTGTTAAGATTTAATAGTCGGGTGAGGCTATTTGGCTTTACCTTGCTCCCCTAGGCTGCAAATGCTAGATTAACAGGGTTCCTGGTATCTGAGACAAGTTTTGGTAAATCAGTTTTGGCGGCCAGATGGGGCTATATGTTTTAGGATTAAATAGTCGGATGAGCCTGGTTGGCTTTGACTTGCTCCCCTAGGCTGTACATGCCAGATTGGCGGGGCTCCTGGAATCTAAGACAAGTTTTGGTAAAACAGTTTTAACAGCTACGTAAGTTTGTATGTTTTAAGTTTAAATAGTCGGGTGAGTCTGTTTGACTTTGACTTGCTCCCCTAGGATGCAAATGCTGGATTAACAGCATTAACTCCTGGTATCTGAGACAAGTTTTGGTAAATCAGTTTTGGCAGCCAGATGGGACTATATGTTTTAAAATTTAATAGTCGGGTGAGACTATTTGGCTTTGTCTTGCTCCCCTAGGCTGCAAATGCTAGATTAACAGGGTTGCTGGTAACTGAGATAAGTTTTGGTAAATCAGTTTTGGCGGCAAGATGGGGCTATATGTTTTAGGATTAAATAGTCGGATGAGCCTGGTTGGCTTTGACTTGCTCCCCTAGGCTGTACATGCCAGATTGGCGGGGCTCCTGGAATCTAAGACAAGTTTTGGTAAAACAGTTTTGACAGCTAGGTAAGGTTGTATGCTTTAAGATTAAATAGTCGGGTGAGTCTGTTTGACTTTGACTTGCTCCCCTAGGATGCAAATGCTGGATTAACAGGGTTCCTGGTATTGAGAAAGTTTTGGTAAGGCAATTTTGAGTTAGGTGAGAGAGTATTAGATTATAGTGTGAGATATTTGGTTTGATTAATAAATAAAAGTTTTGGTAAAGTTTTGAAGTAGTAAGTTGTGTTTAAGATTAATGTGGGGAGCTGTGGTTTGATTGTAGGTATGAGATTGGTTGGTTGGAATTTAGAAGGTTTTAAAAAGTTTTGACGTGGAAATGTATGTTGATTAAATAGCGGTTGAGCTGTTTGGCTTTGACTTGCCCCCTAGGATGCAAATGCGGATAAACAGGGTTCCTGGTATTGGTTAGACAATTTTGAGTTCCAGGTGAGGCTGAATGTGTTAAGATAATAGTCGGGTGAGATATTTTGTTTGATGTTAGGTGTAAATGCTAGATTAACAAGGCTCCTGGTTTTTAAGGCAAGTTTTGGTTAAGAGTTTTAGCAGCTACGTAAGTCTGTATGTTTTAAGATAAAATTGTCGGGTGAGCCTGTTTGGCTTTGACTTGCTCTAGGCTCCACTTGCAGATTGGCGGGACTCTGGAATCTAAGACAAGTTTTGGTAAAACAGTTTTGACAGCTAGTAAGGCTGTATGCTTTAAGATTAAATAGTCGGGTGAGCGTGTTTGGCTTTGACTTGCGCCTCTAGGATGAAAATGCTGGGATAACAGGGTTCCTGGTATCTAAGACAAGTTTTGGTAAATGAGTTTTGGCGGCCAGATGGGGCTATATGTTTTAAGATTTAATAGTTGGGTGAGCCAGTTTGGCTTTGACTTGCGCCCTAGGATGCAAATGCTGCATTAACAGTGTTCCTGGTATCTGAGACAGTTTTGGTAGAACAGTTTTGACAGCTAGGTAAGGCTGTATGCTTTAAGATTAAATAGTCGGATGAGCGTGTTTGGCTTTGACTTGCGCCCCTAGGATGCAAACGCTGGAATAACAGAGTTCCTGGTATCTAAGACATGTTTTGGTAAGTCGGTTTTGGCGGCCAGATGGGGCTATATGTTTTAAGATTTAATAGTTTGGTGAGCCTGTTTGGCTTTGACTTGTGCCCCTAGGATGCAAATGCTGGATTAACAGGGTTCCTGGTATCTGAGACAAGTTTTGGTAAGGCAATTTTGAGTTCCAGGTGTGGCTTATGAGTTAAAATTAATAGTCGGGTGAGGCTATTTGGCTTTATCTTGCTCCCCTAGGCTGCAAATGCTAGATTAACAGGGTTCCTGGTATCTGAGACAAGTTTTGGTAAATCAGTTTTGGCGGCCAGATGGGGCTATATGTTTTAGGATTAAATAGTCGGATGAGCCTGGTTGGCTTTGACTTGTCCTAGGCTGTACATGCCAGATTGGCGGGGCTCCTGGAATCTAAGACAAGTTTTGGTAAAACAGTTTTGACAGTAGGTAGGTTGTATGTTTAAGATTAAGTAGTGGATGAGCGTGTTTGGCTTTGACTTGCGCCCCTAGGATGCAAATGCTGATAACAGGGTTCCTGGTATCTAAGACAGTTTTGGTAAATCAGTTTTTGCAGCCAGATGGGGCTGTATGTTTTAAGATTAAATTCTCGGGTGAGCCTGTTTGGTTTTGACTTTCTCCCCTAGGCGGCACATGCCAGATTGGCGGGGCTCCTGGAATCTAAAAAAGTTTTGGTAAAACAGTTTTAACAGCTACGTAAGTCTGTATGTTTTAAGTTTAAATAGTCGGGTGAGTCTGTTTGACTTTGACTTGCTCCCCTAGGATGCAAATGCTGGATTAACAGGGTTCCTGGTATCTGAGACAAGTTTTGGTAAATCAGTTTTGGCGGCCAGATGGGGCTATATGTTTTAAAATTTAATAGTCGGGTGAGACTATTTGGCTTTTCTTGCTCCCCTAGGCTGCAAATGCTAGATTACAGGGTTCCTGGTATCTGAGACAGTTTTGGTAAATCAGTTTTGGCGGCCAGATGGGACTATATGTTTTAAAATTTAATAGTCGGGTGAGACTATTTGGCTTTGTCTTGCTCCCCTAGGCTGCAAATGCCAGATTGGCGGTGCTCCTGGAGTCTAAGACAAGTTTTGGTAAAACAGTTTTGACAGCTAGGTAAGGCTGTATGCTTTAGGATTAAATAGTCGGGTGAGCGTGTTTGGCTTTGACTTGCGCCCCTAGGATGCAAATGCTGGAATAACAGGGTTCCTGGTATTTAAGACAGGTTTTGGTAAATCAGTTTTGGCGTCTATGGGGCTATATGTTTTAAGATTTAATAGTCGGGTGAGCCTGTTTGGCTTTGACTTGCGCTCCTAGGATGCAAATGCTGGCTAAACAGGGTTCTTGGTATCTGAAACAAGTTTTGGTAAATCAGTTTTGGCGGCCAGATGGGACTATATGTTTTAAAATTTAATAGTCGGGTGAGACTATTTGGCTTTGTCTTGCTCCCCTAGGCTGCAAATGCCAGATTGGCGGTGCTCCTGGAGTCTAAGACAAGTTTTGGTAAAACAGTTTTGACAGCTAGGTAAGGCTGTATGCTTTAGGATTAAATAGTCGGGTGAGCGTGTTTGGCTTTGACTTGCGCCCCTAGGATGCAAATGCTGGAATAACAGGGTTCCTGGTATTTAAGACAGGTTTTGGTAAATCAGTTTTGGCGTCTATGGGGCTATATGTTTTAAGATTTAATAGTCGGGTGAGCCTGTTTGGCTTTGACTTGCGCTCCTAGGATGCAAATGCTGGCTAAACAGGGTTCTTGGTATCTGAAACAAGTTTTGGTACGTCAATTTTGAGTTCCAGGTGAGGCTGAATGTGTTAAGATTTAATAGTCGGGTGAGGCTATTTGGCTTTCCCTTGCTCCCCTAGGCTGCAAATGCTAGATTAACAGGGTTCCTGGTATCTGAGACAAGTTTTGGTAAATCAGTTTTGGCGGCCAGATGGGGCTATATGTTTTAGGATTAAATAGTCGGATGAGCCTGGTTGGCTTTGACTTGCTCCCCTAGGCTGTACAAGCCAGATTGGCGGGGCTCCTGGAATCTAAGACAAGTTTTGGTAAAACAGTTTTAACAGCTACGTAAGTTTGTATGTTTTAAGTTTAAATAGTCGGGTGAGTCTGTTTGACTTTGACTTGCTCCCCTAGGATGCAAATGCTGGATTAACAGCATTAACTCCTGGTATCTGAGACAAGTTTTGGTAAATCAGTTTTGGCAGCCAGATGGGACTATATGTTTTAAAATTTAATAGTCGGGTGAGACTATTTGGCTTTGTCTTGCTCCCCTAGGCTGCAAATGCTAGATTAACAGGGTTGCTGGTAACTGAGATAAGTTTTGGTAAATCAGTTTTGGCGGCAAGATGGGGCTATATGTTTTAGGATTAAATAGTCGGATGAGCCTGGTTGGCTTTGACTTGCTCCCCTAGGCTGTACATGCCAGATTGGCGGGGCTCCTGGAATCTAAGACAAGTTTTGGTAAAACAGTTTTGACAGCTAGGTAAGGTTGTATGCTTTAAGATTAAATAGTCGGGTGAGCGTGTTTGGCTTTGACTTGCGCCCCTAGGATGCAAATGCTGGAATATCAGGGTTCCTGGTATCTAAGACAAGTTTTGGTAAGGCAATTTTGAGTTCCAGGTGAGGCTGAATGTGTTAAGATTTAATAGTCGGGTGAGGCTATTTGGCTTTACCTTGCTCCCCTAGGCTGCAAATGCTGGATTAAGAGGGTTCCTGGTATCTGAGACAAGTTTTGGTAAATCAGTTTTGGCGGCCAGATGGGGCTATATGTTTTAGGATTAAATAGTCGGATGAGCCTGGTTGGCTTTGACTTGCTCCCCTAGGCTGTACATGCTAGATTGGCGGGGCTCCTGGAATCTAAGACAAGTTTTGGTAAAACAGTTTTGACAGCTAGGTAAGGTTGTATGCTTTAAGATTAAATAGTCGGGTGAGCGTGTTTGGCTTTGACTTGCGCCCCTAGGATGCAAATGCTGGAATATCAGGGTTCCTGGTATCTAAGACAAGTTTTGGTAGATCAGTTTTGGCAGCCAGATGGGGCTGTATGTTTTAAGATTAAATTCTCGGGTGAGCCTGTTTGGTTTTGACTTTCTCCCCTAGGCGGCACAAGCCAGATTGGCGGGGCTCCTGGAATCTAAAAAAGTTTTGGTAAAACAGTTTTAACAGCTACGTAAGTCTGTATGTTTTAAGTTTAAATAGTCGGGTGAGTCTGTTTGACTTTGACTTGCTCCCCTAGGATGCAAATGCTGGATTAACAGGGTTCCTGGTATCTGAGACAAGTTTTGGTAAATCAGTTTTGGCGGCCAGATGGGACTATATGTTTTAAAATTTAATAGTCGGGTGAGACTATTTGGCTTTGTCTTGCTCCCCTAGGCTGCAAATGCCAGATTGGCGGTGCTCCTGGAATCTAAGACAAGTTTTGGTAAAACAGTTTTGACAGCTAGGTAAGGCTGTACGCTTTAAGACTGAGCGTGTTTGGCTTTGACTTGCGCCCCTAGCATGCAAATGCTGCATGAACAGGGTTCCTGGTATCTGAGACAAGTTTTGGTAAAGCAGCTTTGGCAACTACGTAAGTCTGTATGTTTGAAGATTAAACTGTCGGGTGAGCCTGTTTGGCTTTGACTTGCTCCCTTAGGCTCCACATGCCAGATTGGCTTGGCTCCTGGAATCTAAGACAAGGTTTGGTAAAACAGTTTTGACAGCTGGGCAAGACTGTATGTTTTAAGATTAAATAGTCAGTTGAGCCTGTTTGGCTTTGAGTTGCTCCCCTAGGATGCAAATGCAGGATTAGCAGGGTTCCTGGTATCTAAGACATGTTTTGGTAAGTCAGTTTTGGCGGCCAGATGGGGCTATATGTCTTAAGATTTATTAGTTTGGTGAGCCTGTTTGGCTTTGACTTGCGCCCCTATGATGCAAATGCTGGATTAATAGGGTTCCTGGTATCTGAGACAAGTTTTGGTAAGGCAATTTTGAGTTCCAGGTGTGGCTGAATGAGTTAAAATTTAATAGTCGGGTAGGCTATTTGGCTTTGTTTTGCTCCCCTAGGCTGCAAATGCTAGATTAAGAGGGTTCCTGGTATCTGAGACAAGTTTTGGTAAATCAGTCTTGGCGGCCAGATGGGGCTATATGTTTTAGGATTAAATAGTCGGGTGAGCCTGTTTGGCTTTGACTTGCTCCCCTAGGCTGCAAACGCTAGATTAACAGGTCTCCTGGTTTCTAAGGCAAGTTTTGGTAAAGCAGTTTTGGCAGCTACGTAAGTCTGTATGTTTTAAGATTAAATTGTCGGGTGAGCCTATTTGGCTTTGACTTGCTCCCCTAGGCTCCACATGCCAGATAGGCGGGGCTCCTGGAGTCTAAGACTGGTAAAACAGTTTTGACAGCTAGGTAAGGCTGTATGCTTTAAGATTAAATAGTCGGGTGAGCGTGTTTGGCTTTGACTTGCGCCCCTAGGATGCAAATGCTGGAATAACAGGGTTCCTGGTATCTGAGACAAGTTTTGGTAAGGCAATTTTGAGTTCCAGGTGTGGCTGAATGAGTTAAAATTTAATAGTCGGGTGAGGCTAATTGGCTTTGTTTTGCTCCCCTAGGCTGCAAATGCTAGATTAACAGTGTTCCTGGTATCTGAGACAGGTTTTGATAAAACAGCTTTGACAGCTAGGTAAGGCTGTATGCTTTAAGATTAAATAGTCGGGTGAGGGTGTTTGGCTTTGACTTGAGCCCCTAGGATGCAAATGCTGGAATAACAGGGTTCCTGGTATCTAAGACATGTTTTGGTAAGTCAGTTTTGGCGGCCAGATGGGGCTATATGTTTTGAGATTTAATAGTTTGGTGAGCCTGTTTGGCTTTGACTTGCGCCCCTAGGATGCAAATGCTGGATTAACAGGGTTCCTGGTATCTGAGACAAGTTTTGGTAAGGCAATTTTGAGTTCCAGGTGTGGCTTAATGAGTTAAAATTTAATAGTCGGGTGAGGCTATTTGGCTTTGTTTTGCTCCCCTAGGCTGCAAATGCTAGATTAACAGGGTTCCTGGTATCTGAGACAAGTTTTGGTAAATCAGTCTTGGCGGCCAGATGGGGCTATATGTTTTAGGATTAAATAGCCGGATGAGCCTGGTTGGCTTTGACTTGCTCCCCTAGGCTGTACATGCCAGATTGGCGGGGCTCCTGGAATCTAAGACAAGTTTTGGTAAAACAGTTTTGACAGCTAGGTAAGGTTGTATGTTTTAAGATTAAGTAGTCGGATGAGCGTGTTTGGCTTTGACTTGCGCCCCTAGGATGCAAATGCTGGAATAACAGGGTTCCTGGTATCTAAGACAAGTTTTGGTAAATCAGTTTTTGCAGCCAGATGGGGCTGTATGTTTTAAGATTAAATTCTCGGGTGAGCCTGTTTGGTTTTGACTTTCTCCCCTAGGCGGCACATGCCAGATTGGCGGGGCTCCTGGAATCTAAAAAAAGTTTTGGTAAAACAGTTTTAACAGCTACGTAAGTCTGTATGTTTTAAGTTTAAATAGTCGGGTGAGTCTGTTTGACTTTGACTTGCTCCCCTTGGATGCAAATGCTGGATTAACAGGGTTCCTGGTATCTGAGACAAGTTTTGGTAAATCAGTTTTGGCGGCCAGATGGGGCTATATGTTTTAAAATTTAATAGTCGGGTGAGACTATTTGGCTTTGTCTTGCTCCCCTAGGCTGCAAATGCTAGATAAACAGGTTTCCTCATAACTGAGATAACTTTTGGTAAATCAGTTTTGGCGGCAAGATGGGGCTATATGTTTTAGGACTAAATAGTCGGATGAGCCTGTTTGGCTTTGACTTGCTCCACTAGGCTGCACATGCCTGATTGGCGGTGCTCCTGGAATCTAAGACAAGTTTTGGTAAAACAGTTTTGACAGCTAGGTAAGGCTGTATGCTTTAAGATTGAGCGTGTTTGGCTTTGACCTGCGCCCCTAGGTTGCAAATGCTGGAATAACAGGGTTCCTGGTATCTAAGACAAGTTTTGGTAAATCATTTTTGGCGGCCAAATGGGGCTATATGTTTTAAGATTTAATAGTCGGGAGAGCCTGTTTGGCTTTGACTTGCGCCCCTAGCATGCAAATGCTGCATTAACAGGGCTCCTGGTTTCTAAGGCAAGTTTTGGTAAAGCAGTTTTGGCAGCTACGTAAGTCTGTATGTTTTAAGATTAAAGTGTCGGGTGAGCCTGTTTGTCTTTGACTTGCTCCCCTAGGCACCACATGCCAGATTGGCGGGGCTCCTGCAATCTAAGACAAGTTTTGGTAAAACAGTTTTGACAGCTAGGTTAGGCTGTATGTTTTAAGATTAAATAGTCGGGTGAGCGTGTTTGGCTTTGACTTGCGCCCCTAGGATGCAAATGCTGGAATAACAGGGTTCCTGGTATTTAAGACATGTTATGGTAAGTCAGTTTTGGCGGCCAGATGGGGCTATATGTTGTAAGATTTAATAGTTTGGGGAGCCTGTTTGGCTTTGACTTGCGCCCCTAGGATGCAAATGCTGGATTAACAGGGTTCCTGGTATCTGAGACAAGTTTTGGTAAGGCAATATTGAGTTCCAGGTGTGGCTGAATGAGTTCAAATTTAATAGTCGGGTGAGGCTATTTGGCTTTGTTTTGCTCCCCTAGGCTGCAAATGCTAAATTAACAGGGTTTCTGGTATCTGAGACAAGTTTTGGTAAATCAGTCTAGGCGGCCAGATGGGGCTATATGTTGTAAGATTTAATAGTTTGGGGAGCCTGTTTGGCTTTGACTTGCTCCCCTTGGCTGCAAATGCTAGATTAACAGGGCTCCTGGTTTCTAAGGCAAGTTTTGGTAAAGCAGTTTTGGCAGCTACGTAAGTCTGTATGTTTTAAGATTAAATTGTCGGGTGAGCCTGTTTGGCTTTGACTTGCTCCCCTAGGCTCCACATGCCAGGTTGGCGGGGCTCCTGGAATCTAAGACAAGTTTTGGTAAGGCAATATTGAGTTCCAGGTGAGGCTGAATGTATTCAGACTTAATAGTCGTTTGAGACTATTTGGCTTTGGCCTGGAATCTAAGACAAGTTTTGGTAAAACACTTTTGACAGCTAGGTAAGGCTGTATGCTTTCAGATTAAATAGTCGGGTGAGCGTGTTTGGCTTTGACTTGCTCCCCTAGGATGCAAATGCTGGAATAACAGGGTTCCTGTTATCTAAGACAAGTTTTGGTAAATCAGTTTTGGCGTCTATGGGGCTATATGTTTTGGGATTAAATAGTCGGATGAGCCTGTTTGGCTTTGACTTGCTCCCCTAGGCTGCACATGCCAGATTGGCGGGGCTCCTGGAATCTAAGACAAGTTTTGGTAAGGCAATATTGAGTTCCAGGTGAGGCTGAATGTATTCAGACTTAATAGTCGTTTGAGACTATTTGGCTTTGACTTTCTCCCCTAGGCTGCACATGCCAGATTGGCGAGGCTCCTGGAATGTAAGACAAGTTTTGGTAGAACAGTTTTGACAGCTATGTAAGTCTGTATTTTCTAAGGTTAAATAGTCGGGTGAGTCTGTTTGACTTTAACTTGCTCCCCTAGGCTGCAAATGCTAGATTATCAGGGTTCCTGGTATCTGAGACAAGTTTTGGTAAATCAGTTTTGGCGGCCAGATGGGGCTATATGTTTTAGGATTAAATAGTCGGATGAGCCTGGTTGGCTTTGACTTGCCCCCCTAGGCTGTACATGCCAGATTGGCGGGGCTTCTGGAATCTAAGACAAGTTTTGGTAAAACAGTTTTGACAGCTAGGTAAGGTTGTATGCTTTAAGATTAAGTAATCGGACGAGCGTGTTTGGCTTTGACTTGCGCCCCTAGGATGCAAATGCTGGAATAACAGGGTTCCTGGTATCTAAGACAAGTTTTGGTAAATCAGTTTTGGCGGCCAGATGGGGCTATATGTTTTAGGATTTAGTAGTCGGGTGAGCCAGTTTGGCTTTGACTTGCGCCCCTAGGATGCAAATGCTGGATAACCAGGGTTCCTGGAATCTGAGACAAGTTTTGGTAAGGCAATTCTGAGTTCCAGGTGAGGCTGAATGTGTTCAGACTTAATAGTCGGGTGAGACTATTTTGCTTTGACTTGCTCCCCTAGGCTGCAAATGCTAGATTAACAGGGCTCCTGGTTTCTAAGGCAAGTTTTGGTAAAGCAGTTTTGGCAGCCAGATGGGGCTGTATGTTTTAAGATTAAATTCTCGGGTGAGCCTGTTTGGTTTTGACTTTCTCCCCTAGGCGGCACATGCCAGATTGGCGGGGCTCCTGGAATCTAAAAAAAGTTTTGGTAAAACAGTTTTAACAGCTACGTAAGTCTGTATGTTTTAAGGTTAAATAGTCGGGTGAGTCTGTTTGACTTTGACTTGCTCCCCTAGGATGCAAATGCTGGATTAACAGGGTTCCTGGTATCTGAGACAAGTTTTGGTAAATCAGTTTTGACTGCCAGGTGGGGCTATATGATTTAAAATTTAAAAGTCGGGTGAGACTATTTGGCTTTGTCTTGCTCCCCTAGGCTGCAAATGCTAGATTAACAGGGTTCCTGGTAACTGAGATAAGTTTTGGTAAATCAGTTTTGGCGGCAAGATGGGGCTATATGTTTTAGGATTTAATAGTCGGGTGAGCCTGTTTGGCTTTGACTTGCGCCCCTAGGATGCAAATGCTGGATAACCAGGGTTCCTGGAATCTGAGACAAGTTTTGGTAAGGCAATTCTTAGTTCCAGGTGAGGCTGAATGTGTTCAGACTTAATAGTCGGGTGAGACTATTTTTTTTTTTCAGTTTTGGCGTCTATGGGGCTATAAGTTTTAGGATTAAATAGTCGGATGAGCCTGTTTGGCTTTGACTTGCTCCCCTAGGCTGCACATGCCAGATTGGCGGGGCTCCTGGAATCTAAGACAAGTTTTGTTAAAACACTTTTGACAGCTAGGTAAGGCTGTAAGCTTTCAGATTAAATAGTCGGGTGAGCGTGTTTGGCTTTGACTTGCGCCCCTAGGATGCAAATGCTGGAATAACAGGGTTCCTGTTATCTAAGACAAGTTTTGGTAAATCAGTTTTGGCGTCTATGGGGCTATATGTTTTGGGATTAAATAGTCGGATGAGCCTGTTTGGCTTTGACTTGCTCCCCTAGACTGCACATGCCAGATTGGCGGGGCTCCTGGAATCTAAGACAAGTTTTGGTAAAACACTTTTGACAGCTAGGTAAGGCTGTATGCTTTCAGATTAAATAGTCGGGTGAGCGTGTTTGGCTTTGACTTGCTCCCCTAGGATGCAAATGCTAGAATAACAGGGTTCCTGGTATCTAAGACAAGTTTTGGTAAATCAGTTTTGGCGTCTATGGGGCTATAAGTTTTAGGATTAAATAGTCAGATGAGCCTGTTTGGCTTTGACTTGCTCCCCTAGGCTGCACATGCCAGATTGGCGGGGCTCCTGGAATGTAAGACAAGTTTTGGTAGAACAGTTTTGACAGCTAGGTAAGGCTGTATGCTTTAAGATTAAATAGTCGGGTGAGCGTGTTTGGCTTTGACTTGCGCCCCTAGGATGCAAATGCTGGAATAACAGGGTTCCTGGTATCTAAGACAAGTTTTGATAAATCAGTTTTGGCATCTATGGGGCTATATGTTTTAGGATTAAATAGTCGGATGAGCCTGTTTGGCTTTGACTTGCTCCCCTAGGCTCCACATGCCAGATTGGCGGGGCTCCTGGAATCTAAGACAAGTTTTGGTAAAACACTTTTGACAGCTAGGTAAGGCTGTATGCTTTCAGATTAAATAGTCGGGTGAGCTTGTTTGGCTTTGACTTGCGCCCCTAGGATGCAAATGCTGGAATAACAGGGTACCTGGTATCTAAGACAAGTTTTGGTAAATCAGTTTTGGCGTCTATGGGGCTTTATATTTTAGGATTAAATAGTCGGATGAGCCTGTTTGGCTTTGACTTGCTCCACTAGGCTGCACATGCCAGATTGGCGGGGCTCCTGGAATCTAAGACAAGTTTTGGTAAAACAGTTTTGACAGCTATGTAAGTCTGTATTTTTTAAGGTTAAATAGTCGGGTGAGTCTGTTTGACTTTAACTTGCTCCCCTAGGATGCAAATGCTGCATTAACAGGGTTCCTGGTATCTAAGACAAGTTTTCGTAAATCAGTGTTGGCGGCCAGATGGGGCTATATGTTTTAAGATTTAATAGTCGGATGAGCCTGTTTGGCTTTGACTTGCTCCGCTAGGATGCAAATGCTGGATTAACAGGGTTCCTAATATCTGAAACAAGTTTTGGTAAGGCAATTTTGGGTTCCAGGTGAGGCTGAATGTTTTCAGATTTAATAGTCGGATGAGTCTGTTTGGCTTTGACTTGCTCCCCTAGGCTGCACATGCCAGATTGGCGGGGCTCCTGGAATCTAAGACAAGATTTGGTAAAACAGCTTTGACAGCTATGTAAGTCTGTATTTTTTAAGGTTAAATAGTCGGTTGAGACTATTTGGCTTTGTCTGGCTCCCCTAGGCTACAAATGCTAGATTTATAGGGTTCCTGGTAACTGAGATAGGTTTAGGTAAATCAGTTTTGGCAGCTACATAAGTCTGTATGTTTTAACAAAAGAGTTTTGGTAAGGCAATTTTGAGTTCAAGGTGAGGCTGAATGTGTTAAGACTTAATAGTCGGGTGAGACTATTTTGCTTTGACTTGCTCCCCTAGGCTGCAAATGCTAGATTAACAGGGCTCCTGATTTCTAAGGCAAGTTTTGGTAAAGCAGTTTTGGCGGCCAGATGGAGCTAAATGTTTTAGGATTAAATGGTCGGATGCGCCTGTTTGGCATTGATTTGCTCCCCTAGGCTCCACAGGCCAGATTGGCGGGTCTCCTGGAATCTAAAAAAAGTTTTGGTAAAGCAATTTTGACAGATACGTAAGTCTGTATGTTTTAAGGTTAAATAGTCGGGTGAGTCTGTTTGACTTTGACTTGCTCCCCTAGGATGCAAATGCTGGATTAACAGGGTTCCGGGTATCTGAGACAAGTTTTGGTAAGGCAATATTGAGTTCCAGGTGAGGCTGAATGTATTCAGACTTAATAGTCGTTTGAGACTATTTGGCTTTGACTTTCTCCCCTAGGCGGCACATGCCAGATTGGCGGGGCTCCTGGAATCTAAGACAAGTTTTGGTAAAACACTTTTGACAGCTAGGTAAGGCTGTATGCTTTCAGATTAAATAGTCGGGTGAGCGTGTTTGGCTTTGACTTGCTCCCCTAGGATGCAAATGCTGGAATAACAGGGTTCCTGGTATCTAAGACAAGTTTTGGTAAATAAGTTTTGGCGTCTATGGGGCTATAAGTTTTAGGATTAAATAGTCGGATGAGCCTGTTTGGCTTTGACTTGCTCCCCTAGGCTGCACATGCCAGATTGGCGGGGCTCCTGGAATGTAAGACAAGTTTTGGTAGAACAGTTTTGACAGCTAGGTAAGGCTGTATGCTTTAAGATTAAATAGTCGGGTGAGCGTGTTTGGCTTTGACTTGCGCCCCTAGGATGCAAATGCTGGAATAACAGGGTTCCTGGTATCTAAGACAAGTTTTGATAAATCAATTTTGGCATCTATGGGGCTATATGTTTTAGGATTAAATAGTCGGATGAGCCTGTTTGGCTTTGACTTGCTCCCCTTGGCTCCACATGCCAGATTGGCGGGGCTCCTGGAATCTAAGACAAGTTTTGGTAAAACACTTTTGACAGCTAGGTAAGGCTGTATGCTTTCAGATTAAATAGTCGGGTGAGCTTGTTTGGCTTTGACTTGCGCCCCTAGGATGCAAATGCTGGAATAACAGGGTTCCTGGTATCTAAGACAAGTTTTGGTAAATCAGTTTTGGCGTCTATGGGGCTATATATTTTAGGATTAAATAGTCGGATGAGCCTGTTTGGCTTTGACTTGCTCCCCTAGGCTGCACATGCCAGATTGGCGGGGCTCCTGGAATGTAAGACAAGTTTTGGTAAAACAGTTTTGACAGCTATGTAAGTCTGTATTTTTTAAGGTTAAATAGTCGGGTGAGTCTGTTTGACTTTAACTTGCTCCCCTAGGATGCAAATGCTGCATTAACAGGGTTCCTGGTATCTGAAACAAGTTTTGGTAAGGCAATTTTGGGTTCCAGGTGAGGCTGAATGTTTTCAGATTTAATAGTCGGATGAGTCTGTTTGGCTTTGACTTGCTCCCCTAGGCTGCACATGCCAGATTGGCGGGGCTCCTGGAATCTAAGACAAGATTTGGTAAAACAGCTTTGACAGCTATGTAAGTCTGTATTTTTTAAGGTTAAATAGTCGGGTGAGACTATTTGGCTTTGTCTTGCTCCCCTAGGCTACAAATGCTAGATTTATAGGGTTCCTGGTAACTGAGATAGGTTTAGGTAAATCAGTTTTGGCAGCTACGTAAGTCTGTATGTTTTAGCAAAAGAGTTTTGGTAAGGCAATTTTGAGTTCAAGGTGAGGCTGAATGTGTTAAGACTTAATAGTCGGGTGAGACTATTTTGCTTTGACTTGCTCCCCTAGGCTGCAAATGCTAGATTAACAGGGCTCCTGATTTCTAAGGCAAGTTTTGGTAAAGCAGTTTTGGCGGCCAGATGGAGCTAAATGTTTTAGGATTAAATGGTCGGATGCGCCTGTTTGGCATTGACTTGCTCCCCTAGGCTCCACAGGCCAGATTGGCGGGGCTCCTGGAATCTAAAAAAAGTTTTGGTAAAGCAATTTTGACAGATACGTAAGTCTGTATGTTTTAAGGTTAAATAGTCGGGTGAGTCTGTTTGACTTTGACTTGCTCCCCTAGGATGCAAATGCTGGATTAACAGGGTTCCTGGTATCTGAGACAAGTTTTGGTAAGGCAATTTTGAGTTCCAGGTCAGGCTGAATGTATTCAGACTTAATAGTCGTTTGAGACTATTTGGCTTTGACTTTCTCCCCTAGGCGGCACATGCCAGATTGGCGGGGCTCCTGGAATCTAAGACAAGTTTTGGTAAAACACTTTTGACAGCTAGGTAAGGCTGTATGCTTTCAGATTAAATAGTCGGGTGAGCGTGTTTGGCTTTGACTTGCTCCCCTAGGATGCAAATGCTGGAATAACAGGGTTCCTGGTATCTAAGACAAGTTTTGGTAAATAAGTTTTGGCGTCTATGGGGCTATAAGTTTTAGGATTAAATAGTCGGATGAGCCTGTTTGGCTTTGACTTGCTCCCCTAGGCTGCACATGCCAGATTGGCGGGGCTCCTGGAATGTAAGACAAGTTTTGGTAGAACAGTTTTGACAGCTAGGTAAGGCTGTATGCTTTAAGATTAAATAGTCGGGTGAGCGTGTTTGGCTTTGACTTGCGCCCCTAGGATGCAAATGCTGGAATAACAGGGTTCCTGGTATCTAAGACAAGTTTTGATAAATCAGTTTTGGCATCTATGGGGCTATATGTTTTAGGATTAAATAGTCGGATGAGCCTGTTTGGCTTTGACTTGCTCCCCTAGGCTCCACATGCCAGATTGGCGGGGCTCCTGGAATCTAAGACAAGTTTTGGTAAAACACTTTTGACAGCTAGGTAAGGCTGTATGCTTTCAGATTAAATAGTCGGGTGAGCTTGTTTGGCTTTGACTTGCGCCCCTAGGATGTAAATACTGGAATAACAGGGTTCCTGGTATCTAAGACAAGTTTTGGTAAAACAGTTTTGACAGCTACGTAAGTCTGTATGTTTTAAGATTAAACTGTCGGGGGAGCCTGTTTGGCTTTGACTTGCTCCCCTAGGCTCCACATGCCAGATTGGCTTGGCTCCTGGAATCTTAGACAAGGTTTGGTAAAACAGTTTTGACCGCTGGGCAAAACTGTATGTTTTAAGATTAAATAGTCGGTTGAGCCTGTTTGGCTTTGACTTGCGCCCCTAGGATGCAAATGCTGGAATAACAGGGTTCCTGGTATTGGTAAGACAATTTTGAGTTCCAGGTGAGGCTGAATGTGTTAAGACTAAATAGTCGGGTGAGACTATTTTGCTTTGACTTGCTCCCCTAGGCTGTAAATGCTGGATTAACAGGGTTCTGAGACATGTTTTGTTAAATCAGTTTTGGCGGCCAGGTGGGGCAATATGATTTAAAATTTAATAGTCGGGTGAGACTAATTGGCTTTGTCTTGCTCCCCTAGGCTACAAATGCTAGATTAACAGGGTTCCTGGTAACTGAGATAGGTTTAGGTAAATCAGTTTTGGCAGCTGCTGAAGTCTGTATGTTTTGGTAAGGCAATTTTGAGATCAAGGTGAGGCTGAATGTGTTAAGACTTAATAGTCGTTTGAGACTATTTGGCTTTGACTTTCTCCCCTAGGCGGCACATGCCAGATTGGCGGGGCTCCTGGAATCTAATAAAAGTTTTGGTAAAACAGTTTTGACAGCTACGTAAGTCTGTATGTTTTAAGATTAAACTGTCGGGGGAGCCTGTTTGGCTTTGACTTGCTCCCCTAGGCTCCACATGCCAGATTGGCTTGGCTCCTGGAATCTTAGACAAGGTTTGGTAAAACAGTTTTGACCGCTGGGCAAAACTGTATGTTTTAGGATTAAATAGTCGGTTGAGCCTGTTTGGCTTTGACTTGCGCCCCTAGGATGCAAATGCTGGATAAACAGGGTTCCTGGTATTGGTAAGACAATTTTGAGTTCCAGGTGAGGCTGAATGTGTTAAGACTTAATAGTCGGGTGAGACTATTTTGCTTTGACTTGCTCCCCTAGGCTGTAAATGCTGGATTAACAGGGTTCTGAGACATGTTTTGTTAAATCAGTTTTGGCGGCCAGGTGGGGCAATATGATTTAAAATTTAATAGTCGGGTGAGACTAATTGGCTTTGTCTTGCTCCCCTAGGCTACAAATGCTAGATTAACAGGGTTCCTGGTAACTGAGATAGGTTTAGGTAAATCAGTTTTGGCAGCTGCTGAAGTCTGTATGTTTTGGTAAGGCAATTTTGAGATCAAGGTGAGGCTGAATGTGTTAAGACTTAATAGTCGTTTGAGACTATTTGGCTTTGACTTTCTCCCCTAGGCGGCACATGCCAGATTGGCGGGGCTCCTGGAATCTAATAAAAGTTTTGGTAAAACAGTTTTGACAGCTACGTAAGTCTGTATGTTTTAAGATTAAACTGTCGGGGGAGCCTGTTTGGCTTTGACTTGCTCCCCTAGGCTCCACATGCCAGATTGGCTTGGCTCCTGGAATCTTAGACAAGGTTTGGTAAAACAGTTTTGACAGCTGGGCAAGACTGTATGTTTTAAGATTAAATAGTCGGGTGAGCGTGTTTTGCTTTGTATAATAACAGGAATAACAGGGTTCCTGGTATCTAAGAAAAGTTTTGGTAAATCAGTTTTTGCGTCCAGATGGGGCTATATGTTTTAAGATTTAATAGTCGGGTGAGCCTGTTTGGCTTTGCCTTGCGCCCCTAGGATGCAAATGCTGCATTAACAGTGTTCCTGGTATCTGAGACAAGTTTTGGTAAAACAGTTTTGACGGCTAGGTAAGGCTGTATGCTTTAAGATTAAATAGTCGGGTGACCGTGTTTGGCTTTGTATAATAACAGGAATAACAGAATAACAGGGTTCCTGGTATCTAAGACAAGTTTTGGTAAATCAGTTTTGGCGTCCAGATGGGGCTATATGTTTTAAGATTTAATAGATTGGTGAACCTGTTTGGCTTTGACTGGCGCCCCTAGGATGCAAATGCTGGATTAACAGGGTTCCTGGTATCTGAGACAAGTTTTGGTAAATCAGTTTTGGCGGCCAGATGGGGCATTATGTTTTAGGATTAAATAGTCGGATGAGCCTGTTTGGCTTTGACTTGCTCCCCTAGGCTGCACATGCCAGATTGGCGGGGCTCCTGGAATCTAAGACAAGTTTTGGTAAAACAGTTTTGACAGCAAGGTAAGGCTGTATGCTTTAAGATTAAATAGTCGGGTGAGCGTGTTTGGCTTTGACTTGCGCCCCTAGGATGCAAATGCTGGAATAACAGGGTTCCTGGTATCTAAGACAAGTTTTGGTAAATCAGTTTTGGCAGCTATGTAATTCTGTATGTTTTAAGATTAAATTGTCGGGTGAGCCTGTTTGGCTTTGACTTGCTCCCCTAGGCTGCACATGCCAGATTGGCGGGGCTCCTGGAATCTAAGACAAATTTTGGTAAAACAGTTTTGACAGCTAATTAAGGCTGTATGTCTTAAGATTAAATAGTCGGGTGAGCGTGTTTGGCTTTGACTTGCGCCCCTAGTATGCAAATGCTGGAATAACAGGGTTCCTGGTATCTAAGACAAGTTTTCGTAAATCAGTTTTGGCGGCCAGATGGGGCTATATGTTTTAAGATTTAATAGTCGGGTGAGTCTGTTTGACTTTGACTTGCTCCCCTAGGATGCAAATGCTGGATTAACAGGGTTCCTGGTATCTGAGACAAGTTTTGGTAAGGCAATTTTGAGTTCCAGGTGAGACTGAATGTATTCAGACTTAATAGTCGTTTGAGACTATTTGGCTTTGACTTTCTCCCCTAGGCGGCACATGCCAGATTGGCGGGGCTCCTGGAATCTAATAAAAGTTTTGGTAAAACAGTTTTGACAGCTACGTA
>JBAMCE010000282.1:0-403793 GCA_037075305.1 Drosophila kanekoi
ATAACGTCTGATTTTTAAATGTTATACCTTTTTGAATTCGTACGGAACCCTACTATCAATTGGCATTCAAACAAATCAAAAATCGGTTGGTTCAAAAAAGTTGTAGACCAAAATCCGAATGGTTTGTAAAGTACACCTTTTTTGATGATTTTTTGGAATATCTCGGCCAAAAATTGTCCGATTTTGGAATTTTATACCATTTTGGACTCGTAAGGATCAGTACTATCGATTGGCATCAAAAGTGTGAAAACCTAAATTTTGACCCAAATCGTCAAAATGGCAAGGGGTTACATCACGTTTTTTCTTCAAAATCGGGGTCCGTTCGAAAATGGAAACTTTTTTGATGATTTTTTTTTAATATCTCGGGTAAATAACGTCTGATTTTTAAATGTTATACCTTTTTGAATTCGTACGGAACCCTACTATCAATTGGCATTCAAACAAATCAAAAATCGGTTGGTTCAAAAAAGTTGTAGACCAAAATCCGAATGGTTTGTAAAGTACACCTTTTTTGATGATTTTTTGGAATATCTCGGCCAAAAATTGTCCGATTTTGGAATTTTATACCATTTTGGACTCGTAAGGATCAGTACTATCGATTGGCATCAAAAGTGTGAAAACCTAAATTTTGACCCAAATCGTCAAAATGGCAAGGGGTTACATCACGTTTTTTCTTCAAAATCGGGGTCCGTTCGAAAATGGAAACTTTTTTGATGATTTTTTTTAATATCTCGGGTAAATAACGTCTGATTTTTAAATGTTATACCTTTTTGAATTCGTACGGAACCCTACTATCAATTGGCATTCAAACAAATCAAAAATCGGTTGGTTCAAAAAAGTTGTAGACCAAAATCCGAATGGTTTGTAAAGTACACCTTTTTTGATGATTTTTTGGAATATCTCGGCCAAAAATTGTCCGATTTTGGAATTTTATACCATTTTGGACTCGTAAGGATCAGTACTATCGATTGGCATCAAAAGTGTGAAAACCTAAATTTTGACCCAAATCGTCAAAATGGCAAGGGGTTACATCACGTTTTTTCTTCAAAATCGGGGTCCGTTCGAAAATGGAAACTTTTTTGATGATTTTTTTTTAATATCTCGGGTAAATAACGTCTGATTTTTAAATGTTATACCTTTTTGAATTCGTACGGAACCCTACTATCAATTGGCATTCAAACAAATCAAAAATCGGTTGGTTCAAAAAAGTTGTAGACCAAAATCCGAATGGTTTGTAAAGTACACCTTTTTTGATGATTTTTTGGAATATCTCGGCCAAAAATTGTCCGATTTTGGAATTTTATACCATTTTGGACTCGTAAGGATCAGTACTATCGATTGGCATCAAAAGTGTGAAAACCTAAATTTTGACCCAAATCGTCAAAATGGCAAGGGGTTACATCACGTTTTTTCTTCAAAATCGGGGTCCGTTCGAAAATGGAAACTTTTTTGATGATTTTTTTTTAATATCTCGGGTAAATAACAAACTTTAAAACAAACAAACTTTTTACAATTTCTTGTATGTTGAATGAAAAGGATGTTGAAATTGTAAACAAACCCGACTTTAACATAAAAAATTAAATTTTAATAAATTCACCATCGTTAGGCGATCTACATTCGTGAAAATAGAAAAAGGCTTAGCAAAATGCGTGGCGAGTAGCAGTAGTAACAACAATTACGGGGCAATTTCGAATTGGTGTACAGGCAGACAAACCTACGAATCCGACTATAGACTGTCTTCCTCAATCCGAAATAGTCGATGAATAAAATGACATTACTGAGAGTGACAATGAGAATATTTCAGTGTTTCCCCTGAATAGCAAATAAATAACGTCGTCTGATTTTTTCGATAGTTGCATATTGATATAGTTAATCGTATATTTAAAAATAAATGCAACACTTGTGTAATTTTTTACATATGTATCTAACGGTTGTTTGAAAAATGTTAGTGGCAAAAGCACTGAAATTTATAAAATCTGATGTATATAATTTTTATAGACATTAAAAAACTAAACAATTATTTCGCTAACCGCCAATATTTGTTTAAGAATACATACATATTGGGGCAGGCAATCGGTGGAACGTATAAAAGCATTTGTAATTATACTTTTAAATTTGTAATACTTTTATAAAATCCGTAATAAAGAATTTCATTATATAAGGCAAATGTGTTTTGTATTGTACTATTTGTCGGATATATATATATATATGGTAATGGTATACGCTTATGCACTAGATATTTTCAGCTATTGTAAATATTGTCATTTAAATATAAAAAAATATGAATTTTGTTTTTAAATAGGTGTACACAATTTAGGTGTTTCGTCTGCTCAATAGCTTATAAATAACATATTTTAATTACAAAAATGGGTAGAAAAGTGATATGAAAATTCTTAACATTTTTTAAAATGCAGCAAATATGTGAAACTCAATTAAAATCGTCAGCTTGTCCAGCTGCGTCCTATGTCATATTTTGAATGTTATGTAATTAATATTGTTATTAAAATTTAATGAATATATATTATGTGTCTTCGAACGTGAAGTTTTTTTCTTTTAACGTTTTTATAGTGTCTTACGAGGGTGTTTTTATAAATCGGTCTAAAATTCACTTTCCTCATGCGCTGTAGTTTTAGTCTTTAGGGTTTCGTTTTCCCCGTTTGTCTTTTCATGTGATATACTCGTTATGACAGACTTTATGACAACAGAGCTGGTGCTCGTTTCCGTGGTATTACTAAAAGAATATAAAAATAAGATGAAATTGCAACGGAAGTGAAATCATTTACATACCCTTTTGACGCCAAATCGAATAAATTGGGTATATTTATGTTAGGTATATCCTTTATATTAACGCTGGCGGTGGCTTGGTTTGTTTGCGTGCTAAGCACTGACAGACGACCTATCAAATCATATTAAGAACATGTTAATCCAATGCGTTTATAAAAATGTAAAAATATGTAATTTGGATCATATTACAAAGGTCATGCAAAAGGTAGTTTATTGTCTTGTGCCATTAAAACTAAAATCGTTAAAAAAAAATGTTTACTATGTTTGCGAATTGCACTGCCGTTAACCTAGAAACAAAGGTAAATAAGTAAGTAACATATGCAGTAAAAATAAACGTAATAAATTGATTAATATTGCATAATGACAAATAGAGTATATGAGTAAGCCACGGGGTGTTGTACATAACATTGAGGAGTATGGAGAGTTATTAATGTTAAGAACATATGCGGATTGAAATGGTTCACACGAAGGTATCTACTTACCGACAGTTTCCTCTGTAGTTGTTGAACATAGCGTTGTGGTAGTGGTATTTAAGTGATCACGCACAGAGTCGACAGTTATGTCACCTATAGAACTGGTGATTGTCTCATTGGCTCGATTAGGTGAATTACCGCTGTTTAAACCATTTGTAAGTGGAAGGCTATTGTTTTCAATGCTAAGCTCTAGTGCCTTGGCGCGTTCCTTGGCAATTGGTGGGTTGGGTATGGTTACACTGGTACCGTTTTCGACACTATCGTCGTTTGAATCGACTTCTTTATCGCTATTATCGTCTTCATTGCTAGGCATTGTGGATTCGTTGCCTTCGCTCTCGATAGCTTCTACCGGAACCATTCCAATTGGCTGTACGACCCGGAACGTGGACAAAGCAATCCGTTGCAATTCCGAAGACGACATCATATACAATGCCTCGCCGCTATTGGTAAAGCAAAGCGATGAAATACCACTACAAAAGACGAATGATTTAATGTGTAAAAGCGGTAAAACTAAGGCTATAATATATTTCATACGAACTTGATATCTTCACGTCTTACTGCAGCTGCATTTAATTGGCGCTTTAGCTCTGGCACTGATAACACCATTATGTCGCCCATGTTGGTCAAACAAATCAATGCCATCTCATGATAAATTTCACTATTGCAAGCTGCCGATGCTAGACTTGTATTTGCCGCTCCATCGCCAGCATCATTGGATCTCGTAGATTTTGTAGGACTGCTTCCGGTAAGACTTTGCAAAAGCTCATGTGAGACACGACAGCTAAATGAGCCAAAGTGGATGCGACGTATACGGGCTCCTTCATGAGCCGTAAGCTTATATTTGTTCATAGGCTTTAATTGTGGTAGTGAGAAAACCTTAAACTGTTCCTCAGAAGCAATTAGGACACGATGCGGCGGTGTACCATTTTCGCCATAATTTAGCTGGTCAACAGGACAGCCACTTTGGTCAAATATAGAAATGCCTATGACAGGCGCACGATGCTTAAGCTGAATTTCCTTGGCCAGTTGTGCAGAAATGCGACGAGGAGACTTCGGTGTGGTATTACCACTAGCAGGTGGTCCAGTGGTTGCTGCAGTTTGTGCGGGTGGCAAGTGTAAAAGAAACACCGAAACGGTACTGGCGTTCGTTGCAGACCACAAGGTTGGGGAGGTTATATTGACTGCAAAGGGAAATGATAATACTCATTCAAACCATTCAAGAATATTATACACACCGTTGGTTATATAGGTTTTAGCAAAGAGCAAGCATCGCACCATAGACCCCATACCATCGTCTGTGCATCGCGCCTCTATTTGTCTCTCAACAGGTCGCGCTTCCAGCTGTATAAAAAAATATTATGTAATTATTGGTAACAATTTAAACATTGAGACTTACCGTAGTTGGCACCTGATTGCTGGGATTGTTACGAGTTGATCTTCCTTTGCGCAGTTTTCGGAATGATTCGCGAAGCGATTTCTTAAACGATTTGCGTCGTGAAAGCTGCTCGCCGGCACCAGTCAAATCGTTAGGATTTAATGTACAGCGGTGAAATACAGGCACAAAGTTTTTAAAGTCAAACAAAACTAAGCCGTGCGCAGTACCTCCGGAGACTAACCCCCAGTTAGCTTCTAACGCTAGACATGTAATACTAGCTGGTGGAAGTACTTGCAACACGCCTGTTATGTTGACACCATTTTCACTAATTGGCAAAGCATCTTCTTCTAATAAATTTGGACGAACGTTCAGTTGGTCATGACCTTTCCACACAAAACCATCACGATCGCTAACCAAGTTCATGGAACTAAGCTTTAACGTATCGTGCTCTATGGAGTCACCGTCAAAATCTGCTATGACAATTTGTCCAGCGGTGCCACCCACAATTAAATGACCTGTTTTGGGACACAATGCAATTTTTTTGACTGCTAAGCGAGGATCGTCCGAATATGGATCAAATAGACCGGCTTTACGAAAAGGTGGTTCACTCTCGTCAAGTTCATTGCATTCAATTGCAGCTGTTTCATCGTGATTTTCATGACCAAAAATATTTGCTGTTTTAAAATTATATATCGGTTTTAAAAGAACTCCAGAACAATCCCAAAACTTAACGGAACCGTCTTCATGACCAGTTAAAAGTATTTCATACTCCTTTGTTGTTTCATTTTCATCGCACTGTGTGAATTCTTCTGGTAGCACACCACCTGTTACGGGCCAATCAATACTACTGAACTCTATGTCCTGTTCATCACCAGCGAGTAAAATACGCTTATACACTGCCTGCGTGACTTGAGAGGCTAGATAATTACATGTCACTGCTGAAGCATGCACCGAGTGCAGATAGGGTGCTTTAACGGCTGGAACTTTCGCATCAGTGAGATCATATGCGCAAAACTCTTCCTCAAGCAATACAACAAGCACCTGCATATTATCGCTTTCTTCCTTATATGTTACAAAGAAATCAATCACTTTAGACGTAAAATCGAGGCAGATTTTTTTGCCATCGCTGGAATGCACCGAAACACAGTTGTGATCACCGTAGGCCGAACGCGGCATTCCTCCAGAAAAAACAATTACATCATTGACACTAAAACGAAAAAAAAAACGGTTTGTTCAAACAGTCGACTTTGAATACATTGAGAGCTTACCTTCGCTTGCCCTTATATAGCCGATTAATACTTTTGCATGGATCTGGCCCATAGGGAACATAGTTTACATTTTGAGGTGGCTCCCCGCTTGCGATCAGCCAACTAGCATATGAGCCGTCTGCGTGATACCAAGTGAATTCTGTGCCATTATTATTGACATACAGACCAACACTTTGACCATGCCCGGGTGCGATGTAGGCACGTTCTACAGACGACATGTCCGTATCCCATAATACACAGAGTCCACGATTGTAAGCAATAAGCAGTTTATTAAGTGCGTTTGGCAGCTGGCGTATTGACTCAATAGCTCCTGGATTGAGCTTGTAAGTCGGCGGCACTTGTTCCAACACCACGTCATGATAAATAACCGGTTCACGTATTGTAAAAGATTTTAAATCAAACTGATATATGTTGCCACCTTCGGTCCCTATCCATACAAGATCTTTACTAAGCGAGCAGCATAATGCGGATACTTTCTTCAATTTTCCATCAAAAGGAAGTGTTTTAATAGGCACTAGTGTAATACCAACAGGCTCCCACAATATAAGTTGATTTGCTGCAGTTAATGAGAGAAGTCGACCACTGCCATAAACCCATTCAAGTAGTTGAACGTTCAATTCAGATGCCGAGTTATTGACTAAAGTATGTTGGGCATATAGCTCTACACCTGGTTGGCCGAATACTTTTATAGCACCGGTTTGTGTTCCAATAGCCATAAGCTTTGATACTGGATCATACGCCAACGCAGAGGGCTTGTGCGGGAAACCATGTTGTGCAGTCTGCAAATGAATAACGTATTAAAAATAAATAAAAAATTAACATATACAAATAGACGAAATGCTTTTAAATTAGGGGTAATTTTCTAAAATATATATTTTACAATTATATTTTAATTAGTTACATTTAATTTGTCAACGATTAACAACGTAAAAGGATTATTTCAATTTTTTTTACACACCTGAAGCGGGCACGATTAAATAACTTAAAAGGCCTTGACAACTTACACTCCCAATGAGTGTTCTATATTTACAAATTTAGGTCATTTTATATTGTTGTATAAGGCTTAATGATTCAGCTTGATAAGATTGTAACTTACAATCAGACTGGGAAAATAAACTTGACCAAAATAAGTTTTGTGCTTACAAATCGTTTCGTTAGTATTAATTATTGTAAAAGAATATATTCTACCAAATATGTAACGATAGCTGTTTAATTATAATAACGATACTAACTATTAACGCATTCTAGCAATATACGCTATGCACAGCTCCGAGCTGCAGTAAAATACACTCGAATTTACTTGTATATTTTGCGGACACAACTCAACGCTGCAAGCTGCGCAAATTAGACAGCGGCTGTGCTTCTTCTTTCGTCGGCCCCATACTACTTAGAATGTATTATTGATTAACTTCTGTGTTTATTCTTGGATGATAGTAAAATGGACAGGGCGTCAAGGTGGATTTAAAATTGTTGTATGTAAAAAGCGCAAGGCTATATACATATGAACATGTATTAAATTGGGGTTTCTTCTAAATTTGGTCGAAACGAGAAAAGAAAACCAAAAAGTTTAGTATTTGTGATCTTTGCATTCTGTAACAAAATATTTTTACTGCATTTTGTGTCTCCAGCTCTTATAGATTTCCAAAAGTATTTAAAATCTAACTCTTGCTCTAACAGATAGGCATGGCTACTCGACTCACCGCATCAGTCTGATTAAAAATATACACACTGTCGAATGGAAGATGCTCCGATCTTTCGGTGCACAAAACATTATACCGACTTTCTTACTCATTTTCATTTTACATGGTATAATAGGGTAGAAGAATTTAATAAAGTCTCGACCCCATTACAGGTGCAGCATTTTACACAATCGCGGTGACTGTGTTTTGAAATCTTATCAGAAAGAAATACTACGCCTATCAGTACCCACAAACAATACCCGATATATTTCCCCGTTTATGTAGAATACATAAATATTTCTTTCAACCAACCCATTTGTTCGGTTTGTACATAAAACAAACTAAGTTTATCTTATCTACTTTGTACCGGCTGTGCCGACTGCATGAATTTTTTTCGCCAGACCTGCGTTATGAACACAAAATTATTATTTTAGGCTGATGACTATAACTTTTTGTATGTATTTTGGTGATAAATGATAAATATTTGAGTCTTGAAAATATATATTGTAGCATATAGTTTTGTAAAGTGTTCTGAAACTAATTCAGTTGCATTATAAAAGTTATGATTATACTAGTATAATAGTCCAATACAGCTGGAAGTTTAATCGGCTTAACAATAAAGAAGGAAAAGTTATTTTGAAGAATTTATTCATTTAGCTGATCAATATAAAAAACACTGCGCTTCGTATTTTTTGAAATCATATTTCTTTCTTTCTTAACTTGTATAATTGAATGGGAATTCATTTAAGAGTGGTAAAAGCACCGATAAAGCAATATGATCTTTCATTTAGAAATACGGAAGATACGTGATATAACTTTCAAGTAATTCGAAACAGTTAGTTATTCATAATGAGACCAATTGTGGATATCGGTTTTACACATATAACTACATATCCATATGCAATGTATATGTTATAACTGCTCAAATATTGTTTCAAAACTGTAACGCAACAAGGTGACGTATTCTTGGTGATGTCATTGAATTAAACGTAGCAACCAGCTACAACTAGGTGATGGCGTTGGCATTGAACGGCACGTGCATTTCACAGCATATTCTTAAGGCGAGTATCTGTTTTTATTAATCGTATATTTAATGCACAGTTAAGTTCTTCGTTACCGTTAAATAAAATATTATAAACTTATTACTATACATATATGTATATATATATCTTCAAGCTGTATCTAAAAATCTTGGAGTCATAAAATGTGTGAAATATATTACAACTTAGGAAAATATACCGGATTTAGTGTTTGTTGCTCAATTTCATTTAAAATGATGCTTAAACCTCTTTGTATCAAAACCGATTTTAATTTTTTTATATTTTATAATATTTTGAAAATGGGATAGGCCTTAAATATATTTTGAATGTAAGGATAAGCTCGTTCTACTTTTGTTAGAATAAAACTTGTTATTGCAAAGCTTTCTCATAATGTTGAAAAAAAAACAAACCTTGTTTATACAAAAGTTCAGATTAATGATATAGGTTAGTCAACAGCATTATCAACATCATTTTTTAACGAGGTCGAGAAGATGGCTGTCAATACGTTACAAATGTCACTAAAACAATTTCATTACCTATGTATAAAAAGCCAAATTTATAGTTTATTAGTCTTGTCAATTCCGCATGAAATACATGCCCGGCGATTGCTGGCTATTTCTACTAATATGTACCCACTCTTGCTGCATGCTCTCATATCATATCTTACCACAAACTTCAAATAGGGCAGATCAATATTGACGGTAACTGACGGTAATATATAATAAAATTTCATTGGCCAAATTATATTAATGAACCGTTTACCCAATTAAAAATTTAAATTTAATAAGAAGTCACTTTTTGTTTTTTGCTAAAATCCTACAGCTTAACATAAGATAGATATATATATATATATATATATATATATATATATATATATATATGTAAATACATACCTTACGATATGCAAAGAGCTCCTTCTGTAGTCGCTGTCGTTCAGCTGTTGGCTGTTGACCCTTTCCACGTATAAACTTCAACATAATTGTATTTTTTTGGATTTAGGTTTTTCAATTTAAAAGTCTGCAAAATGCAAAAATGTATATATATATAAAAATGTTGAGATTTAATAAAGTGTTTACTTAAAATATTTAGATCAATAAAAAATAATTATTGATGATGAAACTTATATCAATTTTTTAATTTTTGCCAAAAAAAAACTCATAAGCCTGGGAAGATAGAAAAATCTATGTAAATATTTAATAAAAAAGTACATATCAAATAGCAAAAGAAAATGGTACCTCAAATCGCAACATGACCTCGACTTACCTAACTTGTTTAACAAGTTGTGCTCAGCTTAAAAATGTAAGCCTGATATTTAATGTAGGCGTAAAGGAGCTGTTTGTAGCTATTTGTGTACATAAAAAAAAGTACAATCTACTGCATAGAAGCATATCACAAAATTAGAAAACCTATGGTGAGATCATTTTTCCAGCGTCATGAATGTGTGTAGAGTGTAGAGTGTATTAATATGGCTTTAACTGAGTAAATGAATGACTTTTACAACGATTCAATAAATAATGTTAATGAACTCCCTACTAGGCACAATAGACGAATAAAAGAAAACTTCTTTGTGTAACATAAACTTATACATACGTATATTTATGAAAGTATTAGTTTACTACTAGCCAGTTTGTATAGTGTGCGTGACAGCAAGCCATCACGCATTCGAATACACTAACAAAGCACTCTTGTTTTTGTTGCCATTTGTTAGGCGACGCCCGAACATAAATTAGCATTAATTGTTTTAAAAATATTCACAAACTTATTGAAAATATACCATTATTCTATAAAATGCTTACAGAATTTAAGTAAATTATATTACTTGATCTAAAAACAACATAAACATGGACGAGGTACAATTTTTTTTTATTTTTATAAGAATACGAGAGACACGCAATATTCACAGAAATTATAAGAATGTACTTCTGCGAGAGAACACATATGTATACATACTTATGAACGCTACCTCGGCTGAGTCATAGATATATTGGTACATAAATAATTAAACGTACTTTTTTAAATCACAATTTTGCATAAATACTGCTATGTACAGGAATATATGTTTATTCTTTTAACTTTTAATTGCGCCTGTGGAGTCGCTACCACTAATACATTTGCAGTTGCGCGGTGGCGGCCGTATAGCTCCTGCTTTCATATATTTTTCTCACATTCGAGTCTGTGCGCTTGCGAACTGGCTTGAAAACTGTTTTTTTGTGGCACAGTTACCCAAAATCAACTCAATTAGTTTTACAGCGTATTATTTAGAACTTATTTAACGCGTTTGGCACGTACTTATCTTTATTTCGGCGCTTCGAAAAATAGTGGTCGACGCGTTCATACCGAATCCTCTTTTCAACTGTGTTGGCATCGAAAAGAAACAGAAGATATCGATAAATGCCACCAGGGCTGGACAGCGGACTGTAAATTAAGTCGAATGTCGATTCATTATCGCAAGTGAATTACTCAATCTAATCGATAATGTTAGTCTGCTGTTAGACTCTTACACCCCCCTTAATCGATTTAAAGTAATCTCATGGGGAGACTTGATCAAATTTTATAAGTATTTGTTCGGTATCACAATTATTAATTTCGAACATTTTAAATTGTCGAATAAATGATGATTAAGTGGGCACATTCTATTTTTTTTAAACTCCATGCATTTTGAAAGATGAACTAGTTCACTCATATTGCTGAATCCAATGTTCATTTGTTGCCTTTTGGTCGACACTAATAATCGAGTCACCGATAACTATTTTCTTTTATTCGGAGAAACTATTATAACATTGCTTTCCCAGTGGATATAAATACAAACCATTATTTCAATTATGATCATTTCACCGGCCAAAACAAAACATATTTACTGCTTAGTTCAGTGAGCAGCAATTTATTGTTCATTCATTCAAGAGCAATCATATTATACGATTGTATATTGTTATACACCATTAAAAATGGCTAAGCGCGTCGGCCCTAATGATAAGTCTGGGCATGCTAAAAAGATTAAATTGGACGAAAGCGTTAAACGCGGGCGTATCAGCGCGAACACTTGTAATATAAGGGAGTTCTGGGCGAGTGACGATGACGATGACGTTTTATTAGCTACCCAACAAGCAGAGGAAAAGCAGCGGCAAACTGATCACCTGAGAAGTAGAGAGAGCGAAGTTTCCTTTAATGAATTTGTGTCTAAAGCTCATGGCAGTACGAGTACCCAGGAAATATTTGCAAATGAGCTGCTGGGGATCGATGTCTCGTCGGCCTTGAATGTGGAAGAAATATTTGGGACTGATGAAACTTTTGTTTTCTTACCCGATGCTGGACGTGGGCAAAAAACAGCTTTAGCAGAGGTTGAAACTGGTACTGCAAGCAAATGGACGGACGGTTCCTTAAATCTGGCAACGGAAACTAGACGTCAATTGGCACAAGAGCGCCAACTCAAATTTTTAATGGAACGTGTTGATGTGCTTAAAAAGGAGAATGAAAAATTGCAGAAAGACCTGTCGGATAGCAACAACCAAGCCAGCGCTAAGGGTGGCGAGGTGAGTAAATATAATATTATTTTAAACTTTAAATAATACGTATTCCAAAGGTGTGTCTACTCCGTAACGAACTCCGACAAGCACGTAAACTGCTCCAAGCTAGCAAAATGGATAAGCTTATGGCTGCAGAAGGAGAAAAGGAGTACAGCGAAAAAGTTGGAAAAGCTTTAAAGCAAATGATAGCAAAAGACGCAGAATTGAAAATTACAAATGCAGAGTTCACAAAGCTTAAAATTAAGAATGCTACAAGAAACGAGCGAAGCATGATGAAAGAAAATACAAAGCCGACAGTCACCGATGTTGACGAATGTAGGAGTTTACTTCGAATAGAAAATTTATCTATATGTAGTCCTTTTACAAAACAAAGTTCCACGAAGGCCAAAGGACATATCTACGAGTACACGAATGAAACTCTTGGTCAAAAAAAGCAGCGTACGTTTTTTGAAGTCGAGTTGAAGCAACTGCTGCTTGATTTCGCTCAAATGCAGTCTGAGCCTCAATCTGTCGAAATTATCACAGGCCGCATTTTTAGGTCTGTGGGTAGAGTCTTAACAGAGTTTTGGTCCTATACCCAAAGCTTGGAGTTACCACAAAACTGTATGCTATATCCCTATCATCATTTTGATCTACAGTCAGATCAATGTACAACTATGCGCTTTTCATTGATTCAGTCTGGCGCTTTATATGACATGGAACAGGCAGTCCTTATGCGTCGCTATATTGGCACGTTGGCGATAATCTGCCAGAAACAAAAGAGCATAACGGAAACATTGCTAACAAAACAGCATGGCAAATACTGGGTATTACAGATAATAATTGAGGCGATTACCAATTTAAGTTACTCTTTCGAGGTGTTCGCTTATTTTGGTGTTCTTGAAGCCACTGCAGCGTTTCTCCACAGTTTGTTAAGCCATGTTAACCAATTAAAGGAAGATACAAATGGATTTCAACTTGACTTACTCTTTAATTTACTAAAACAATTGGTTTTCACTCGCCCAAGCCCATGGGTTTTCCGTGATCTTAGTGCATGCATGTTATTATGCGCACGAAAGAACCAACTTATGAAAAGAATGTGTGTTAATAGTCCAAGTAATTGCTTTGTATCAGATCGCGTTCGCTCGTTTTACCGTTTTGGTCCCAAGTCGTGCTTAATACAGGTCTACGCAGGACTGCTCGAGGTTTGCTTTTGCAGCGATCTGCCTCTCCAACCTAGTCACTTCAAACTTTTGCTTGCGATATGCGAGAATCATGTGCGCTTTGTTTACCAATGCTTCACAGCAACACCTGAATTCATACTGAAAATGGTTTTATTTCCCTCGTTTACTGATGACGAAAAGGAAGACAACGAGGATATGTTTTCTGAAGTCGTCGGATTGAACTCTGATGTAACGATTAGTAATACTACAGCAACTATTCATGGGTCAGCGCATAATCCAACGAATTTGTCCAAGACTTCGTCAATTCCAGTGCAGGACAAGGTATCACAAGAAATTCAATGCGAGTGCTATGTTAAACTTTGTCTAAGCGTTGTTACGATCGTTTATCAAATGATGTATCAGTGGATGCTTCAAGACAAAAAGACAGGTTAGTGAATAATAAATGTACCAAGTGCAGTAAATATTTTAAACGTTTTTGCAGATATCTTACAAGTTGGAAAAATCTCGCAGATTTCTTTGCATTTATTTACACTTATTTTTCGTGAATATTACCTCACATGCATTTTCCGAGACTCTGAAGAAACAACAAAACATTATCTATATTTATTGTGTAACTGGTGGAAGAGTCAGGCGCGCCTGTTGAATTTCGAGGATGTACATTGTAAGTATAATTTAATACACAATTAAATACTCCGCAGCATTCATAAGCCAATACAAAAATCCTTGAGCCAATTTAGTAAATTCTTATCTGTCAGTCTGTGCAAAAATCTACGATATCATCCTATTAATTACAAATTCATAATGATGATGACATTATTGAACTATTAAAATAATGCGCATCAAATAAATAATTTTCTGTAGTGACAAAACAACAAGCAAAACAAGGTCGAGGATCAGTTTTGATACAACCACGTTCATAAAAACACATACAAGTATATTAGTCCAATAAAATTAGTCATTTCCAAGGTATTCAATATTCATCTCTCTTAGAAATGAAATTGAATTCGAAACGATTTGATTCATATTTCTACACGGAGAGATGAATTAAATAAATTTGACTAATATTTGTATATATATACAGATTGCTGTCTTATTATTTACGTTTGTAAAATATTTCCAGAATAATTAAAGTTTATACTAGCCGCAGTTCTAAATTTCATCTAACTTTTTATATTTTCAGTACGCTTTTTGAAACAATTGCAGGACTTGCAGTTCATGTTAAAGCCTTTGAACCAAGAAGCAAACCATACAAATCTAAAGGACGACATGGCCGAATGGACACGAATTGTGAGCAATGCAGATGAAAATGTACCAAAATATGTTCACAAAAGTGTTCCATCGAATTCTGAAACACTTTTCTCATATAATACCAGGGACTTCTTCAATGGTGTGAAAAGCATAGCTTATAATTTTGAATAAGTTAATTATAATTTGGTCTATACTTATGTACTTGTATATACTTATAACTTTACTTATAAAAATTAGCCATATCAAAATTCGGGAAAAAAATCATATTGGTTAATTTCGCGGTTGATATAAAAAACCCTCTGAATAGAATTAGTATACCAATATTTGGTAATACTGTGAATGGGACAATATAATAGATAAATAATTATGTATATTATGTTATATTTATATTTAAAAGATTATCAGTACTTTATGGCGTAGAATTATGATTGTGATTACGATTATGGGGATATTCTTAATGAATAATATGATAATTATTTTGATGTATTTTTAGCAAAAAATCGAAATTTTAGAAGTATGTGTTTATAAAGTATTATATTATTAATATATTATGTATAAATGTAATTGTGTTGAATTTAAATCGCTTTGGATATTGTGTGCATAAAAACTTACTTAAAATAATCCGACACACTAGGCATGTAAGAAATGTGTAAAAATTGGGGTATTAAAGATCAAATTATTTTCACTGTAATCAATATAAATTAATTTGAAGCGTATTAGTTACCATTTTAATGGTGTGCTTTTATTTTGATAAGCATTGGCTCTGCAAATAGTAAACCATAAATATATTTGAATTCATTTTGTAGTTCAATTTCAACTTACTTTATAACACCTTGTGTTTGTACTGAAGTAAGTGTGATAAGCGGCGTTAGACGTTCAACAAAGCGTTCATAGTTACGTTCAAGTTCCCGCTGATAATCCTTTTGATCCGATAATATCAGATTTCTATTCTTTTTTAAAGCATCCGCACAACGTTTTGAAAATTCGCGAAAACACAATCGTAATTTATTTTGGTGTTTCGTTGGTATGGTCGCTCCGTCGGATAAGTTTGACAGAAATACACTAGCCATTTCCATTGGACCTTGGTTGACAGTAGTACCAATGCAGCCCTGTAAAACCATTTGCAATATTTTCGGGTCGGCTGGCTCTTGATTGGTAGCTGCAGCCAATTCCAGTGTTTTCTTTTGGATGTCCTCTACCATAAAAAACATTAAAAGAAATGTTAATAATAATTGATTTAAGCCTTTTCTTGCCTGTTTGTACATAAATGTATGCATGTTTATTTTGTATCTATGCAGACATGCATGCGTACATATACGAATACATGTCCGAATACCTAAATATATGCACACATACATACATATATGAATAAACATACATACATATATGAACATACATACATACATACATATATGAACACACACACCTACATCCATATGTGTACACACACACATACATATAAACATGATATATATATATATATATATATATATATATATATATGTTTGTATGTTTGTATGTTTGTATATATGCAAACATGCATGCGTACATATACGAACACATGTCCGGATACTTAAATATATGCACACATACACACATGTGTACACACATACATACATATAAACATACATAAATAAACACACACATACGCGTACGTACATATGTTTAGACACACATTTGTATATGTGCACATGCACGAACAAAAAACAACTAACAATAACAAAAAAACAAAAACAAACAAGAAACAAAAAAATAAAAAAAAATACTACACTACTGTCTGAACATGAAAAACTACAGAACCTACTTTAATTCTTGAGAATCGAGGAGGAGAGCACTAGGTAAAAATTCGTTTTATTTATATTTGCAGCTCAGTATCAAAAAAGCTCCGTCTGCGTTTGGTGTTAGATAACAAACATGCATGCATACATACATGCATTCATACACTAACACACACGCCCACACATACACACACACATATATAATACTTGTATGCCTTCCCACCAAGTACCAAAGAGACCTCTGTATCACACCCAAATGTAATGTTCCACTTTAATATTATATACACCGTAGACACTAATAATTAAAAATAGCCATAAAATGTATATAATATAATATAAAATAAAATCTCAATATATATATATATATATATATACAAAGTCAGTTTGTCTGTTTGCTTAAGCCCATGAAAAATATTTTGTTTCAAAAAAATGAACCCACTCTAGTACATAGGTTTACTTATTTAAATTACTTACCTATTGCCACTTCAATCGGCTCCAATTGAAATTGCGCTCTACTGATTACTTGGATGCGAGTTTTAACGTAAGGGAAGTGGTTAGCTGTTGTTAATATTGTTTTTCGTTTACATTGCTCATGTAATTCTCCATGCGCTTTTCCGTTTTTAGTGAAAGGTGTTGCAAATATAAAACGTTCTAAGAGAAAAAGGAAAAATAATATTAATTTAGTAACCTAAGGGAAGTGGTTAGTTGTTTGTAATATTGGTTATCGATTATATTACGCATGTAATTTTCCATAAGCTTCCGCTTTTTGTGAAAGGTGTTGCAAATATTAAAAATTTTAAAGGAAAAAGCAAAATTAAGTGGTATGATTTTAAATTCCGTTTCATTTTAGGCAGCCCACAGTTTGGAAGCTTCTGTTTTTGTTACCTTATGGATTTCTATTTTTAGTTCGTATTAGATGGTGATTGTGAATATTCCAAATGAATAAAGTCTCAAGCTGCGTTTTATAATTTTGGTAAAAATGGTGAGTGGAGAGAGGGGTTGTAGGGAAGGTACCCAAAATCTCGATTAGAAAAGGAGTTTATGCGCTTGAAGGTAGTAATGTTTGTTTCCACTGTGGTGCTGATTTTGCTCAACAATTGGTCTACTATATTGCAATTGCGTATATTTGTAGGTCGAATAAGACGGTGATTGTGAATATTCCAAATGAATAAAATCTCAAGCAGCGTTTTACAATTTTGGAAAAAATGGGAGTGGAGAGAGGGGTTGTAGGGAAGGTACCCAAAATCTGCGTCCGGAAACAGACAAACGGACAAGTCTTAATCAAGAAAGCTTATTGCTTTGTCCAAAAACATGTATGATTTTGTATTTGTTGTTCCCGGCAGCTGAGAATAAAAAAAAAAAGATAAAAATGACATACTTATATTAAAATTTCGCTCAAAGTAAGTCTCACGATGTCGCATTTCATATGTTTCGAAGTAGGGTTCGACATAAGTGATTTGTATATACGCCTTTTCTGGATCCAATGTGTTTGTATCAAAATTATTTGAGTCCTTAATAATATGCACCGATTCAGGACCAAATCTATCCGCATAAAAGTTCTAAATGATATAATGATTAAAATTTATAAAATTTCATAATAGCAATATCAAAGTACCTGAAGTCGACTAAATATTTCTGGCAACTTCGTTAATGTGGGTTCTTTGTAAATAAATTCTTGCTGGTCCAGATCTCCGAATTTGGCGCCATAAAAACCAACGCGAAAATATGTTCCAAACACCCTTTTACCCTATAAAAAAGTAAGAATGTAGCAGTGTATGATACGAACGACGATTTAGTTCTGATTTAAATTTGGTATATCAGACTTGCATATCGGCAGGAGATTTGCATTTCGGACTTACCTGTAGCTGTGCAATACGATTAAACGCTTCTTGCAGCTTGCCATGAATTTTGCCGAGCTTGTGAAATTCACGGTTCGCCTCACAGATAGGAATTAATATTTTATATACTTCGTTCATAGCTTCATACATTCCTGCGACTTGAAAAGAATTAGAAGCCTCTTCGAGCAATGCTTTTAATCCCGTCTCAGTAAAGTGGTTGCCCAGACAGATGCCGTCTTCACCTGGACTAAGAACATCATCCGATACCGCAGACTCCATAAACGTATTTGGTGAAATGCGCTGAAAACTTACCGCACCGACGGGCAAATGTGTTTGGGATTCCAGCATACTAAGATATTCTGAAACTAGGGCAGCACCATGTATATAACACATGGCGGCCTCGGTGTGATTAGCGCGTTCACGGTGCTTTTTAGCCATGTTCTCTAGCCATGTCAGCCGTAAGTCTGGATTGTTTTGATAGCCTTTTGCTATGCGGTTCATTAGGTCAAGTAACATTTCTGGATCCTCCTGGTATTCTTTCATTTTTACAGTATCTGAGAGGATCATATGCAGATTGAATAGTAAATCTTGGACTTGTTCTGGAAAAGAAGTTTCCTGCAAGTCTGCATCGGTCTCGGCATACACTAAAATTGTTTTTAACGCACGACGAAGCGACTGTTCGCTGAAAGATGCACTAGTACCCACTAGAGAGCTTAGTGACATAGTTACCTGCATTTTGACGCGTGCGAAGTTCTAAAATGGAAGATGTTGTTACATATATGTTCATATAAACTGGTAAACTGTCTGGGCCAAGTATTTTTCTTATGTCTCAGCAACTACTATAGCCAACTGATCTTCCGCCCATATGAAAATTAAACTTTGCCAATATTTCTTTAACAGCTTATTTCATTGGTGAAGCACATTCGAAATATAAATAGAAATAGATCATTGGAATGGACTGAATTATCTGATATAAAAGAAAAATGAGCAACACTTGTTTCTACCTATTTTCTAACATTTTTAACGTTGGGTATTGAATCCAAACGGACAAAGATTGAATTTTCAACAACTCCGTCTCAGCGTAAACGTAACTACTGTACAAATTTACAGATTGGTCGGTCAGTCAGGCAGTTAGTCACTTAACCTTGGCAAATAGTTATACATTAATTGATTTAATTATTATTAATATACTTACATTTCCAATTTCAAAGTTTTGTCTCATTAGCAAGTATAACGATGCAGCTGCCTGTGAACGAATGCCTGGTAATTGTGAAGCGCAATGCTTTAACAGTAAGAGGCATAAATCTGCGCATATATCGGTTTCTTCTTCAAACAGAAGATTTGGAAATTTAAAGATCAACGCACGTTGAGAAGCAAATAAATTTTGCAGTGCCAGGGTCGATTGATTGCGAGATAAACTATGCAGGAGCACTTTTAGTACTGTCCCTAGAAGATTATGATGTAGGTTGGTAGCCACATGAACTATTATTTCTAAGGAATCTAGAATGATAAGTGCAATTTCAGTAGAAAGCGAACCCTCAATAAAATGACTTAATTCGAGCTCTGGTTCGCTTTTGGTAACTATTTCACTGTACTGCGACCGGTATGGCATGTGATCCTTGCGCCAGCGAAGTTTTTCTGTTGAATTTCGATCTTTGCGGCGATTAATCAAATCATAACGTGCCGAATTTGTTCCTCTAATGCATTCTTCTAATTTTTCTTTAACATCAGTTGGCGCTGTTTTACGAAAGCTATGAGTATTAGCCCGTTTTAAAGTGGGCATCCTTTTTTGACCCGAATATTCAAAAGCTTTTAAACATGTATTAAGTACTTGCAGCATTTGGTGCACACGATGCGGGCTTAAGCCGAGCAGCCAGCGATAGAGTACCGTGCGTTCCAAATTTTTCAGCACCCAAAGGAAACAAGCTAGCAAATGACGCGTATTCTCTGCGTTCAAGGGAACCTTGTTTTTCGATTGTTCCGCCATGTAGGAGTATACACGACTACCAGAGATAGCATAAGCTACTTCTGGGCTTATAGTAGCCGTGGCTATGGTCTGGTGTGGTCCTTGATAATCTTCAAGTTGACCTATCTGCTGCAAGCGATCGTGATCTTGAGCATCTGATAGATATTGATATAATTGTGAAAAAGTATCCATGACTATCGAAAGCAGCGGTATATAGAGTGAAGCTACTCGCGAGCGTACTTCCGCATCGTACCGCGAGTCATGTGAAGTTAAAAGATTCCGTATGCAGTTAATTGCTTTTCCGTGCACTTGAGGATTGGGCACTTCCATGACAGTGGCCAAATCGCTTAACACAAGGCCGATAAGAAAGTGCTGTTGACGAAATTCAGTACTAAGGTCGGCGTGCAACGCACGTTCAATGGATCCCTGGGCAAAAAAATGTTAAATCTTAAAATGTTAATTGAAATTTGAATAGTTATAATACGTACATATGAACTCTGACTAGTGTTAGATGTAGTGCTTGGAGTTGGGCTGCAAGGCGCTGAGATGGTCGTGTAAGAAGTACCGAATGGAAAATTTAACGCAACAAAGTGTTCGTGACTGCATACAATGCGGTGAAAGTCGAGTTTATAGTTCATCAAATCAGGTATTACGGCATTTCTTGATGTAATAAGCTTCGAGTATATTTTAATTAGGCCAAAGACAAATCCACGATCCATAATGCTCAGAAGATCAAAAATCAAAAAGCTTAAGCTTGCATTTAATGACTGAGCTAATCTTGGGTCTGTGTTATGATATTCAATTACTTTGTTAGTTACAACTGCGACAAGCGAGGCTACGTCTTCGTTAAACTGTCGTGGAAACCGTTGTTTACGTGGAGCATTCAAAGTACCTGAATTATCTAAGTGTTCTATCATAGATTTGATTATAAGCTCAAAGAGAAACCATGAATTACTCATAGCAATATCTGCCACTCTCCCACTAGACAGTGTATACTGCAAGACGAGCTCTTCGTGTAGCAAGCGTACATGACTGACATTCGATTCTAGTCCCACACTTGAATGTAGGCTAACTTCAAGAGCTATAAGAAAGTAAACTTAATAAGAGTACTTTATAATAATTTTTGGTAACTTACCAGCCGTATGAGTGTTTGAATCATTATCATAAATGCTACAGGTTTCCTTTAATAAGAACTCATTGGTAGTGATGTGTTTAGTATTGAAGGGCCGCGGTATTTTGCATTGGAACTGCACATAAGTAGAAAACAAGCTCTGGCGTCCATATTGGTCTATGTCGCTTAGTATGGACAGCTGTGCTGAAACTAAGCAAAGCACCTCGAACACAGTCGAACCCAAAGACATTATTTGGCCTCCTACTTTATGTGTAGTTACCAACAATTCAATTAGCTTGTCCAACACAAGAGGCAGATGCCTAACAAGTGATTCACGACTGGCATGTTCTATGTCCAGTAGGCACCTTTTTAATTCTGCTTCCATATTACACTCGCCAATGTGGGAAGGAATGTTGCGGGTGTCCAAGTATTCGCAGATCAAAAAAAATCGATCTAGGTATGCATCCAAAGTGTGAACTGAAGTCACGGCATCCACATTAATGGAAAATACAGCGCGATGGTTGTCGAGCCATTTTATTCCAGGAAGATGAACATTTGGTGGGATAAAAGAGTAGTTCTCCGGGGGTGTTTCCACCATAACAGGCAGATTGAATTCTCCAACTTTTAGTTTTCCATCCTCCAGAAGTGGTAACCAAGTGTAGCCGATGGGAGTTTCCACTGAAAGTTGCAAATCGTGTGGTTTTTTTTGGCATGATACGTGGTAGATGGTGAACAATAAATGATGGTGCTGTTTGATGGAAGCGGGCAGAGCAATCTTAATCTCGTCATAGAATGATGGACACTTGTTATGGTAATTGACGCATGTAAATGCTTCAGTCGTAAATTCTGGACACGACGATTTACCAAAGATGGCATTGACTGCATCATTAGGTGTTTCTCCTACGTATTAAAAAAATTATGTTATTTGATTATTGTTTTAATTTCATATCATATTCTTACCAGCCATCAATTGTACACGAATGGCAATGTTACGAGCCGAGCCGGCGCGTGATGAAAAATTTAACTCTTTGGGAGACACAAATAGTAGATTACGATAGCTATAGTGGGGATTATAAATGGGTAGCGGGGGAAATTCCAATATTTCTTTAACTGGACGTGGCTTGTCGCCATTATGTGGCTCGATTTTAGCCAATTCCGGTGTTAACGCATTCGTAACTTCTTCAACACATGGTGATATTTCCAATTTTATGGATCCCGGAATACATTTATACTTTTTTATGACCGTACTTGGCCTTTTAAGCTCGGGTAAAATTTTATATAAGTCTTCATCTTTCATTTTATCTGCCTCTTGCTTAAAAAAACTTGGCACAGTTAAAGTAATTGGACGAAAACTTTCAACAACGTTGGCGAAATCATCTGGTGACCAAGAGCGACGTTTTTCTTTGCGTTCCAGTGAGCCTCGCCTTGTTAGCGTACCGCTCATATCATTAGCTTTCCGGCGCAGCTGATCAAAACTACTAGTTGAAGACTTACGATCTAAGCTATTTGAGCTTGCGGCAGAACCCAAAATAGCACTGCCACTGCTGTTCGATGAGTCTTTCTCACCAACGCAAGAGTCCTTATTTTCAAAGTTGTCCCCATTAAAGACGTTCGTTAAGTATATAGCAGTCCAAGCGAAAGGCATCCGATATTTTCCCAGGCGCTCACAATAATCCATTGCATTTGACTTTACTTTTTCTCTGTACTTGTCCTTGTCCTCTTTTAGATAAGGCTCCACAGAATTATTAATGTCACCCTGTAGAACTTTTTCCAGTCGTATAACAAGAAATAAATCATTACTTGGATAAGAAATTTCAAATATAGCGGAGCGACTTTGCGTGCTAACATCGGCGCACCGAACATGGGTTGATAACATAAGTTTTAGATTGTCCGAATTCATATCAAAGTAAAAATTTTCAGATACTTTTAGCCGCTCTTTTGCATCGTAAATGGCCATTGATGCGAATATGGGTTCTACTTCTAACTCCAACTTTAGTTGCAGACATTTAACTTGTATGCGATGACCAATATGTTCTACTGGAACTTCAGCAGGTAACCTGCGTTCAATAACTTCCTCAGTTTCAATATCCGGATAAAGGGAAAAGAAGGCCTCTTGACGATCCTCCTGCCGCCGAGTGTCATTTAATTGATCAATTTGTTCTGGCGGTATGTTATCCAATAAATTTGGAATAAGAGGGTCATTAACAGAGCGTCTTAAATCGAAACTAGCCCAAGAACTGCGAGGAGTTAGCGTATCGGTACAAGAACTAACCGAAGCTAAGCTGGCTATAGATTGTCTGGAACTAGGTGTGCAGCTTTCGCTCTTATCGGTGAATGATTCGTCAAAGGAGGAAAAGTCTTTATCAATCTCGAACTCTTGCTGGTAGGCCGAAGGGCTAATAGTTTCGCGATCAATACGCTCTCGTGCACAACACGAACTTGAGTAATGGCGTTGTAAATATTCTACAACTTTCCAAGGACGCGTGTAGCAATGAATACTTTCCTGTACATGCTTGGGTAAGTCAGAGCTGCAAAATAGAATCTAAATAATAAAAAAATACCACTTAAATGGTCATTGCTTACATATTTCCTTTAGGTATAATGTGATCGACAGTACGAATCTTTCTCGGAATTGTTTTAACTGAAACATCTCCTTGCGGAAAATCCAAAATGTGCTTCAATGGATCTCGGTTAATAATATTAATGTTTTGAATAAGGAATTCTTCATAATCAAGAGGTTCGGTGAGAGAGAGCTAAATGATAATATACTGTAAGTAAATTGTATGCAATCGAATAAAAAGAGCAAATAAAATTACCGTAGATGAGCACACTGAGATGCAATTGGTAGTCTTAGACTTCATGTGCATAGTAATGTTTTTGCGCACATCAGCCGCTGGTTGCCTGTCGAAGAAGTAGGTATATAAATTTGTTTCTATAAAAGGGACCAACAGCAATAGAATGATTTTTGTGCCGACAATTGTATTGAAAGGGCGCGGTTGGTACAAAATTAGCTTTAACCTACAACTTTTTTTTACGTACTTTGAGACTTTTTGTACAAACGACCTCTGAGCGGTCGACATTTTTGCACACTAATATATAACAACTATAATAAAAATATTGCTTGCCAAATTGAAAATCAAACAATGGGCAAAATGAAAGAAATTATAGAGCTGAGAGTGCACTACCCGATAACTGACCGATAAATTGTGGTGGCTAGCTGATTATCATTTTTTTGCCAGTCTGTGGTGTGGTAGCTTTTCAAAATAAATTCCAACCCACTTTAATTCTTAAGTATTTCAACCGATTTTTTTTTTGTGTATTTGTAATGTTATTCCATGATATTTGGGTCAAACACTTAAAGCTAAATATTACTTTAATAGTCTGAATTGCTTAACATTTGTATAAGGAAGCAAATTAATCAACTGGTCACACACCCATGCCGACTAGCTTGTGTTCTAAACTGACCAAAGAAGATTTGACGGGCTCAGAACGCGTCATTCATAATAATGCCTACCCAACTGATTTATTCTATGCAATTCGTTCACAATTATCAGACTGTTTACAAAGTAAAATAAAAACAAAGGCTGATTGCATTTACTCAAGATGTGAAAATTTATGGATGCAGTCCAAGCGCTCCAGCGTTAACGGCCAATAAGGCACAACCCTGGGTTAAAAAGCGCATAAACAAATGTGAGGGTGACACTGCTGGTCGTCTGCATGGCAGTGTGAATGTGCACACGAGTGAAATTATTATCCACAGTTTGTCATAATTTGTCGACGAACTCGTCAGCGGGTGAGAAAAGGCAGAAAAATGCTGTGCAGCAAGGCGGCCGCGACCAAAGCGCGACGACCATATATTTCAACAGCACATAAAAACAGATTAAGACACAATTAATTTGTAATTTTAATTGTTTACGAATACATTAAAATTGCCGCAAATTTCTACTTGGTATTATATATATACAGATGTATAAAATAATTATATAAGAGCCTACAAACAATTCAAAAGTCGTACAAGTACATACATACAAAGATAATACGTACGCTAACTGAGAGGCAGCATGTTTGTACCGTTTAAGATTTTAATTTTACTTGAAATATATTCTGGAAGATTATTGGCTTGCGGCTAACTAGGGGTAATAGACCTCTTTGAATTTACTTTTAAGTACATACATATGCATTCACTCACGAAATAGCTTGCTGACAAAACGAGGACAGTTCTTTTCTACTATGCACGATCCAACATACATATTTATATATGTACATATATACAACAACATATACAACCCACCCCATTATTTTTTCAACACCCACAAAGCAAAACCAGAACTGTCTCCCTGACACCCAAGCTCCTAATGTGGTGATCATAGCATGTTGAAGCTTGTAGGAAATGGAAATATGTACAGTGTGTTCCATATTTAAAAAGATCTCCGCAGCAGCTGCCAGCTGTGGGTGAAAGTGAAAACTTATGGCCCACAGCCACAGCCGTTTTGCCGGAAACGCATGCAAATTAAAATAAACTGCCATGTGGCTTCATTTTTGAAGAGTTCATATCACTTGTGTTTCTCGGTGAGCAAACGATCGCCGCCACAAGGAAAATAAGGTCGAAAAAGAATAACTATATTATGCGCTCCAAGACTAGAAATTATGCACATTAGTTATCAGATTTTGGGTCTGCAAAGATAGTATCTTCGGCGTGCCGAAGAAAGCCCTTCCTTCTAGTTGTTTCATAAATTTTCTTCTTCTTGGCCTCTAAACAAATATGCTGTCCAAGTATGGAAATATTATTTTTGGTCAAAATTCATGTAAAATTGGTACCCTCAAATATTCTACATAGACATAGGTCGAAATTTTGCCAGTTATATACATTTTTACCAATTCATTATACCCTTTTTACCCTTTTTCAATGGTTTCAGGGTATAAAAATACTTAGTTATAAAAAAGGTAATTGGATTTAAAAAATGAACTTGCAATTGAACTTTTGTGCCAGATAATATAGATGTTTTTGGCCATTGATTTAATTTTCATTTGATGCCAACTCGTAAACGACAGATGTGACTGCATTTAGAGACAACTAAGCCGCCTAGTTAGTCGCAAGAATTACATTGCCAATAATATAGGCTGCGAACAAAGTCCACTTGGTGACATTCTGAAAATCTGTTGCTCGGATCCTCGTGTATCGTTTGTTACACAAACTTTCGTACACCTTCTATATGTACATTGCTCACGTATATATATATATATATATATATGTCTATGTATATATAAATTCATTAAGAATTAAAAGTGCAGCAGTCTTCTTTTTACCGCATATTTCTGCTCGTCTGGCGCCAACTATTTTTTAAAGGAGCATATGCTTAACGGGTATATGCTTTAAAGGGTATTCTTCGACATTGAGATACTCAGTGTTTTATATAAAAGTTACATACTATGTATTACATTTCATGAGAAGAGGACATGGAAATGTAAATGTCAGTTTTAATTTCTATACTTGCACTTGTATTGGATTCACACTTAATACATCGCTCCGGGAAGGGGTTAGGATGAATGGGTAGCTGACTCGGTTGCCATTAGAGCGGTTTAAACAGATTTTCTTCTAACAAGATGGAGTTTTAAAATGAGATTCATAGTCACTGTGAAACGAATTTCCTAAAGACATGTGCATCTTCTTTTCCTCAACCACTCAGAAAGTAAAATGGAAAATTAATTCTTTAACAATTTCTGTGTTTATTAGATAATCTGTAGGTGGAAATGAAATGCACATGTTTCGTACAATGTAGTTCTCCCATTCAACCTTTGACCCACATGTGTCAGAGAAGTCTCGATTTTCGAGACTATAAAAACCAGGCTTCTTAATTTTAATATTTTGAATGTTAGTTATTATTTTAAATCTTCGATTACTTGCGCCAATTCCATGAAAATTATTGGCACTGATATAAAAACCTATTGTTTGAGTAAAGCTAGGAGCTTATAAGAGAATGAGAGACCAAAGTTGGTATATGGATTTTCAAACAGACCCAGACTATTTAATTTTTAGATATCTTCCTCTTTCCCCATTTAAGTGAAGGAGCTCATAGCTCAAGCTGATTAAATTTATGTATGTTGAGTATGTATGTTATAATGAAAATAATTACTTATACATTTTCAAATCAAATCAACTAAATGCGTCAATATGCACAACATCAGCTAATATATTCGATAATTATACCCTGAATCTATTGGATTTTGTTTGTTTCAAATCATCCACATGTTTCGAACTAAAAAATCTAGACATTGCCGCTGGTGTTACAATAGATATTCTTCGATTATTCATATTATCTATATTATTACTGCTTTTATTATAATTATTAGTATACAACAGGCAATGTGTATATGCACTGTATATATATATATAAATTGGGTCAGTAACAGCTATGAGGTGCTAGCCCAATTACCGATAAAGAATGCATTTAATTTTTGACAAAAAGTAAAAAATTAACTACGGGCTTATAAAAGTCTGTTGCCGATCAATTCTTCTGTGAACTAGCGCAGACCGATTTACATAATGCTTATGCACTGTTTCAGTAAACGACCTGTGCAAAAACACCTGACAGGCCAACCGCATTCGGCAATTAGTTTAGGTAAGACGACGCCGAATGCCCGACGGCACATCAGGAGTGGCAGTTGTTATGCACCTTTCGATTGACACGATCTAAAGGGGACACAGGCCATCTGAGCACATCTTGCAGTTTTAACACAACAAAAGGTGTACTAAGAAAGTATACAGACAAACGCCAGGGTACAGATGTGTGAGTATCAGATCGTCCAGCACGCAAATTAAGAATTCAAACCAGTTGTAGCGTCGACGACAAGTGGCTACGGACGGGCCAATGGACCGCTATACTCGTTTTGTGGCATGTGTCAACATCAAGGCGCGGCCACTGTGACGCATGTGGCCCGGGCTGGCAACATCTTTCGATGGTACTTTTGTCCGCCCGGTGGTTGCTTAACTTGACATTCTGCCGTCTGTTGCACATACAAAGTACTCATTTGGCGCCAAAATTTAATGCGAATGTGCGCTAAACCTTTACGTTCAGTGAAAATGTTTTCGATTGTCATTGCAATTGTGACCTAGCTGTTTCATGCTTTATCCTGTCTATTTTTAAGGTTACCTACTGTGCGCATGGCGCCAGCCAAAAAGTCCTGTCTGTGACTAATCACTGCAAAATGTAGAGAACTATTCAACAAAAGGGAAATAGACAAATACCATTTTATGACAAGGACAATAGACAATGCCCAAAGAGCCAAAAACGAGGAAGTAAACGAACTGGACAATTCTATAACAGGTATAACAAATTTACCGATAGCAGGTATATTTTCCAAGTCATGTCGTGGGTGATGGTTTCTGTATCGTAGTATATCGAATTCAAATTTATATGATTAATTGGCATTAAAAAGGCAGCAGTACATAGATCGGTAAGGTAATATAAAACACAATCATATGAATTCTAAAGCACGAACAAAAGCACAGGACTGAGGTGTACATAGGGATCCCCATACAAAAATATTTGCGTAATTTTAGGACACAACTTACTTACTGGCAGTTTCAGCCCAAAGCGATCTCGTTTTTCGTATTAACAATTTACTGCTGTATTGCTTCTGTTCAATTTGAAACTGACTCGAAGGCACACAGTAGCCGATAAGTAAGGTAGAATTTTTGTCGGCATGTCGTTTATGAAAAGTGCAAAAGATTTGCCTCATTTTCTCGTTTCTGCTAATAAGCTTGGGGGTGTTTTCCGTACTGAAAGCGTGGGAAATAACCAACTTTTGGCCTTATGAAAAAAGTATTTCTACATCACCTTCACATTGCGTGCTTAGCTTCTGCGGACCAAGCTTGTGTGATACCTACCTACTGATTGGAAATTTTTGAATAATAGCGTAAATTTTGGTATCTAATTGTGTATCGGACCGTTCGCATGCATTTGATTGCCGCTGTTACTCTGGAACTTAGCTTGAGGCTGTCACGTTGTTCAGAGGAGCTTCTGCTTGTCCCTAATATATGCATGCGATTTCACAATGAGCGTCTGATATATTTAATTAATTAATTGACGCCTGCTTTATATGCCTCCCAGATTTAGGATTCGTATTGCAGATGTACCCTTAAGAAACATAATTTGCTAAAAATCAAATACTTAAACTTGGTTAGTAGTTTGCATTGCCATCTGTAAAAAACTATCTTGACTTAAGCTCGAAAACCCAAAGTAACAGCTTAACACATGTGACTAAGCCATTTCCCAAGCGGACAAATTGAAACCAAAATTTCCCAACAATATTCTCACGCAATCAGTTCATAAACGAAGTACAACTGTAAGGCACTGCTCCTGCCCCTGGCTTGAGTGTGCCCGTCGAAAAAGGAACATATTTTGCGTGCATTCTGTAAGGTCGTAGGTATACATATGTATATGTAAGTACACTTTCTTTTCTGGTTCTGGTCACCATATGTGCCATCAGTTGCCGACTGTGCAATTTCCATGAAAAATCGCAAGAGTCAAGCTGACGCCGCCTGAAGGTCTCAAGGCGCGGACATGTGTTGTTTGTCGTTCCCATCCCCGCGCATATATACACATATATATACATTTGAACGTGACGCAGGGAAAAAACATATATACATATACAGATATTATATATTAAAATATTGTCGCCATCCTGTCTACGTAAATAAGCTGTTTCACATTCTCATAATTAAAGGAGTTCTATGTATTTGACATAATATATCTATGTGTTTTAAATTCATATTATGTTTGTCACCAAGACGAAAATCTGAATTTCACTTGCTGCTAGAAATAATGGCACACTTTAATTACTGTCAAATTTAATAACTGCTTTAGTGCCAGCTTAGTTCCCCTCCTCGAGCTCCGGCTTCGAGTTTGGAACAGAAGTACTATCGGTCACACAATGAATTATGCTTGATCTGTTGGGAGACCTCAGCTCTAAACCCAAGATGCTTACAAAATAGGATTTTGACTGGCCGACCCAGAATACATATACTTTTTAGACTCGAAGAAGCTTCCTTCTGCTTGTTGTATGTAATTTTCCCATAAGCATACATTTCTTACCCCATTTTTTATTTGATTCGAACATGAGGTTGTTTGAAACAGGCAAAATGAGACGTATCGCATTTCATGAAGTATCAGGATTAATTTGACACCTACATTTTTAACTCTTTTGCTTTAGCACTAAACCCCACAACACTACACTGAAATCAGTCGGAAATTGGCTTGATTTGTATCAGCGTGCACGGCAGCTGAAAATGTTGCTAAAACTACTTGCAAGTTACACTGAGTGTGTTGTACAAGTTGTTGATGCCTTTAAACGGGTGCTTTGTTGGCCGCGAATGAGAATAAGAATAATTTCTCAATTTTGAAGTGCTTCAGTCGAATTACAGAAGCAGACTGACTAGATAGTGTATGTGGGCATTGGCATCTAAGGAAAATTTGCGAATTTAGTTTCAAGGCATACTTGAAAATGCAATTTTTTTTTTAAATTAAAAGCATGCTTGGATCAGGAAAGTGTAAGTATAATTTAAGTAGAGCTAAAAGATTTTCTGCTCGACTTTTAGTTTCGACTGAGAGTCGAGTGAGAAGTAACTTTTTCAGATTTTAAGTCTGAAAAAAAGAAGAAATTATATTAAAATTATATTTTAATGGAATAACCATTTATAATTGGGTAAGCAAATTTCCTATTTAAAATTACTGTGTGCCTTAGCTAATCAAGCTTGGGAGTACTTTCAGTGTGCAAACTTAAAGGAAGAGGACTGCCAGCCGAGATTCTAAACAAATCTTGAAGAAACGAAGGCTGATTGATCGTATATATAATCAATATAATAAAGTCGATCAATGACACCAAGCAAATGATTGTGTATAGGAGGTGTTTAGAAGTTTGGTACTTGCATAAAGGAGACCAGTGTTCGCTCCTTATGTCAAGCACAGTCCACAGTCCGATATGTGATTTATTAGCTGACGGGTAATGGTAGTAGTAGGAGTATTGCCTTGCTAAAGTGCAGAAGCTTGTAGCTTTATACCATACTTGGTATTTGGGAATATGTAATTATGCTTTATTTAAGCCATAATTGCTGCCTCTTTATAATGTTAATTAGCAATTTTAGCCAAAATAACTCCTAATTTTGGAAGTCTGCCTACATATGATTCACAATTTGGTCGAATAAGGCCGTTTGATTCTCAATTAGGAGTTTTAGCCTTGTCCAGAAGCACATTATACCAGTGTGCCACTACTGGTTACCCAGAGGGCTATCTTTTTTAGTTCTTCCTGTTGCTTTTAGACTATATTTATGATTTTTTGGCGGTCATTTGTTGGCTGAGTGAGAGGTATTATATGGAGAAGAAGTGTTTGAGTTGTCTTATTCTTGGGTATTTTTTATAGCTTTTGGCCGATTTTATACTGTGTTCAAATGTAGTTTTTGACGGTTGCCGCTGTATATTCGGTTGAAATTGCCGAATTTTGGGGTATTACCCTGGTTATTTGACTTTGACATCTTTCTAGACTTATTAATTTGACGTATAAGGGGCATTTTTTGTAATTTGCTGTGTGAGAGTTTCCGCAATTTGCGCATTTTGCCGGAAGGTTTGCCGGTTTGAGGCAGGAAATGGCAGGATGATCATCGCCACATTTGACGCATCGCGGAGAATGGTGACAATAACGAGCCGTGTGATTGAATCTTTGGCAACGAAAGCATTGGGGTAATTGTTTGTCATCCCTTTTAGGCCATTCGAATCGGACAACGTTTTACAAAGAGAGCGGACTCGTTGTTCTTTTCTGAATGGCGACAATTCAATAAAGAAGATATTCGGTCAATATGTGCCGGAGCCATGACGATTTTTTAGTTTGGGGTTAAACACTTTTCTGACTGCAAACCCCATACTAGAAAGCCCTTCCTTTATAACGTCTGTGCTTGTGGAGGCTAGTATCCCGCGCACCACTACTCTGAAGGACCTTTCACTCTGCATCTGGTAAGTATTATATTGGCATTTTTCTTTCTCAAGGATATTGATTATTAATCTGTATGTAGCAATCGATTCTTGAATTTCAATTTGAAATCTCTAATTGGAGGGTTATTTATCACAAACTTGGCAAGAATGGGGATGCCGTTAACGGAAGCTAACCAATCCATTATATCAAATGATTATCTAAATATCATGCAAATGGCTTTTTTCAATAATTCGTGATGTTGCTGGAAGATATCACACGTGAGCCAGATGGTTGCCAGACTGTTGCAGACTTCTTAGCTGCACGTAACACATACCCCCTTGTGACGTCACACGTATAAGCATGTGCACATTACGATAATGATTTAAAGTATATTTTTTTAAATGTGCATGTGTAAGTGTACATAGTTGTCAATAAAATACACACCTGGAGTTTAAGTAGAATCTTATATAAATAAGAGGACGCGATGTAGTTGATATAACTAAGCATTAATTGTTAGTCTATATCTTGATAGTTATTGTTAAAAAGTCTGCCTTCGGTTAATGTGAATCCAATCCGTATGACGCAATTTTTTTTTGGATAAGCTTCAAGAAGGCAAGCATGTCGGGGCCACACCTTTTGGTGTTTTAAAGGTACCCATGTATGTGAATTACTGCGCATTTTAAGGAATTTGTTTTCAGCCAATTAAAAAATATAGAATGAACGAGAGTAAATTGGTCTGATATAGGTGCATCACTATCGTGCACCATTGAGTTTCCAACCTGGAAGCTATAAACGTTTCGCAAAAAGGTGCGCAAAAGTCATTAGAGGTGCGCAATAAAGAAAATCAAAAGGAAAACAAGTGCAAATTGATTATGGAAATTCTAAGAAGTCACTTCTACCTGAATTCTAAGTTCTTAGTTGCATGACCGGGTAAAACCCGGAAAATATCAATTGGTCGGTTCGCTAGACTTGCAAACAGTCGGCAGTAATTATATTAAGCAGACTAAAAGCAATTAGCGTCCGAGACTTGGCCGAAATAATATATGTGACGACTGCGTCTGGCACAGGTCTGGTGCGAGTCGACTACCTGAGTCGACTGTTTATAGATTTAACTGCAATGGTTGGATGCTAAATATAATAAATATAGAGACGGTAACATTTCATATAATTGCTGTTGTGCAAAAACTAGTATCAACAGTGGTTGGCCCAAATTCTAGGGTTGTTTTTTGTTTCTTAAAAACAACATAAATATAGAATGTAATAAGAGCTAGATAAAAAATGATTTGTACTGTGCCTCCTCCCGACTCCATAATTTTAGCAAGTCAATGCAAGGGATAACAAGAATAAGTTTTAGTAACTCTAGATGGGTTCAATAAGAAATTGATTTTTTAGGGAAGACGATTAAATTACACAAACAACTTTTGGCAGACATGTATGATATATCCTTGAACTTGCAGCTTGACAAAAGAAATGAGTTAAAAAGCTTTGTCGCGCCCACAGCTTAAACGGCTGTGCGGGTTGCGTCTTCTGTGGCGTCTGGCCAAAGCAACAGGTAAACAGGTTAGCCGGCAGTCGAATCTTGCATACATTTACAGAAAGCCATAGGACAAACAAAAAAAAAAAACAATATAAAAGTAAGAGTGCAATTCCGGCATGGCCGACTACGAGTTGACCTACAGTTGGTATATATAGGTCAAGAGGTAACACATTTAAAATCTATTTAGGGAATTGATCAGTTTTTAAGAGTTGAATACAAATTTGAATAACTTTCAGAAATCATTTACGGCGATTCTTGGTGTAGGGTATACATTAAAGTCATTAATTAAAAGGTATTCAGCGCGACATCAAGAAACTCGTTCACAATGAACATCTGCCAAGAACTGATTGGGTAGAACGGTTAACTGAGGAGCCAAGAAACCAGAAGGAGCGTCTACGATATTAGTGGCTCGTTCCTGAAGTTCAGTTTCACGGCGGCATGATCATGTGAAACATTAATATTTTCCTAGAAATATTTGTTGGCCTTTTTCTGTACTGCCTTTATCCCTCCTTTACACCTCAACTAGTCGTTGTTTATACCCTGTGCCTTTAAAATTGACAAAAAAATATATAGGTACTTTGTATGAAATAAACAGGAGAGAGGATATCAGCTTCAACAGCTTCATTTAAACCTGACCGTTTGATTTTCAAAGTTCCGTCCCTCCATAAAGGAACTTACTGAGGTACTGTTCTAGATTTGAGTTGTTTAGAAACATATTATTATTTTATCTTAACTTGGAGCAAACTTTTTTTATCGAACCGTCTTTAAATAGGAAATGTTTCTTTTTGTGAAGCAAACGGAAAACATGCTGGACATGACAGTCTAAGGTAATGACGCCAATACCCTCCGCGTAGTTTTCATCACTACCGCAGCATCATCCCAACCGTATAACGCATGACGCATTTGCCACCAACTGCGAGTGTGTATGTCTCCATATAAAACAAAAATTGAAAGAGTTTTCCAGGCGCGCTGCGAATGACAGCATGAAACTCACACTTATCGCCTCTGAGTCAAATAGCTGCCGCGTGGGCAGTCAGTCCGTGTGGCACAGCTTCATGTAACAGTGTTGGCTGCTCACTGCCAACGTCATGGACAATCATAGACTAGGGCGGCTGTGTGGCTTGTTTGGAGCATCCTCAACTTCGCGACCAAACGCAAGCGCTTTTACATGCATCTTGATAAAAAATTAAGAGTCGAGCCGCCATTGCCAGCGCCTGAGATTTATGTAAACAGCACACGGCTACCCAAGCTGCTGTTGTTACGGACGTTGGCTGTGGCTGTGCTGTGCTGCAAACGTTGCAAAACTGCAACTGCTGCAAAGAAGTGGGGAAATGACCAATTGTGTGGAATTCCACATGGCAGCGTTAAAACTGACTGGCTATTCAGAAGGCAGCATCCATAGTCGCAGCATCCACAGCACCACGGACTCATTATAATTCACTTCACACTAAGCGCACAATGTGCCCGCATTATTGCAACGGTTGGTCGATCGAGTTAAGTTTGGGGTTGAACTAAGATTGTGAAGCTAAGGCCCCAGAAATCCGCACAATTCAATCTGTTTAAAGAATGCCGCCTAAAGCATACAGAATTCACTTTTCTTTTAGGCAAGCGTAGTACCGCCAAAACAACAACACCAACCACGATGACAACCCGACAACTGGCACGAAAGTCGGTTCAGTAACAACTCGTTTGCATGTAGCATCATCATCATCAGCCACCGACCAGAGTGAGCCCAGAGGGCAGACGCTATGCCAGTGCTGCCTTAATATGTCTACCAGTCCCAGACGCGGACTCCCTTCGTTATAAGCATATAGAACTGCAGATGCTGCAATTCAAAAGTCAGTTGAAAATATGACACAACTGGCGCCACCGCAGTACCAGACACAGTAGAATTTTACCCCACCTCTGCGCATACAATCGGAGACTTATAGGCGTATATACGTATGTACATATATACGTTTGCACAACTTTATATACATACGTTTATATTGTGACAATTTTGTTATATTATTAATTATTATTATTAACTATATATCAGTTTTCGGGCAAAGCAAGTGTATAAACGTATTTATTAGAACAGGACTGTTGAATAAATCATAATTTGAATTTTAACAATTTACTTTTAATTAAGTACTATGTCTGTTTAGTTCATAATTTATAAACTAAATGCACATAAATATCTTTACAGATATTTTAAACACGTAAATTTTAAGATTTGCAGATACTGTCCTTTATAGACCATTTTTAATGCAAATATATTATGATTTTTTTTAATATTATGCATTCTCCAATATCTGAACATATCTGTACATAGTACAAAAACATTCATCCGCAACTAGGAGAAACACTGAACATTTTGCCATATATCTTCATTCATAAACACAACGACAAGGCGTCGCATCGAACATGTTTGACGGCGCGATGTGCATATGGAAAATTATAACCTAAGAACATATATATTAATTAGAGATGACGCGTGACACTTTAGTTCACGGAAAAATTCAAAAAGCAGCCAACTGAGCAGTAAGGTTGATAATAATCCTATGCTCTTAAAAACAACATTAAGTCAAAGCATGAAAAATATACTTTATATGTCAATCAAACGAGATTCTCCATGTGACAATTGAATTGGCTCAGACTCTTAACATGTTCAAAATATGGAAATAAACGGAGTTGGAATATGCAATTCGTTGATTTTTGGAATAACAGACTTAATATTAAAGTTTACGAAAAACTATACCAAAAAATCGGTATTCTTATATTTAAACATTTTTATGATCCGTGCATTATGGCAGACAGGTGAACATGGCTAGATTTAATCAAAATGTAAATGATTCTTTCTGCCTCCTGTCAACTTTAATACAACTTTTTCCCCCAATCAAAATGAACAGTTTCTTGGGTTAATAAATAATACACTCAACCCCATTTTCATAAAACTTAAAAAAAAAATACATGTACGGAACTATCGGTAAGAAGTCTTAGTTTTTCATACGATTTGTACTGAACAGTTTGACACGCACTCACCTCTAATTGCAACGCAACCGGTTCGACCGCGTGCTGCTTTTAGTATGAAGCGAGCGTGTTTGGTCCTCTCAAAACGAAATGTACTCCCGTGGTTATTAGACGTGCTGTGTTTCTGACTGTCGGACGTGTTCTGAAAGAATGCGGTATAAAGTGAAAACAATTTAAAAAGTGTTTAATATATATTGTAAATATATTTACGTCTACGAAACTTGCAAAGCGTTGTAAAGTTTTATTTTGAATTTATTCACAACCAATTACTGCATTATTTAATATTAGATATCTTTTATTATATTGATATCTTATCAGTTTCTGTGTTACCATAAAGAAAAATAAATAGTTTACAAAAAATCATTTTCAAACTCGTTCTGTGGATTACGCGTTCCCCGAAACATATATTGAGAAATTCGCTCCTTTTAAATATGGAAGTCGTCACAACAGACAAGCTTTACATGCAACTAAACTCAGCGGAGCTGGAAGCCATCATCAAAAAAGGTACGATACGGATAACTTTGCAATTCTGCATATGTATGTGTATATGATCAGAAAACAATTAAGCCAATGCCACCTGTTGCCTATATTGAGCGTAAAAAGGGACACATGCTAAATTTATTTTTACCTAAACTTAAACCTCCTATAAGCTTGTTTTTCTTGGCGATAAATTATTTTTTTTATAAATTTACTGTACGGTGTGTTGATTTTAGAAAATAAAAATAAAATAATTTAGGTTGATACATTTGACCGGCTCTCGTATGTCATTGAACGTTTTAACCTTTTTCTATTTTTTTTAATAAAAGCGTTCTGTGGGAAGGATTTTTTCTAAAAGAGGCTTTTGTGAATATTTCAGATTCCTACTCCTTACGGATTATTCTGTTTTAGGTATTATGTAAAAGATTCTTTTTTAAGTGATAGAAATGCAACAAATACTAAATCTAATATTCGTCTTTATGTACAAATCTATTTTATCATATGTATTCGGTTCTTTTTTCCTGCGCGAATGCGCAATCCTCAATAACAAACACAGTATAAACGTATTGCAATAGTTTTATAAAAAAAGCTTGCAACAACATGGTTAATGGCAAATTTACAAAATAAACCTCAAAACAGCTGCTAAAATATTGTTTCAAAAGCGCTGAAGCAGTAGCAATTCACTGGTCATTTAAATTGGCCACGTATAACTTATGGCCAGCTAATAACTCTCGGAAAAAAGTTTAACAAGAAAAAATATCGCGTAGTAAGCGGATACCATACATTTAGCTGTGCACAAACTGTAAATATATTAATTTATATTATATAAGTCACACTCTAGTAATAATCAGAGAATCGGTTTCGAGCTTGAATAGATATATAGAAACTAATTCCTATGGATAACACAGTAAAACGTTCTTATTTAAACATCTACTTAGAAGCGTAACTAATTTTTAAAGCATTTTTGTTCTTGAACTAAGAAATTGAAGAGTTTTCTTTAGAATTGAATTGCAGAACTTATTTAAGGTAATTCAAATATCGAACCAACCCCGTGGACTATAATTCAAGCTTTTTTTAACCACTGCTTACAAGGCGAATCATCGCTCTCGCTCTTAACTATTTTTATTATTATTTTTGCTCTACATTGTTTACCAGTACCAGTCGGACGAGCATCATTGTAACAGCCGGCGCCAACCAGAAGGGGCGCCGTTTGGCAATCACATTTAGTTTTGGGGTTCAGCTGTCTGTCGCCTCGTGAAATCCCCCCAAGTCACCCAGCCCTTGACTGCAGCGTATCAGAGTGGGGTAGACTGTCGGCTGCTATCGTCGCTTCGCGTCGCGACAATGCAGCTATGGCAGCCTCTCAGATACATTTAAACGATTTTCTGCAATTAATCCGATTTGACCAGCAGTTACTAGCTGCCGGAGCATAGGCAAAACATTTCTCTCTATGCTAGGCTGTGAGTCTACTTGTATATTATATATCTATTATCGAATACGCTGACAATTGACATATTTCGGTTACAAATGATAAAACAATATTAGAGTAGCAAAACATCTGCTGTTGACTCGATTGAAGGGAATGCATCTATCATATTTCTTTATCTACAGCATGCAAACCAATAAATACGTTGTTTTGGAATATTTAGTCAACAAATTTTGCGATGAACTACAGCCATCTGAAAGAGTTTGAACAGGCGGAACAATCGAATTAAACTTTCAGATAATAAACTGCACAATTTATACAATGCAAGCAATAGAAGAACTATTGCTCATGTTAAATGTAACATTAACACAATATACAGAGAGACAATCGACATGTGAGCATCATGTGAAATGCTCTCCAATTAAGATATATAGTTCAAGTGCACTTTTTTTCACTTGGAGTACGTTTAAAAATAAATTACTTACCTTAATATTCAGTTTTAATCTGTTTCATTCATAAAAATGACGCGTCATGTTACTATAACAAACACAAGATCATATTCTAATGCGCCTATACTTCGCGCGTAGACCTCTAGTGATAACCACACGCTTCCCACACACGGAACCCTGACAGCAGTCCAACAAGCAGTCAGTGTAGGGCAGACTTTGTCTGATAACCTTTAGCTGACATTTACTATGAGCACAGAGTTTTTGCAGTCTCATATATTTTGAATGTGCCTTTTTAAAATAGGTTTCATTTGCAGTCATTCATTCTTGGAAATAAAGGCCAATTATATCCGAACGGATGAAATTTATTTCGCAAAAATCACAAGACAAGGTTTGTGGTTGAGAAGCGCAACATTTTCATATAAAACAAGTCAATATAATGTAATGTGGACGAATATGATAGAAAGCTATATAGATATACACTAAAATAATGTTTTTCCCTAACTTTTAAGAAATCAACAATCAAATATAAAACACAAATTAGAACCCACATAATTTTGGTAATTTTTGTAAACAGACTATATAACTATATGCACATAAAAATAAAAGATATCAGGAATCCTTTTTGAAAATATTATTCTATGCCATTATTTCTCTTCAAGCGATGTCTAAGATTACACTAAATACAGGTGTTTTGACTTAGACGTCGACGTTGAGCTCAACATTTGTTTATCTAAGTACAAAATACATCCAAACGTATAGGGTACGTGTGTGTATGTACTTATTTAGCTACTGTTATTTGTACAGCCTGTCTCTGCAGTTGCTTTAGATTCGCTTTGCCGTTTTCTGGTCTAAAATTAGCTAAGATAGCAAAATAATATGGTTATAAATAGTTGAGTCAACATGCAAAAAACTAAATAAAAAAACACAGTCACATGTGTCTGTGCGTGCGGCTGCTTTAGTAGAAATACAGTGTATGAGTGTGAAAATGGGAAGCTTAAAAATCTATGAAACGCAATGTATATATATGTATATGCTTTTTAGTAATGTTTCTCTGGTTCATTTATTCATTATCTTTGAGCTTGAATATGTTCCTCAGCCTCTTTGTAAAGTTAATTACGGTTCCAGGACTCGCCAGTAATAAGCTAATCTAATGGGAACGTGAACAAGCTCTACGGCGATAGTAATTAATAGGCGTACTTAAGTGACTGATTCTGAATTAGAACTGTGTTTTTCTCCAGGCTCCCAAAAATGCAGTCAACTGCGCCTAAACTTTTTAAGGTAAATTGTGGAGGTCAGTGGGAGACACACCGAATGAACTGGTGAAAACTGGTTATATTCGTTTGCGATGAATAACTTGAATTTAAAATTTTTAAGCTTTATTTATTTTTACTCGCTTATCCGACTGACTGAAATATGACACAGTTGCTTGCGTTTTCGGAATTTACCAATTGAACAAAGACAGGCAAGCATATTTATTAAAGATTTCATTGAAATATGTTTGATCAAAAAATATAACACAAACAGTAACTATAATCTCCAAAAACGCACCAAGATAGATTTCTTGAATATTGAGAAGTAGTGTCTTTAAGCAAATGGATCTACAGAGGGGTGAAAAGGCAATATTATCTTAACTTTGCCAAGAGCTTAACTATGTAAATAAAATCGACACCCTTTTTATGCCCATGCAGTAGGTATATAATCCTCTCAAAATTTGATAAAAGTATCTAAGCTATATTATTAAGTGAAATTATAAGTGTCTACTGTGAATAAGATTATAGATTTCGTTGTCTCGTTTACTTTTAGATTCACCCAGTTCCAACGACCGCGATGCTGGCTTTTGTTCCGCAAGTTCAGAAAGCGAAGGCGGTGATGACTTAGCGCTAGAACATGCCCTGCAACGTGCCAGATCTCTTATTGGATCGACGGACGAATATGGCGCAGTCAAAGAAGGTTCCGCTTTGCTGGTCCGCAATAAACGAAAGAGTATGGAGCCATCGAAAGTCGTGGAGCCAACCTTGGCGTCAACAAATTTTGGCTCATCTTTAGCCGTTAGTTCACGTATATCAGCATCGGGTCCGCCTAAAAAGCGAATACGTTATTCTTCTTCAGCTGACTCTGCGGTTATGTTGACGCCACCAGCTCTCTTGTCACCACCTCAAATCAGCCATACCAATTTACCTTCTGCTCACGTGTGTAACCCTAGTCAACTGCTGCCACGTGATATAATGCCAAATCCTGCGCACATTTTCGTGCGTCATCCCGGTGTTACTACACTTCATCGCGCATTCGCCCTCACAACGCAGCCAGAACAACAAGAACCATTAGCATTGATTGCAAGAAAGCCGCAATCCAATGACACTGAAACCACTGTACACCAGGAAAATCCCAATCTCCAGTCTGAAAAGAAAGCCTTGACCCATAAAAAATTACACGACGCATGCAACGAAACTTCTCTAGATCAAAATATTGAGGACATATGCAAAGCTGATCCCAGTGATTCCCTCTCGAGACCGCAGCAACGGAACTATAAAAATATGACTCGCGAGCGCCGAATTGAGGCAAACGCTCGTGAACGAACTCGCGTTCATACAATTTCCGCCGCCTATGAGACATTACGACACGCTGTGCCGGCATATGCTAGCTCCCAAAAGCTTTCCAAGCTATCGGTATTGCGTGTAGCCTGTTCCTATATACTCACGTTAAGTCGTATGGCTGGCAAAGACTATAGCTCTGACCAATCCGAGCCGACCATTGCTGAGTGTATCGAGGCTATCACTTCAACTATTCAAACAGAAGGAAAGGTAAAACGGAAGAAAGACGAGTAAAGTGGCTTACTTTTAAACTGTGGAAAGACTTTAATGTGACTTAAGAATATTTAGTGAATTCCTTAAGTGTCATCCTAAACGTTCCTATGCCGGAAACTAAGTCCATATGCGGCATAACACAATATAAGTTAAAGTCACATTTAACCAAAACAGCTTTACAAATTTTTTAAGGTAGATTTATAACAAAAATGTTGCGCTCTGGGGTGATTTTCATAATGTACATATATAAGACATCATAATAAAATGATATTTGTAGAATATAAAACCTGCTATGTGATCCTATTTTAAACTAGCTTCTAATCTTAAAGTCTATAGTAATTAAGGCCAAATCATGTTCCGTAGTACAAACTGTAAATAACAATATATTCAAAAGTTTTAAAAAGACAATAAATGTAAACAGTCGAAATGAAACAAAATCTATGACAATAATTGTGCACTTGTCAAAAAAACAATGTTGACTTCAAGCATGCGAGAAATAAAAACTTAATATTAATATATAAAAAATGTTCACGTCAAGCAACAAAAGTTGAAATTTTATTAAATTATATGTTTTGACTTGTATATTAGAGCTGAAAAGAAATTAAACTGTTTGTTGCATAAGGGAGAAATTTTGGTAACTTATTCCTGTGTAAGAAACACTCTATGCATTAGCGATAATCTCATTTTATATATGTTTTAAGTGCCATAATAGCAGAAAGCTGAAATACAAAATACTGAATACAAAATTGAATATCATATGAAATATGTGTTTGCATGTGGTGGGGACTGACCCATTACTAACTTTAGTGCGAGCGCACCCAGAAAATTTGATTCAAACATCGATAGACATGTAGGGGTTATATATTTTTATATACTTATTAATCTTATCAGACCGCAACATGATGGAATAACGGAAGAGAGCGGGAAAAAGAGCTTTTCGGCAACAGGTGCGCTCAGAACGGTTAACGGCCGGTTCATCTGCACCAGGTTCTCGTAAGTTGTTTTGGGACACTAGAACTAGCCAGCGACCCCTTATCATTCACAAAAGTCCTACATACACATATTTTTACCTTATCTATTAGCCAAGCACAAGGTGTTACGATATCGCACTCGTGTGCCAGTTGGTGCATGTGCACTTATCGAACAACAATTATTAAAGAGATGCAGTTTATCTTTCTTAATCATCCATCTACTTGACCTAGTGTGCAATAGCCGGTTTAAATTACATCAGCTTTAGAGCAGGTTTACTAGAGCAGGCAGGCGGTTTGTCCAATTTCCGCAAATGTTGTTTTATAGTCACTTTCATTTAATTATACTATACATTATCGTTGTAGGTTTCAAAACTAAGGCTTACAATGATATATTTTATAAACTTCTATTTACGAAAATCTGCTATCTATAGCCTAAACATCCCTTAACGGGAAAATATAATTTATATTTAAAATTTATTTATTTAGAATCTTAACATCATTTAAAGAATATTTGGATTGTCCAAAAGCATACGTAATACTTTGCACAATACAATATTCTTTTGTTCAAAATTGTAGCCTAATAAACAACTTCTATATTAATTTATATTTATTTATGAAAATATATGGAAGAACGTTGTACTCGGGTGCAATCAAATGCGTTATATTAAGTTCACAATGTATTAGCTGCATAAATTGAATAGAAATAGCCTTAATTGTTATTGGGCTGGTGACGCAAAGGCCGTAATCCAAGGAAGTGGTTATTCTTGGTTCACACATGGTTTACATATGGCATTGCTTCTATTTAGGCTTGGGTTTATTTTTCTGGTAACTCCCTTATGCTAGCCTTGTTTTGATAAACTGAAAAACAAAGGTTCATACAATATTTTCGCACCGAACATTTCCACTTTTCTAGCATACATTATTGTATATAAGAACGTAGCTCACTTATTTAGTTAGTTCGCACTAACAGTTTTATATATAAAGTGGTGTTATCTATGGATGACTAAGTCATTAAATAATTTGAAAAACATGACATTTGTTATTTAGATAGATAGGTAAAGCAGGCATATTATTTTTCATTTTTGGGGCCCTATATTGTTTCTATTAAGCGGGATTTAATCTACAGAATGTGGCTTATTTTTGAATATCTACTTTTAAACAGGGCATCTTATTTTACAAAAGTGTTCATTTGCTTCTAGCTTTGTACTTCATTTAAATAAAGTACATTTTATATATTTAACAAAAGCTTTAGCTGATGTAATTGATCTATATGATTGCGGGGCCATGGGCGATGCCTGTTTTTGCATGAATATTTATTGCTAAATAATAATTAATACTTGTAGAAAGAATTACAAAGGCCTGAATAGCGCGCAAAAATACAAAACAAAATAATGATAATTAGAACTTAAAACTTTCAATGATTTGCTCATAGGGTAAAACAGAGTCTATATATGTTATGAAAGTGGGCAGAATGAATATTCACTGTTTTATTTTATAGAATATATAAGTATATATGGAAAATTTCTTAAAAGAAACAAAAACACGAAGTTCACTCAACTAATATTCAGACTTTTATTACTAAGAAAAGTGCTTTAGTCGAAATTTACCAGTTAGAAGATTCCGTGTGATGGATTCGTGGATATACCATATTCGAGAAACTTCTATATCAAACATCGGCCATTTAAGATCTGTATTTCATTTCAATCTACCGAACTTCAAACAGTGTTTGAAATACTTGCATGTACTACATACGGAATACGCTTAAATTTATTTAAAAGAAAATATTTTAAAACGAGGAAGAAAGGCTATCTTCGGCACGCCGAAGATCTAATACCCTTGCAACCTTTTAATGCCGAGAAAATGGTTAATGCCGAGCTTGGTGAAGGTATCTTGATAAACAAAAAAGGCTTTTAATTAAAAACCTAGTTTTCGACCGATCGTTCCTATGGCAGCTATATGATAAAGTGGTCCGATCTTAAAAGGATTTTGCATATATATGAGGAGCTTAGTAAAACTTATAAATGCCGAGTTTGGTCAAGATATCTTGAAAAACAAAATGTTTTTTCATACAAAATCTTAATTTTCGACCGATCGTTCCCATGGCAGCTATATGATATAGTGGTCCGATCTTCATAGGATTTTGCATATATATGAGGAGCTTAGTAAAACTAATAAATGCCGAGTTTGGTCAAGATATCTTGAAAAACAAAATGTTTTTTCATACAAAATCTTAATTTTCGACCGATCGTTCCTATGGCAGCTATATGATATAGTGGTCCGATCTTAATAGGATTTTGCATATATGTGAGGAGCTTAGTAAAACTAATAAATGCTCAGGTTGGTGAAGATATCTTGAAAAACAAAATGTTTTTTCGTACAAAAACTTAAATTTCAACCGATCGTTCCTATGGCAGCTATATGATATAGTGGTCCGATCTTAATAGGATTTTGCATATATGTGAGGAGCTTAGTAAAACTAATAAATGCAGAGTTTGGTCATGATATCTTGAAAACAAAATGTTTTTTCATACCAAATCTTAATTTTCGACCGATCTTTCCTATGGCAGATATATGATATAGTAGTCAGATCCAGCTGGTTTTGACATATGTGCTGCGTGCAACAGAAAAAGGGACTTCTGCAAAGTTTCATTAAGATAGCTTTAAAACTGAGAGACTAGTTCGCATAGAAACAGACAGCCGGACAGACGGACAGACGGACATGGCTATATCGACTCGACTGTTGATGCTGATCAAGAATATATATACTTTATGGGGTCGGAGATGTCTCCTTCTATGCGTTACACATTTCACGACAAAATTATAATACCCTCTGCAAGGGTATAAAAAGGCTTTTAATCAAAAACCTAGTTTTCGACCGATCGTTCCTATGGCAGCTATATGATATAGTGGTCCGATCTTAAAAGGATTTTGCATATATATGAGGAGCTTAGTAAAACTAATAAATGCCGAGTTTGGTCAAGATATCTTGAAAAACAAAATGTTTTTTCATACAAAATCTTAATTTTCGACCGATCGTTGCTATGGCAGCTATATGATATAGTAGTCCGATCTTAATAGGATTTTGCATATATATGAGGAGCTTAGTAAAACTAATAAATGTCGAGTTTGGTCAAGATATCTTGAAAAACAAACTGTTTTTTCATACAAAAACTTAATTTTCAACCGATCGTTCCTATGGCAGCTATATGATATAGTGGTCCGATCTTAATAGGATTTTGCATATATATGAGGAGCTTAGTAAAACTAATAAATGTCGAGTTTGGTCAAGATATCTTGAAACACTAAATGTTTTTTCATACAAAAACTTAATTTTCGACCGATCTTTCCTATGGCAGCTATATGATATAGTAGTCAGATCCAGCTGGTTTTGACATATGTGCTGCGTGCAACAGAAAAAGGGACTTCTGCAAAGTTTCATTAAGATAGCTTTAAAACTGAGAGACTAGTTCGCATAGAAACAGACAGCCGGACAGACGGACAGACGGACAGACGGACATGGCTATATCGACTCGACTGTTGATGCTGATCAAGAATATATATACTTTATGGGGTCGGAGATGTCTCCTTCTATGCGTTACACATTTCACGACAAAATTATAATACCCTCTTCAAGGGTATAAAAAATGAAATAATTGTATCAGTCACCAAAAGACATCAAGATGAATGAAACAAATCTTGCATTTAAAATACTTAAAAGCTAATTTATATTCCGTCAGCGCCACGAATGAAGAGAATCGGTCAGAGAGTTCACTGAATAAAACAAAAAGTGTGCATTAAAGACCAATGCATCCGCACGCCGATTCTTACCCATATATATAAGAGACATTTAAAACTCCTTCATACTCGTACAAATAGAAAGAGTTCATATATGTATATTAAAGCATACAAACTTTATACATTTCTACGGTGGTTCTAATGTTATCTAAAAAAATTAGCATTTGAATAAACAACTGAAACAAAAAATATGACAGGTCGCTAGATCACATGTTGCGGTCGCGATGCGAAGTGGGTTTAGCAGTAGAGAATCGAGATGATTTTGCACAATTATAAAGCAAATATTGTCTAAAAATAGCTATATCAATGGTTGCGGTATTTTAAAGCGTGTATCACTCGATTTTTGGGTCTACAGCGAGTCTCGTCGCCTTCAGAATTACGGGGGCGGAATCATCATGGTGATACCATGTGGACAATGAACGTGAGTTTTCAGTTAACGCAACTGGCAATAGCTTCTTGTTCATACGAAAAAAGCTTAAAATAACTCGTAGTTCAATTCAAATTGAGCCATAAAAAACGTACTAATTATTTTTATTACCGTTAAACAAAGCTTCAAATGATGTGGATTTTGTATTTAAGCGACTATCTATAATGGTTATAAGGTGGCTTTTGTGACAGTATTTTCCACGCTTCAGATTTGATAGGTCAAATTAATTTAAAAAATAAAATTGGTTCTAAAGCGCATGCCTAAAAACATAGCATGAAAACCAAATTAAATTGCAGAAGAATTCTTACGCCTAAAACATACGAACATTTGAATGTGCAACGTTTACATATGTATGTATGTATATAGCCATGTGTGTGCATGAGTATGTGTGTATGGTGGCCCAACAGCTGGTGTCGCTTAGTTAAAAACAACGCAAAAGCAAATTATTTGCATACTGACGCTAAATTGCACGCCAAGTCGAAACAGCCTGGGCAGGGGCTAGACAGCAGTGGGGATGGAGTCGGCTTGTGCATCGGAACGCACGAACCATTGGCGCCCGCGAGCAATGCACAAGTGACATTCTTAAAATAAACCAAATGCGAATGCTCTTGCAGCGCGCAGCGGACTGGCATCTACCCTATATCGTGAATATCTAAAGTGCATTGGGCACATTATTAAACGAATCTGTTTTATGGTAAGTCCCTGGTTTTGATTTTGCAAGATTTCACTTAAAGCTATTGTTTTTCTTATGGTTTTTTGTTATATGTTTTAAGCTTTATGGATAATATTAATTGACTTTTCTTATTGTTTTATTTATTTATTTTTCGTTCTTATTATTTCATTATACCCCGTTTAATCGGTGCTGGGTACAAAACGGCCTGAGGCCGTCTGAAAGAGTCGTTGCCTTGCAATTGTTGACCAAGCGATTGAATACGAAAAGAAACGACGTCTTTAGCTATTTTTTTTTAGAGTATCCCAAATTTATGAACACAGAGCTATTCCATCCCACCTGCCACTGTATCTTTTGGCGAATTTTTGAGTATTTCAAGCGGTCCTTACTGAAATTCGTCTTTAAAATATTAATCCTGCAATTGAAGTCCGACAATAAGCAATTAAGCATGTTTTTAATTGGGTGTACGGCAGAATAGTGGAGTACTGGGGCAATTCAGACTTAAGCAGAATTGCGTCATGAGGCAACCACAGTACATGAAGCCCACATTGTTCCCAATTATCACGAAATTGTCTGTAATCTTCTAGCATCGCCTTCTTGGACTTGTTGCATTTTTTCTACGATTTAAACATTATAAGGAGCGCATTTACTGTTCGACATACAAAAGTTGTGCAGTCTATTTAGTATGCGTCCTGATCGTCGCACGATTGACTTAGGTATACACAAGGAATTTATAGTCAAACGAATATAACACCATGGCACTGGCGCCTCTTCAGTTATAATATTAACCCTGTGCCGACATCTTTGCGAATTGCTGGTCATCAATTTTGCCCAACAGCCAGCGCCAGACCAAAACCGCGCTGGGACTACTAATTGTGCGAGAGCAACACCTGGTTGCCCCGGCAACCAGAACGTAAATGTACCTGTACCACGCAGGTAAATGTACAATACCGGAGCACTCAATCGCAGCGTGGATTAAGATTCCACCCACATAGTACATACTTCTGCCCTTATTGCATAACCAACAAGTATTGTCGAGGTGAGGCGAGCCTAGAGATGCCTATCAGCGCCCCATAATTTACACGTCTACGCTGCTGCCAGCTGTGGCCAGTTGCTTCTAACCGTAACTGGCTGGTCCAAATGGAATCCTAGTCGCAGCACAGAAAACATGCACAGTCAATTGGCGCCTGGTTTAAGTGTGTCCACGCAACATGCCACAGCAACCTTCGGTGTTTTCCCCTCTTTGTGGCACTTCGCAAATAAAATATAGTATGTGCGGCTTTGCAGAGCTTAGGTCTAAAATTTCTTATTTTTGTTGGATGTATTCACTTAGAAGCGGTATTATGGAGGTTCGTTAAATGAAAACTAATATTTATATATAATTTTTTAATATTTGGGCACCCACAGATTGGCAGATAATCAAAAACACGTTTCTAACTCAACCAACACATTTGGCAATGCCATATGGACAAGGGCAAATTCAAAAGCGGATTTGACATTAGCCTACACGTTATGGATATACAAATGCAACCAGAAGCTGACATGCACAGGATGCGCATCGTACTTGCAACGAGAACCGGGACGGTGCCAGGCCAACACAAGTGTTAAAAACTCACATTATACTCATGGTCTAAATAAAGCAAGCAAAATCAAAGCAAACAAAATCAATAAAACAATGTTGTCGCATCGAAATCGCTGGAATATTTGTTTCATCCTGAACCGAAAATAAAGGCATAAGAATGTTCAAATCGATTAACTTCGACTTACAGATACCTAATAGCCCTGATAATTGTTAAGTACATAAGAACTTGCTTATTAAATTTGGTGTCTTCTGCATACAGACGGCAATGTCCCAATTAAGTTATACTTATATCAGGTATATTAACTTATTAGCTATTGAACATGCTGCGCCTTACCAATGTTATGGTTACAGGGTATACAAAAAAGAAACACGTGGTAAAGAAAAACACAGAAACAGCAACTAGTTGCTGGCGGGCGAAACGCCGAAAAAGGATGCGAACGATGTGCCCAACTACCATATAAAAATATGCAATCAGACGAGTGAAAGATTGATCTCGAGCGATATTCCAAGAAACTGGGAGCTTGACCAGCAGTCGACGCTGTCGGTCCCTTCGACCTACACACTAATGCAATGATTTTTGAAACGTTGCAGGATCAGACTCCAAGTTTGCAGTAGGGAACAAGTTTTGGGCCGTATTGTGAATTTATCGCTTACACGAAAAGGCCACTTTAGCAGTAGCTTTCGTTAGGCTTCAGAAGCGGCACAATTTTATTCTGTTTTAATGTTGCTGAATCAAAGTAGCCATTCGCAGTTGAGGGGTTGCGGCTATGGGATACTCTGTTTCCATTGTAAAACATACAATCTGGTTCAAAAAGTTTTTGTTAGCGGTAGCAAATTTGTTCGTTAAGGCTATGAGACTTGATCGGGCGCAGCTATACTCGTATATATACGTACAGATATAAAAAATTTGACTTAATTGTATTCGTTTTTACTGAGAAGCAAGCAGAAATGCAGCAAACAAATACACTTAAGAAATGAGAACAAAAATGGGTAGAAAAAGGGGGCAAGGAAATACTGGTTTTTAGCAGCCTTCATCCCCAAGTCGCTAGTTGATTGTCTTCTAAATTTGGAAGTGTCAGCTTTCCACTGGGCAGGTGAGATTTTTGGTAAGTAATTAAGCGAAAGAGTTACTAACAGTGTACATTAAATTCTCACTGCCATCACTGGACATCGAAAAAGCGCGTGCCACAGTTGTCTACGCAAAATACTCAGTTATACCCTCGTGTATACGTGGAGGAGGGAGACCCAAACTTGGAATAATATACTTATAGCATAATCCTTTATAGATCAAATCCCTATATCCTATATCTCACAAAGTTAAAGTTAATTTACGATTAAGATTATATTAAATGATTAATGATCTTCCTATCAATCTTTTCATTAACCAACTAACTAGTAAGGCCTACCAATCTATTTAAAAACAAGATCCGCTGGGATTTTGTTAAAACGTGTCCTTGAATCATCCGCATTCGTTAGTTAGCACGTTATTAGTTCTGACAGCTTCTAAAATTTACTCACTACGAGTAAAGCAGAGCGCACCGTTGAGTCGAGGGGATTAGAAAACGACTGCAAGACTCACATCACAAAAACTGATTGATTTAATGTGCATTTTTATTTTATTTTTTATACCTAAGGTTGGGGTATAGATGCTGCTTCTCTCAAATGTCTGCACACCCATGCCGGACAGTTTTTCGACGAGTTTTTTTTTTTTTTTTTTGGACGGCTTGCAATTTGGTCGGAAAGTGGCTATTATTTAAGACTGGGATATTGCGTTATATGGGAAACAAGTTGCATTCCGATGACCATTTCAAACAATTGACAGAAGCAGCTACTGTTGCGGCGGCAGCAGAGAGCGAAACCTCAATTGAGGTTTCATTTAGAATGTGGCCGGCGGTGCCGCACTGCGGAGGCATTGATTGTACCGCGTTCTGTGAGACTGTGCTACACAGATGGAATATTGATAAGCCCTTGACCAAGCAAATAATGGTAACACCGACTAACTTTTGCGTCTGGCTGGCTAATCGTAGGCCATTGACCACAATGACGACTACAACACGTAGTCATCTGGTGCACAGCCAGATTAAATTTAGTTTTTAAAGATAAATTCTAAATATACACATGCATCAATTATATGTATATTATTTGTAGTTACTCAAAGTCCCAGTCCAAGAGGGCGTTCATTCAAATTTTAGGTATTACTACTTATTTAACTGCAGTGTAAATTCGCACTCTCTTAAATTGCGTAATAGGGCTCATTGAAGTGAGACATCAACATAACACAGAATCAACCTTCAATCAATGCAGCTAATAACGTCATCAGTAGTGACAAATTACAGCGATGACCGAGCTATGTACAAAATGCGAAAACGGATCAAGAAAACTTATCAGACGGCGTCCAGTAGCAGCATGGCATAATAAAAAGCATACAAAAAATTCATAATTAATAACATCTCGAAACAGCAAAAAAAAAAAAAAGGTTCATCAGTAGCTGCACAGCCAATACTCGGAAAACGAAACCTGCCGTAATTGAAACAAGCACGGGACGATCATCGAAGGACAGTTGTGTCGAGCTGTTCGGCGATTTCGACATACATATAATTTGATTCGCGCGACGACATTTTGATTGCAGAGGCGGCAAAGCGAACAACATTTTTAAAGGTAGCAGCGGTTGAGATTCTTTGGCCGCTGCTTACCATAAACGCCTAATTAATTCTGAGTTTGATTAATTACAAAAAAATGGGTGCCGCCAGCCAAGCTACCTGACGACCGTAATCGCCGGCATTTGTAGTCGATCGATTTCGGCAATTTTAATATGCAGTACTTTATGCAGAAAGTAGGAGGGGAAACCTTTTAGTTCAAGCCTCTAAATTGCCTGTCAAATGTACTTGCCCAAGTAGTGTTCAATTTATCCTTGTTATAACTTAATACAATGCAAACAGTCTGATTGCCTGAGCCGCGCTACAAAAAGTATAAATTATTTGAACAGGTTGAGAAGAACGTATATAGTAGTCGAAACGTTTAACTAAGCAAATACTAAAGCCAGGGAAGAGCGCTGTCGGCTGCACTGGCTGCATTCGACTGGCGGCAGTGATCCACTTCATTACCAAAACAGACGAAAAATGCGGGGCACGTTCGAACTTGAACCATAAATAATATTAATTTTTTTGCCAACGACAAAGCGACTTCCTTTGGCAACCTTGGAAAATATTTACCGTCTGTCTACTTGACGTTTTCGGCTTTGCCCATTTTGATACCACTTTTTGTTGCACATGCCTAAACAATGTCAACTGTCTTGCTCAACACATGCAGACATAAACGTCAGTTAAACGCAGCAGGCCCACAGACACAGCATCCGAAACTGGCAGGAGGCGTCTTTAATCGATTATCATTTTTAATAATCAATTGAATCTACAATCTACAGTCCACCTGCATTCTTATTATGGGCTGCGCTCGACTTGACAGCACGTTGACGTTTATGAGTGGAAGCGCCCTGCAGTTGCACCAGAGACCTGTTTAAAGTGCGCCGTGCTATTTGCTGTTTTAATTGCAGCAAAAGTATGTGGTAAGAATGTTAGGCAAAAAGACAAAATTATTATATTAATTTTCGCTCATTTGGGGCTGGAGTTTATTCGGTGAATGTGGTTAGTTAGCGAGCCAAGAGCGGGATACTAATAATCACTAGGTCCTTTTTACATTTTGTCGACACTGCAAGTAGCGTTTGTCTTCTTGGGCTGAACACTTGTACCGCTTGTACTTGTACAATATTTAAAACCCTTTTGATGGTGATTCAAATATATTTTAAATCCATTTTGCATTTTCAAATAACCGGAAACGACTAACACTGATAAGAGAATGGTCTCCTGGGAAATGCAGATAGCAAAATATAATTAGATAAATATTTTACAATGAACTCACTGGTAGACCTCGGCGGAAGCTTGACCCGTTCAACGACAACATTCCAAAGCTTAACGTCACCCCGAATATTAACAATATCAATATCTGCGGGATTCATCTGATGTTTAAATGTCAGAAGTGAATAGCTGTTGACAAATAACTCGTAAAAATTCTTCCGACAGGCGATTATAAGAACAAATGCCTGGCCTGGACCCAGATGTGTGTGTAATCGTGATACTTCACGACTCACCCACGTACCATTTATATAGGCGCTCCTAGTAATAATAGCCTTTCCCACCTTGGCACGACTACTTCTTAGGAAATTGGGACTAAAAAATAATGATACTGTTGGCTGCGGCCAGATATTATGACCACGCTGTAACGTCACACTAAAACTTTGAGGCATTATACGAACGCGACCTTCGATACGCAGTACATGGCCGTCGGTCAATTTTTCGTCATTTTCAATTCGACCATAGAATGGTACAGTTAACTGGGCTTCGGGAATACGGCCAAGATCGAGCAATTTGGGTGGCCAATGTGCAATGTGCAGCCAATCAAACGGCATGCTGCCACTAGCATGAAGCTCAAGATCCCTGAAAGGTTCGTCAATATATTGTATAACGGCGGTCGCACTATGGCAGACACGAATTGGATATTCCGTTACATAGAAGATGTCAATGACCATGTCAGATACATCACCACGCACATCTACTCCGGCTAGCCATCTGTATGGCATACGGTAGTTATACTGCGCAAAGTGAAAGCCATTTACCGATATATAAAACGAATTGTCTGTCAGAAGCACCTGCATCCAAAAGGTTTTACCACGTTTCAGCTGAAAAGGTAAATTCGATGAATTCTCCTCTGGGCCCCACTTGCCCATTAATCGCGAATTGCGTACTATATAGTTCTGTGGTAGGCGGGCTCCGATCTGCAAAACAACGTCGCAGGTATCATATCGTTTGCTTCTCTCCTTAGTCAAAAAGTCGATCACAAAGTGCTCGCAGTCGCTAAGTATAAGTCCGTGAAAGAAAAAACTAAGCCCGGGCACTGGTGGCTGAATCAGCTTAAAATGTTTTCTCCGATTGGCAGCGCTGCGCTCCTCATAGAATATGGACATAGCATCCAAGTCTCGCCGTAGGGCAATGCTGCGAGCGCCCTCGTAGATATTCATGGCCTTGCAGCCGCCTGCGACTGTTATGCATGCTCAAGTAACGGCCTCTTTAAAAGTAGCGTAGTGGGTTTTAAATATTTTACCGGAATAATTTTGTCAAGTGTCATGTGAAACAGTTTAAGTCAAATAACCAAGCAATAATATAAGGGTACTTTTTTTGATTTACAAAGTTTGTTTCTCCATTTTTCTTTTTTAATGGGAATGTTGTTGTTTAAATTTGAAAAACAAATAACATTTTATTAAAAAATGTTAAATTTAACATTAAGGTTAATTACTGAAGCACAGTATTGTGAGTATTTGATAAACTTTGTATCATGTTAATAACAATATTATTATAATTATTGTTTATAACTTTAACGATGCAGCTTAGTAATTCGTAAGAGTTTCAACAAAGAAAACCAAAAATTTCAAAGCAATACGATATTAAAAACAACACTTGCTCCTTGAAATATAAAAATTATACAACAATGTCAAGAACCAATACGCAGGAAGTGAAGTGAATTTATAATAAATGTAAATATGTTCAAATATTATTCACCAAATACATATGTGCACATATTCAGAATCTTTCCCACATGTGGATTATTATTATTAGCAAACCAATGCATGAGAAATCAATTGAATATAGAACAAGGTACGAGGATCCTCTATGTCAAGTATTTTAGAAACAATATATACTTGTAATTTGTTTTTAATTCTTAAAACTAGGTTTGGTGTTACTTTCACAAGAAAATTATAACAATATAACAAGGATTAGCGATTGTTTCAATACTTATTCATAATTCACAATTAAAGGAAAATAAAAAGATTTTACAGATTGCTGTTTTATATTGATATTCTGGCTAACATAACAAAAATTCACTAACACCCTTACACATTGCTTTTTTACACACGTTTTGCTTAGATAATTTCATTTAAGATACATTTCCCAAATGGCCCAAAAGCTTATTATTGTCACTAAAGGCAACTGGTATAACTGAGGCTTTTGAAAGAGAAAAAAAAATTAAAGGAAGTGCCACATATTTCATAACCTAATACTCTTCTGTATAAATAGGATTATGATAGATACGCACATTTTTGCCCTTAATCATTGGATTTGGTTCTAGTGTCACATTCCAGAGCTTTACATCACCCTGAATGTACACCGTATCCACAATATCTGGCTTAACATGGAACTTAAATTCAGTAATAAACTTATGGTTAACATAGACTTCAAAAGAATCCTTGGAGCAGACAATTGCTAAGCTGAATGTACGGCCCGGTCTTAGGTTTGTGTCCAGTTCAGACCGTTCTTCTTGAGCCCAACTCCCATTATACCAAGCGTTACGACACACTACCGCTTCACCTATGGCTCCGCTGCTCGTTTGCGAAAAACGTGGATTCAAATGGAATGCAATAATGGGATGTGGCCAAATATTCTGTCCTTGCTGCAAGTTTATGTAAAATGAATGTGGCAACAGGCGTACACGGCCCTCAATCTTTAAGCAACGGCCTTCTTTTAATGATTTTGGTGAAATTGAGCCGTAATATGGAAGTGTAAGACCTTGATCTGCAGAATCGGGGCAGGTTTTTGCTGAATTTTCCGACATTTTAGCGGGAGCACTAATTAGACACCACTCGTGGGGTATACTAATAATCTCCTCAGCGTTGCCATCAACCTCGTCCATTTCCGCAGAAAGATGCTCCTCTATAACTCTTGCCGCGGATTCTTTCAGTCGTTGTGGATAGCTCTGAACTATAGTACGCTGCATTTCCACTTCCTCCACGTCACCTTTGACCTCAAGATGTTTAACACCACTGTAGGGCACGCGGTGCGAGTACTCAGTAAAGTGATGACCATTTATCGATATCATGTAACAAACGTCCGTAATGAACACTTGAATAGCAAATCTATCACCACGGCGGAGTAAAAACGGCAGCGCTGACGACACTTCCTCACGGCCCCATACATCATGGACTTTGGTGTTACGTACAATATAGTTTTGAGGAAGGCGGGGGTTAATGTGTAGTGCGACATCCCGTGATTCATTTTTGTACATAAAATTAATGGAAAATCTGTGGGTATATATATTATTTTAGTAAACGACAGACGTATATGATTTATCCGAGTCAGTCACCGCTCGCAGTTGATGGCGATTTTTCCGGTAAAGGTGAAGCTAACGCCTTCGCAGAGTTGGCCAACTTCATCAGTACAATACTTAGGCTGCGCATCAGAGTATTCATAAAAGGAAGCCTGAAGTGAATATTAAATTATGTTTTGTTAATATTTAAATTATCCACATTACAATGTTGTCTAGCTGCTCATTTCTGCGTTCAAAGCTGAATATATCAAAAATAGATAACATCGACATTTTAACAATTCAATGTGCAAAACAATAAAATGCCTACTGTATTGTCTTTAAAGTACTTATTATTATATTAGGAGGAAAGTGTTAATCGGTCAAGGGTTTAACGTATGTCTTTACCTACACAAATTGGTTTAATAAAAAAAATAGCTGTACTATTGCTAAAGTATATACTATATATGATACATATTACATACATATGTATTTTTAATTTACAATGGTTTTAAGCTTATAAACAGAGAACAGAGTTTTTCCTTTGCAAGTTGCACACACTTACAGAATATTTTAAGTATATTATAAGTATATTTTAAACGCTAGTCCTTGACTCACTGCTTACCTCATCCAAACCACCCTTTCTTCCAGAATGACAACAACTAAACAGTTTACTGCACAAATTCTTAAAGCACATCTCTAAAATTGTTTAGTTGTGGATGCGTATATATTTAATCACAGCCAGGCTTTGTACAATCGGCTTACGCTTTATGGATTTTATGATGTATATATACTATACATATGCGTACATATATGTTATTATAGTCTTAAAGAGGTTTTCCCGTTTTAAGTAAACAGAGTTTTACAAAAGTAAAAACAACTTTTTGTATACGAGGTCAGCGAAGCCAAAGTGCATATATCATATTAAAACTTATATTATCACAGTTATTATTTTGCTTCTCATATTTAGTTATTACAATCCCACTACATAGATTTTTTTTGTTTATTTTTTGAATATCCACTGCTATAGCAATTATTTCTACTTATTATAATGTCTCACATTACGCTGAGTCTCGCCCAAAATGAGAAAAACTCAAAGCAAAAGCGCAGTGTTGAAAAGCTTATTTATATACAAATATGTACATGTGTAGGTTGAATATGAAGACGTGAGTAGAATATTAATGATCGATGAAGATAGTGTTAAATAAAATAATATAATATAAAAATATGCATAAGCATTAGAAAATAAAAGTAAAAGCCCTTGCATGAGCGTAATCACAACAACGTAGGGTGAGACTATTGTGTATGCCACGACTGTAGAACAGCTGTGTAAAAGCTCACAAGCTCTCCGTTAAAATGAGAAGGAGAATAAGTAACAGAAAGCCCGATAAATGTCAAACATAGAAGCAACCACTAAAAGTTGCTCTCATCGAAACTCAGACAATGCCTGACAGACATTTTCAATATAACAAGTTGAATAATACGTAATTGAAGAATGAACAGTCTCAACGGAGACCATTACAATACCATATGTACATATGTACGCACATACACTATTTATTAACTAAACACAAGAAATGCTTACGCTTGCCTCTTACGTACATTAAAATCCATACCATTTACTATTTCGATATCACTCAAAGAATCTGCTTGCTGATGGTCGAAATTTTCAATGGCTTGGTAATTCGTCGTTGCTTCAATGGCTGCAAAATCGATGTCCGTTGCCGCAGCATGTTGCATGCTTTCTATTGCGTTATAGCCCGATAGGCTCCTATACTGACGCAACCAGTGTTCTCGACAGTAAAACAAAAACAATCGCAGTCGACGCTTTGTATGGTAATATTGTAGGCTTCGTGCGAAATTAAATTCGTTATGCCAAAATGCATCCGACAGATCGTAGAGCTCGCGTATTAACAACGTGATTGCAGTCATACTAACCGGTTGACAGCGAGCACGACAAAAGTTCTCGTTTTTGAGATGCTTCGAGCTTGCACTCAATGTGTTCGCTCTTTTTTCTCTCTCTCTCACTTTCTGCTTTTTTCTTTTCGAGCAAACGTATGTAATTGTATGTATATAAGTTAACACATATGTATGTATGTATGTATTTTTAAATTTGTATATCTCTGGATTTTTGCTGAACACAAGCAAACGTGGTGTGTTGGGTACTCTCTAGATTAATCTTAGTAAAAACTACACGGCTCTCCGACAAGGTACCATACACTACACACTAAAGTTATCGACTGTTTCATACTTATGATAGTCCATACATAAATATGTTGTTTTTCTCTGATAACGCCCACACACGGATTTATATATGTACATAAATAAAATATATGTATGCACATATTTAAAGTATTGCAAGATTATTACAAGATATCCTCTACACTTGGCGATAATGTAGTATATTTTACTATACAGATTTTGTTGATATATAGTACTTACATCATCAGAGTTTACATGTAAATAATTCTCTTCATCACTACTGTAACAATCCGCTTTACGTTTGCGTTTTCCACAGCAGCAGCTCATTGAATCGCCTACACCGTCCACTCTTTCCAAAAAGTATTACTATCGAATGTGTTCAAAATAAGCTTCTTATCTGTGGCAAAAGCAACTCGTAGTAATATGACAAATAGTAGATAAATGATTGAATGTGTGATAGAATGAGAACATTTGAATGTATAAATATGGGCACGTATATATGCAATGTAACATTACAATTTTCTACTACGGTTTCCTCTCCCTTTGCCAGAAGCCTTGCAATAATGGCAATAAGATTTTAGAGTAAAAATAAAATGGCAAAAAAAATTCAATTAATAGTCACATTTATTTTGAATTTCCTTCGTTTCTATACAACCACTGCTACTCGCGAATAATGCTCAACTGATGTTTTGCTTATAATTATTTTGTCATTATGCGTATGTACATTTTCACATACATACATACAAAACACAACGCTAAAATCTACTCACAGGTTCTTGCAAGGCCGTGAGATCACATATGTACATACAGCCGTGATCTATTCTTTCTCTTTACTTATTCCATTTTTTGCGCTACACCTGCGATATCGGGGAAAATGCAGATAGCTCGCGAAGCAACTGATATACAACATGCCGAAATTTAAATACCCTTGTTAGTATAGCATATATGTGGTATATTATAAATATATGTATGTATGTCCGATTGATATTGTAGGAACTATGTGCTACAGTTCGATGATAAGATTTTAAAGAAGAATTTTGAAACTGCACACCGAAAGTTTTATTTTATATAGATATAGAACACAGAAGCAGGAATCAACACTTTCTGCCATTTTTCTGCCGTAGGGTGAAGCCTGGAGCCGAAAAAAATTCGTCAATTAAACCTTTAACCAGCGTTTTTTATCCAAGATGGTTGGATTTAGGAAACAATAAGTACAAAGTAGATAGCACAAAATAAAAACTTCGCCCAAAATATCTTTGATGTGAAGCACATCCCAAATTCCTCTTCGCAATTTAACAACAATCACTCAGGCAAACAGTTCTATGTATATATTTTTGGTGACTGGGACTCAAAGAGGGAAAGGATAATTCAATCAGGAATCAGGTATCAAACTGAGCAAATAAAGCTTAAAAAATCTTTGAACCTCTCTGCCGCACTTGTATATGGATAAATATTGAAAGTTTTGAGTGTAAAGTTTTCATAGTGGCAACAACCAAACGACAGCAAAAGGAGATTGCTCAACGTTAATAAACTCTACTCCACTTTACAGAGTATGAAAATTAGGCTTTGCAGCAATATACATTAGTTGTTAGTCTTTTATAAACTAAACTAAAAATTACATTTATAATAATGACAATAAAATTTGCCAGTTTTAAATAAACATTGATTTAGACAAAAAGGGTAATTATTAAACATTGATGGTACTGCCCATACTATTTTTTTCCAAGTTTTCTTTATAAAACAATCTAATAAGTATCGCTAAACGAGAATTAGAATATACCCATTTTCGTTTTGCAATAGCATTTTGTTAAGCAATTAATAATGCCAAAGAAAACAACATTTTAATATTTTCATGTAACGTGATTGCTTATAAGGACAATTCATACATTCAACTCTTGTTGAATAATAGTTAAACTATTTACGAATAAAGTACGTATATACTGTGTACACTGCGTCTTAAAGAAATATGAAAAGTGTTAACAATATCTGCGCATATTTTATATGCCAGACGAAAGCGCGAACAGTTTATAATTAAAACTGCCATGCTCAGCAATTTAACGGTGCCTGGTCGATCGCCTTCCCATGGCATGTTGTGACTTTGGAGTCGACAAAGCCTTGTCGCCACCAGGAGACTTATAATACTTGGACATGGTTTTGCTTGTGCGCGTAGGACGATTAAAATGATCTATGCTTTTTTCTGACTCGGTTTTCAAAGGTAAATCATCGTCTTCATCCCATCTGTCACTTTTCCTTTCTTCAGCACCAGAGTCTTCGTCATTGCCATCAGTTTTTGATTTATTACGATTTCTACGGTTTCGTGACGACGAAGAGCTTACATCCGTGCGTTCCATTTTCTCGCTAAAATTATATTTACATTGATAAAAAAAAAAGGAGATTGGGAGTAGTTGTAGTACTTACTCCTTGACCGACAAACTGTTTTTTTCTGCATTCTTTGTTTTGCGCTTTAATAATGCCAATTCGCGCTCAGCAATAGCCTTTTTGTGTTCCTCCGAAGAGTCACCAGCAACCGGTTTTGTAGTCGAATCCGCCATCTGCTTTACGGGCTCCTCTTGCTTAACACGCTTTAGTTGTTGCTGTTGTTCTTGCGCCTGTTTCAACGATCGCTTTAATGCACTGCGCAACGTGTCACGGGAACTTTCCGGTGGGGCGTCTTTGCCCGGCTGCGGCAAGCCTATAGCTTCCAAAAGCTTTTGGCCTAGCGCAGACTTAACATTTGTTTTACGTGTGCTTGCAATCGTTGGTTTGGCGATGTTGGCAGCTGTGTCTTCAGTAGCACTTCCGAGTTCTAGAATGGGAATAGCTTCCGGAACTGTGCTGGAAGGTGCTTGTGATGCTTCCATTGCGTGCTGGTTAGTACAAGATTCAATGATTTGAGAACGATCGGCAGTGCAAACAGTCTCTTCTGTGACCTCGTGTTGTTCACCCTCAGTCTTGCAAGTATCTTCATCTGTTTTGGGTATGGGAATCTCTTCTCTGCTTTTGATTTTTGGACAACTTTGCTTCGACGCTTGCACAACGGCCTTGCGCCGCTTAATGATGGGCCGAGTTACAGGGGTAGGTTCAGCTAGTTGGAGTGGTAACGGGAAGGTCGATATATCACCATCAGGTGCTGGTGGAGTCGTCTCCAGTAATGGTTGTGGTTCAACAAGAACAATATCTTCTAAATTCAGGGGAGTGCTTGTCGAAGCACTACGGCGACGTCGAATTGGGCGCTGGCTTTTCGATGCCTGCTGTTGCTTTAACATAGAAATTAGTGCTTCGTTAATCACATCAGCTGGATTTTGGCCAAATTGTGAGATTAACATGGGGTTAATGTTGAGCAATTCGTTGGTAACATGCGCGGCATTTGATGTGCTTGCAATGTCTGCAGGGTTGGATTGTCCATTTGTACCCAATTCACGCATACGTGACTTTCGCTGCGTTCGCTTTGAGTGAGGGTCCACTGGTTTATTTGATAATGTTTGTGGGTGGTCCTGTGGATCTGTTGGACTGGATGGAACCAATTGTACCGAAGTTTCTGGTGGTAATTTATATGGCATCGTGCAGTCTCCTATCGTCTGTAGTTCAGTTGCTACTGACGGACTCGCGCGTGGTGAAGGAGTCTTATTAGAATTAGCGGACGGATTTGGACGCTGTTGCTGCACAATAGCCATCATTGGACCTAGGTATGGGCCCAGCAGCTGTGTCAGATCGTTATCTTGCAAAAGGTTGCTGTCCGACATAATCACCGCAAATTTAGAGTTTTTCAGTCTCGCCATTTGCTCTTCACAATTATCAGTTGTGACTGGCCATTTGAGGGCCTTAAGTATTAGCTTCAATAGGTCTGGATCTCGAATGACATTACCCAGAGAGATAGCGTCGGTAAAGCTGCTCATGCTTGGCAGTGTTTTAGATTTTGCAGCTGGTAAAGGATCTGGCATTGGACCAGCGTCGCTAGGTGCTCGCACAGATTTTGAAATTTTTTGTAACTTCGGCGGACCTGAGAGGGCTTGAGTGGCATGCTCTTCCTTTTTCTTCTTAGGTGCAGCTATAATGATATGTTCTGGAAGCGCCTCCTCCACAGACGGTTCTACTCCATACAGCGATTGGTGTGGCACCACAGTGGTAGTGACAAGGGGTCTAATATCAATATCTTCCACATTATGGCGTTGATGAGCCGATTTTAAAAGGGATACCTGCCCGTCGCGTAAGGCATTGATGTTATTTAAGGCGTTTTTAAGATTCCGTCGCTTTTGTTGAAGCACGCTATTAGGCAGAATAGGTACGCCAGCGCTGCTGACACTCTGTGAGGCAGAAGATGCCTGAGGCTTTCTGACATGCATGGAGCTACTATTACCGGCACTGTATCCCTTGTTAGTGACATTTGTGGTGATTGTAGGTGCACTGCCTGTGATGCGTCCATGAGTCTGAATGAAGTTAATTACACCTGCTGGTGAATTTCTCTTTTCTGGACTACTCTTCGTGGCCTTGGAAATAGACACCTCAGAATGTAAAGGTGCTAAGGATGGCGGCATTTGCATTGAACGCTGTGCTATTGACATCGGTGCTGAACTGTATCGCATGTCCACAAATACGCTGTTCCGCCGAGTCGGGAGCATTAAATTATTAGTTTTAGCGTTGCTACGACTATTGGGATATTCATTCGGTTCGCGCTGTTGCTTCTGCTGACGCCGCATCTCATTGTCTTTATTAGTCAAACTGATTACAACGTCGTCATGTGATTGATTCCCTGCCAATTGATGCGAATTCAATGCCATGGTCGTCTCCGGTTGACGAGTTAATAATATAGGATGAAATGCATTGTTGTTCGAATTGCTGCTGTGGCGCGTAACATTGTTGTCACGATGGTTGGTTTCACTTATATCCTGAATAGGCACTGACACCACTGGGGGTTCGTTAACTTGTGATGCTGTCGCTTGGCGATTATGTTTGGGCTATAAAAAATGAAAACCATTAATTTCTATTTAAATATTTTAAGCAAAAATATGTTTTGTACCACTGTGCTTAGCAAAAAGTCTCGAAACACGCGCTGGGTGTGCTTCGCTATGTTAGAAAGTGAAGCGGTCGCTTCCACCTGCCGATAACAGGATTTGCAGAGCACTTTAGGCAGAGGGTCATCTTCGGCAACCTGTAAATATAAAGTACATTAACATTATATACCTATACATTACATACCTAACATGCTAACTGTTTAAACAAATGTACATACATCATTTTTAGTTTAATGTCATAGATACATACATACATATGTGAGTACATAAATGTATCACAATATAAAAACATAAACACGCACATGTACATGTACAGTAAGTTGCAAGCAGGAGGTAAACTCACGCAGCATGTTTTTTCTCTTTCGTCGTTTTCTGAAATTACCATTGCACGTATTTCGAATATACGAGCACACGGACACAAGCTTGGTAAACTTGTATTGGTACGACTAAACGAGATTTTTTTGCTATTTGCTGTTTCTCTTTATTTGCTAGAAAAATTTTCTTTGCCTACTTTGCTCAACCGACTATTCGCCCACACGCAAATACAATCAAATAATGAAATGGTATGCGTGTGTAGATATGTACATATATATGCGTATACAAATTTCTTTGAGTGTATGCACGTTGTAGTTGTAGTTGTATTTCTTAGTAAGTAGATTTTTTTACAAACACCAACAAACCTGCAGCCATATGTTTGTACATACATACATACATGCATAGAATTTTATAGGTTACGTTATGGGACATATAAATTTAAAAAGCAACTTTCAGACTATATATCATCTTAGTTATATGGTATATGGTACAAAGACGTGTGGGTATACTTCTACATATTTTCATCTAAAATGTGGTTTTACTTACATTCAGGAAGAGATGACGAGCTATTTTATCCTGCAAGCCAGATGTTTTGAAAATAAAAACACTTTCTACCACAGAATTGTTTTTACATTTCGTGTTAGCCGCACAAATGCGACACAAGTGCTCAAATTGTGCATCCATTTCTTGGAGAGCAATAGCTTGCGTTAAAGGCTTAAGAGTATATATATTGGTGTGAATAAATGTATATTTATGTATAAAAGTAAGCTCAGCTGAAATCCGTTATTCCTGACATGCTGAAAGAAGAATATTTAAGTATTCTTTTCATATTTATATAATATGAAATAAATAAGCTTACCTGAGATTTGGAGATAGCATTTATAAATTTAAATCAGATTCTTATTATATGCATACATATACATATACATATGTACACATTTATTTTTAACTGCACTTTTTACGAAAACGCTGCAAATTCGTCAAACTTATTTCATTGCACCCGATTTACGCGCTGCTCACTTCACACACGCTTCGTTGTCATCAATTTGCGCACATACACACTTATACGAAGACGGTCACTACTATAATGTGGCTTGCCTTGTTTACTATATTTTTTATTTTTATTTTGTGGTGCTATTACAGTTTCGTGAAAGTCGCGACCGCGTGAGAGTGAGAGAGAGAGAGAGGGAGAGAGAGTGAAAAATGGCAAAATAAAACACTAATCATAACAATTTCAATGAGCATGTGAAGCAGTCGGTGATCGAAAGAGCCAGAGAGGGAGAGAGAGAGAGAGAGAAGAGAGAATTTTGTTTCTTCTTCTTTGAATACTATCATACAGGCGATTTAAGTTTGTTTATTATTTTGTTGCAGAAAGTGCACTCAAATGACTTTGAAATTATACTTTCTATAAGAAATGAACAGGTTGTATTAGTTCCTTCTGTCCTTTCAAGAAACAACGCGTCGTAGCCTCACCAACACTTGCGTTTCGACGAGCGAACGAAAAGAAACTGAAAGAAAAATGAAAAAAACATATACATATACCCTACGACGGCTTGCCACACATACACTCTTGCACTGCAATTTCACGTTGTTTTTGTTGTGCACGCTTTGCGTGTTGGGTCGCTGATTGTGTGCGTGCGTGTCTGACTGTTGTTTTTATTACACACATACACACGCATTTTGTTTTGTGCTGTTCGTCGCATTCATGATATTTTGCTGCTGTAGTCGTATGGGTGAGCGTCTGTGTTGCAGACATTTTGATGGCGTACAGCCAGTTTTCCGCTGATGTGGGATTGTGTTGATACTTGTATGTATGCATACATATGTATATACATAGAAATATATATATATAGCAATATATAGATGTATATGTTCACACACACACACACACACACAAATTTATATAGTATATATCTAAATATGTATGCTCGCCATTCTAAGTATGTATTCCCGCTGTTTTAGTATTTTAGTGGGGTTTTTATTTTCATAATAAAACTTGTTCTCGTAGCGTACATTTTATTCCGTTGTACATTCTCTTGCGCACGCCATTCGCTATCACCTTGTGTGTGTGTGAGTGTGTGTGTGTGTGTGAGTGTCAACATGTATGCTTGTGATCTTTATTTTCTGCTTTGCTTCTCTTTTCTGTTTTTTTCTGGCCTCACCGACAGTCACCAATACTACTAAAACAACTCACACAGACACAAACATTATTTATTTTGTGTAGCATTCCTTTCGCTGCTGTTTTTTTTTTGTGCCAATAATTGTTGTTTAAGCTTAATTTTTTATTATAATGGCTCATAAAAGACAGCAAAAACTAAATAACAATAAATACGCAATAAGAATTCAGTCGACTAAATACATTCAATGTACAAGTATATACGCACACCTACTCAAATAAAATGTATGCATGTGTATGTAAATTTATATAAGTGTGGATTTACAAATGCTTGTAAATTAATTCAGTTTTAAGGTTGTATTTCGGTTACCAGCTTTGTATAGTGATATTTTAGGGATTAATCAGAGGGTAGGCTAATTAAGATTTAAGGTATCTACATGTGTTGTATAAAGCAATTCATTTCTCATTAGCAGATAGTTTCACACAATTATATTTGTGTGGACTTTCATATACATATACTTATGCATTGCATACAAGCACTAATATGCTTATCTGAGTATTTGAAGAAAATGTATGACAAAGAGGCCATCTTTTAAAAAACACGTATACATGTATAAATTTGTTTGCATACATATACATACATTCCGAAGTATGCAATAAAAACTGTATCAAGGAATAAGGAATTGAAAATATGTAAAACATTTTTTTATGGAATTTGTAGATATTTATGAAAAACTTGTTGTTTTAATTTTCTTTGTCAGTTTTTTGGTGAGTTGGGTCTGTTAACAGGCAAACATATCCAACTTGGCTTGGCACCGTGTCTACTCGCAAAAGTCAACAAACCACATTTTTCGGCAGGTTTAAATTCAGTCGCATGAAAGTATGCAATACCTAAAGACTACGAGTTCCTGGAAAATTCTTATCCCGTTTTATTTCTTGCGATTCATAATTTTGATCTGTATGCAAATGACCCAAGCCGAAATCTAAATCTTTTTCAAGATAACCTTAATGAAAAATACATTAGTAATAAATACTAAATAAAAGAAATTTTATACACATGGAAAACTTTATATATTTATGGGTTGACTTTATATATGTATAAGATGAGTAAAGCTATTTAAGGGAACTGCTATAACCCGCGAAATTAGTTTTCATTTTAATTAGGCTCCGGTTCATGAGTCAATAAATTCAGTTAGTTTCCTTCCAAAGCTGAAGGCTCTTCTTTTTTTAATCTTTACCGCCTAACCATCAATTCCTTAATAAGAAACTAAGCCAGAGGGACTGACAGATGTTAATTACGTTTGCGAGCTACCCATTAAGTAGCTCGCATACGAGGGCCATTTTAGTATTGGCATTTCGGTTAACACAACGAAATATTTAGCATACTACGAGGCTGTCACGAAAAACAAATGGAAATCTATAAAGGCTATGAGCGGCTGCGAAATAAATTTTAATCAAATCCATTGTAAAAATTATAGTTAACTAATTGCGGTAAATTGCTTAAGTATTTTTCTAAATTAAGAAACATTTAATAACAATAGCAGCTGGCTTTTACTTTTAACTGATATGCATACAATAAAAATTGCATAAATCGCATTTACGAGGGCCACATTAATATTGGCATTTCAGCTTAATCAACAAAATAGATGGCATACCTTACGGCTGTTATTTAAATAAAGGGATAAATATACATGCAGTGAACGGCTTGGATATTATTGGTAATTTCCCCTAATATAAAGAAATATGGCTATACATTCTTCCTTGGTGGAAATGGGGATTTGGTGGATCACGTTTCGCACTTAAATTCATTTCCAAGGATATATATGAAATATCATCCGAGATGTGGTGCAGATTTTTCACCAAATCAAAGCTACCTCGGTGAAAAGTGCGAGTCTAATTTTTTTTTTGGTGAAGTTTTAAATTTTGTCTGATTTGCTTCAAACTTCTATTTAAAGCTCTACATAAGAACTTTATAAATAACTGTTTCAGCGATTTGAGATCTGGTTAATTGGCTTACCGTCTAATCGGCTTAAGACTCATTTTCAAGTTTTATCTTTGAAAGAATTTATTTTATATTTACCACGGGCGAAGACGAGATATATACTCAATTATCGTATATAGAAACTTCTCCACCCCAGAACTCGGGCAACTCTCAACCAATTTTCATAAAGTTTGGGTTTTTGTTTATGGTTCCACCTGTTAATAAACTTGTCATCTGACATGGCCACATCGTTCTGGATCAAAACTCAAGTGGAAATTGAACTGTCAAATATCCTATATAGGTCAAATTCGCCCCCTCCATAACTCGGGCAAATCTCATCAGAATTTTATAAAGTCTAAATCTTTAGTATGGCCTCTAGTTCTATTTGGCATCTAAGTCTGGAAACATAACTCTTGTTTTAGGTTTTATCCGATTTGCTTCAAACTTATATTCAAAGTTCTACATAAGATCTTAATGAAGACGTGTTTCAGCGAGCACTGGTAAATATATACATACATATATGTTATTTGGTCGGGGATATCTGCATCGTTGCATTACTTATTTCATTACAAAATTGTCTACTCACTAAAGGGCTGTCTTTGTCTTTGACATCCTAATAGACATATAAATAGTCATAAATATAATTAAAATTTAATTCTTGTGCAGAAAAACTAAAATTACTCTTTGCTGACAACAATCTCGTTTGTTGTATTACCAACTGAGACAGACATACATATCTACAAAAACTGCATTCGATACTCAGTAAAGGAAAAAACTGGTTTTTAAATTGATCCAGTTACTCATTTAGGCAAATAACACGCGTCAAAATGACAGCCTCATTTTTTTATAATTCAAATAAGTAAGAATGTTTATTCATATAGGCATGCCTTTAAGTACGTTTATGTTTTTGAAATTATTTATTAAAAAATGATCTCTGTGTATTTACTGCACACATAAACTTCTCAAATAGAGAGCTTTCGACAAAAATATTTCACCTATTTTGATTTAAAATATAAATCAAGCGATAAGAAAATTCTTTTATTCAAGTGCAAACCTACTTAAGAAATATATCCTGGGCGTGTCACCCAACTGCAAAATGCCAACTCATTGCAGAGTATATTAGGGTCACAGCTGCAAGCACAATTGACGATTTATTGACATTTAAGGTAAGTGACGAATATTTCTATCTGTGCTTGTCGCATATCTGTAGCAGTTATAGCCACAATTATAGTTTGAGTTCCGGTTATTTGGCTGTCAAATGTTCAACTCAAGTACTTTTACTTTTTGGCAATTAAGCAAATATAATAAAACCTCTCGTGTCAAAGTTATTTGACTAGAGGATACCCTCCACGCAGCTTGAGTTGCTGCCAAATACAAAAGTATTTATTTTACAGTAATAGTTTGAGTTCCGGTTATACGGTTGTCAAATGTTCAGCACAAGTACTTTTACTTTTTGGCACTTAAGCACACATAATGAAAACTTAAACAATTTGGTGTGCTCTTGTCAAAGTTATTTGACTAGCAGATACCCTCTACCCAGGTTTGAGTTTCTGCAAAATACTCAAGTACTTATTTCTACGTTCTGCTCATTTTAGACCCTAGTTCTGCCTTTAAGCAAGGCTATTGAAGAAGAGCATGTAGCAGCGTATTTTGCCTTTTCGAAAATCAATATATTATTTCTAGTAATTAATTGCATTGTATTAATTGTATTTGAAGTGTGCACAGCTGGCTTGAATTTGTACTAATTAATAAAATATCGGTGCGCTAATTAACAACATTCAATTAGGATTTTATGAAAAATTCTTTAACTTCCGCATAGCAAGCTATTTGCCGGAAGTAGATCCTATTTCTATTGGGGTTTTGGGATGGAATAATTGTACAAATGTAAAATATACATTCTGATGTGCATATGCTTGGTATCTGTCCAATAGGTTACTGCCAGATATTTCTATAAAATAAACATAAATGAACTATCTATGGTCGTACTTAGGAAAAGTGATCTGGCAAGGCGTGGTTGGTCAGCTGGCTGGGTTATATTTTGCAGCTGTCGTAATATTTTGCGCTGGAGCATTTGTATTAAGTATTAGCCGGTTCTCGTAAATTCTAGTTTCTAGGTGCCACAATTTAAATGGCGCGGTCGTGCTCGTTCGCTTACTTCTATATGCATAAAAATTGCAGCACCCGCCTCGGCGTCCAATGGGCCCCAATACAGCAATTGTAACGTTCAAAAGCCGCCCAGTCGGTAATTGCGAAACAGTCACTCCAAGGCGTGGAGAAGGTCAGCAAGTCGGTCGGTTGCTGCTACCTTTGTTGTTTGTCGTTGTTGCATTCACATTGTTGCCGTTGTTTCTGTTTCTGTCACTGTTCTGATTTCGAATTTTTTAGCTGTGGCTGTAAAGTTTGCTTTGCTGCCTTGGTGAGTGGGTGCGTCTTATATAAACGGAAACTTCAAGTTAGATTCTTATATACTATACCATATATACTGTATGTTAGTTTTCCTCGGCCATTATTGCGAACTCTTTGGCAGAATAAGAATTAGATCTCAAATTTTCCCTTAACTATACATATATTTTATATTTTATTCATGTTGGAATCCCAATCTGCAGATGAAGGGTATTATTGACCAATTGCCTTGGTTACCTTAACTTATTCAGTTAGATAAGGACACAAAATCTAAATGGTTTTCTTTTAATATACTGTTTTACTCACATAATAAGCTAATTTTTAATAACATGTGCGGTTTAATTAATTGAGGTATTTAGCCTTTTCACAAAAGCTTTTCAACCACCAGGGCCATTAGATCGTAAGCTTTTCTTCATGGCAGCACTCCCATTTTTGCCCAAGCTGCGAGTACAATAGATCGGTTTTTCGACCACAGCAAGTAGATAGATACAATGTACAATCTGCCGTGAAGGCCGTTACAAATGTAGATTTGGGCATGTATGCTTGTATTGGTTTTTGGGATTACAATAGACTGTTTGCTATACGCATTAATAGGGAAGTTATCAAGGCTGAATACTTAACGGTTTAATGTACACACTCAAAATTGAGGTATTTTTGTCAATGTGCAATATAGAGTTAAATTGATTGTGTATTATTATAAATAAGTTACCAGGGACTGCTATGCTCGCATTGCCCTAGCTCTTGCCAATCGGCTTACAGTGTCGTGGTTTTGAACACATACTTTTAGATTATATACAAAGAGAGAGAAGAGGATATATATATATACTAAACCTATATATGGATACTGCGTGTCATATCCTCATATGTATTTATTTCTTTAATATGTATTTGCTTTAATACATATATAACATATACTATACACACATACATATATATATGATAAAATAATCGCTTGCATATGTTTTGATGTAGTTTTCTACATATAACCTAACCAGCAGGTACAATACATTTGCACAATTTTATTTTACCCTCTCTACCTCATTTAATGAATACAAGGTATGATAATAGTTTGACACGGCAACAAGATTGTTATAACTTGATATATTATTGCCGCCTAATTGTAAAGTGAATGGCAAACATTTTAGGGGCGCCGCCTGAACCTTTTTCAACGGCATATGGATTTGAAAATGACAAAAACTTTTGGTAACATTAACACAAATTTAAAGCGTCAATTGTCGGTTGAATTTTATAATTAAGACATTGTGGCACAATAGATTAATTTGTTTATGAAAATGTAAGTTAACTTAATAACTTTTTGGCGCAACGATGACATATTTGTACAGCCAAGCCATTATGACTAACTGACCAAGTGCTTATATTTTACATACATTACACAGCAGTTAACCCAGATAACTATGTATCCACTATAGTCTTGGTAATTAATTCGACGGCCACTGCCGCCATTCTTATAAGTATTTAGTTTAAAAACATGTTCCAAGCTCTGAAGACGCAAAAGTCATTTATACGGTCTAAATGGTCTAAATGGTCTTGTGTAAAAGTATGTAATAGGCAGAAGGAATTATATCCGAACACAAAAGGTCTACATATTGTTCAGCTTAATCAACCATGTCCATTTAGATGGCTATCATCTGCGTACTGGTCTTCCCTAAGTGATGGCTCACATAAGTTCGAACAGAAAAGAGTAGAGTGAGGTTTTTTACTTAAGGATTGTTGTAGTCGTTGTTGTTGTTTACTAAGACTGTTTTTTGTAAAGAAGCGATTATTATTAAAGGGTTTTGGGAATTTCCTCTTTTAAAGTTGCTTTTAAATATTTATAAATTTTTGAGGATGGCCTGTGCTCTGATCCGAACCACCTCAATATGTATTCTAATTTTTATATATGTAATGTAATTATGCACTTACCCTGAAATGCTTAAGATCACCCTCGGTTATTTTATTTCCTTTTATATCGAATCACTAAAATAAAGGAAGGAGAGAGAACTTTAGCAAAAGCAAGAAAGAGAAAGAATAGAAGAAAATTAGGATGCATAAAGTTAATTAGATTGCTATAAAAACTTTGTACGAAATAAAGCCAATAAACAAAATATATATAAAAAACTGCCTAAGTTGAAATTTGGCTGTTCGGTTCGATCTGATTAGGCCGAAGTTAACGGCATGAGAAATCTGCATTTATCAGCAATGGTTTCATGTCTTGATGTTCATTTTTCTGCCAAAATAGGCTACCATGTGTTAAACAATTTTACCAAACCAAACCTTGCCAACTTGTTAATATACCATTTATATTCAAAGAAAAAGGACTAAGTTTTACATTTACACTCATGAGAACTGCAAAGTAGGGCGATATTTAAAAATACGTTCATTTGCAGTGCTGCAAGGAAGTTATTAAAGCAGTAAATTAAACCTGGTTTGCCTTCGATATAATAGAAATTATAAACACACTCACGCATGCAAAAAAGTATTGTTTACCAGTTCTGTGTTGGGTAAAGTAGAAAGTAGACAGAGGATATTATCCGGTTTTGCCCGGCCAATGCTTTATTTATGTTTTAAATATTAACCTTGCAGCAATGTTTAGAACAAAAACCCCTTTTACATTCGGCATAATCGGTTAATCACAAACAGTGAATATACATATATATCATAAAAAAAACGTATCGTAATCCCGCATATTTGAATACCCCGTGCGGTGTTAAGATAAGTACTTGATTTGTTTTGATTTATTATAGATTATAAATTTGTAGATTAAATACGCTATTTTAACATTTGAATACCCCGTGCGGAGTTATGATAAGTATTTGATTATTTCTTCAATACACAATCCCTAATAAAACTATAAGCCAAGTGGCTAGTGGCATTTAAGATCGATGTGTTTTTAAAATACAACACATAAAAAAAATTTAAATTAAGCCATCAAATTCGCAGAGCCATATCAATTCACAGTCTACCAGCAAATATTAATAGTTAAAGAGTAACATGAACTAGCCGCCACTTAATAACGAAAGCTTTTGTGAGTAAGACAGGTTTTACTCTTACTTTCAAAAGCTTAAGAGATACCGTCGAAGTAGACGGAATAGCGCGGAGCAGACCAAGAAACCAGCAACAGCAACAGTAACAGGGGTACTGTTAACTAACAGCCAGCCACGACGGAGACCAAGCTTGGCGTGGAAATCTGGCTTGTTTGGGCCAGCTGACTTACTTGAAGCACTTGCTGTGCACAGTCGCGTTGGTTAGGTGTTTCGATTAGGACGTGTTCCCTACAGCGCACGGTAAGAAGTGTTTTGGCTGATAGAATTGGTGAAGTGCAATAAACTGTTGCTCAAGAACACCGTGTGCAAAGTTCAAAACGGTTTCGAGCATTACAAAAATCACATATCAATGTGTTTATAAACCTGTAAGCCTCGACCTGTTAAATTCGTGACTATTACACTCAACTTAACTTACGTATAGAAAGCAGCCACAACTGCATTTTATAGTTCAAGAAACGAGCATGTGTGCGCGAAAAAGCTAAACCAAACGTATTCGGACTGGCTTTACGTCAAAAAGAAAGTTTCGCCAAGAAAAACATCAACAAAAACAAAAACTCTCAAGCTTGGCTGTTTGTTTATTTTAATTCGCTTTACATTTTCTTCGCATGAATATATATAACTAGCATATATTTTTTCGGTTTTCCTTAGTGCGCTAGCGAAAAGCGCGTGAAAAATTTAAATCTGACCGCTTAGCATGCAATCTTAGTTGCTGTATTTTCAACAACACATATGTAACGTCATTTCTTGAATAAAAGTGTTTTTCTTAAAATCATTTTTGTTTGAACTATAGGTTAGTGCAGATTCTCAGAAAGGAAATCCAAAATAATAGTTTTCAAACGAAAAATAAGTAAAACCAAATGTTGAAATTAAAGTGTGTGTGTGAACAAAGTTGTGATTAAAACTAACGAATGTGCGAATAACAGGGGGCAGTCAGCAACTGCCGCAGTAATAACTGCAACCACACATTAAAAAATAGAAACAAAACTGAGGCAAAGTGCACCCACAGTCAACAAAAACAAAAAAAAAAACCAACAGTTCAAGAAAACTGTAACACAAAAGCTTGAAAACGAAAAAAATCTAAATTGAAAGATTACGACACTGTGTTTTTTCTTACATACTTATGTGTCTACATACATACGAAAATACATCAAGCCTTTGTTTGCAGTAAAGACTGGCATTTTTTTGGCTGCTGGTGCCGTGCCGTTTGAATGTCGGCCTGTGCTTGCATTTTGGTATTTCAAATTCTGTGAATTAACCTAAAAAACGCAACTGCAGCAAGAAAATTTACAGTTACAGTGATGCGCAATACCAACAGCAACATGCAGTTTTCAACACATCGACGTAGTTTATACTGGCTTCTGGGATTATGTCTATTGTTATTCGAAACAGGTGAGTTCGTATTTGAATGCATATTGAAAAAATAAAATCAAATGACTTAAGACACAAACTTGTTGTTAAGAAGTCTTGTATCTTGCTGACTTGAGCTGACTATCAAGTTAAACAAACTCTAATCAGCTAAATCAACTTACATGAACGGATCACAACTTGAAAAAAATGTTCTAACAGCTCACAAAAACAGCACGAGGCAGGATTTTGCGAAAATCATAAGTCTTAGGTAAACAATTTACAAATGTTAAAGTTATGAATTTAGGTTTAGTTATTGGATGAGACCATTCTTTTTGAACTGTAAACTATGCTGAAAACTGCTTCAGAGGAATAAAGTTCAATTATAACAGATCGGTTTTTTTAAAATTAAATTTTACATTATTTGAAATGATGTAAGATTAAGATATGCAATAAAAACAGACTAATAACGGGAAGTGGCTTAAGCTACAGAAACACGTAAAAAATCGAATGATACAGTCTTATAATATATTAATAGGACCACGCTTTGAATTCTATAATAATAATAATCATGGTACGGAAAGATCCATTTATAACTCATGTACAGCCTGTGCCATAATGTCTTAGCTTTAAAGTAGGTTTTTGGGAATGGCCTCGTATAGATGAGAGCCCACATTCCGAAATTGGTCTATCTATCTACTATAGCTTCAAGGATATACTTAAAAAACTATTTTTATCGACAAGTCGATAAGTCTATAAGAAAATGGTAGACTCGACTGGAAGTCTCTAGTCTTTTGTAGTTTCTGGAAATGGTTAAATAAACTCGTCCATACGCTTAAATAAAATTAACATACCATTTTTAACGTATTGTCAATAGGCGCAGGGTATAAGAATGGTGAATGAGTAAAACTTGTTTTGATTAATGTAAATTTGATAAAATTGGAAAAAAAAATTGAATCGAAAAAGATGATGGTCAAAGGGATTTAAATGCACTTTGGTATAATGTCTCGCACAAGAAACAAAGAAGCCATGCTGTGTGTTTACACAGATTCGTAACTTCAGCACCAGAGCATTTTTACTTGCATATGGAAAATTCCCAAATTGTTCAGAAGTAACAATCGCAAAAACTTGTTAGTCTAAGACATGTATTAATTTATATGCTACGACTTTCATTAGGCTCGACCCTTAATGAAACCAATAGCAAAGTCAGTACCGTGTTTACAAAAACAGCAATTCATTTCTCACAGAAGGCCGTTTTGAGATACTCAATTATGTTGCTTGGCTTGCTTGATCTATTTACCTAACATATATACGCTCATATGAATAATATGTAACATAATCATTTTCAAGCATAACAACGAACCGGGCGATTGGCAAGCTCGCACTGTCCACTTAACAAAACACAAGATATCGGGCTTATGTAAGGTATGCCAATCAGTTAGCTCGCTTATGGCACAGATATTAATTACATGCAACACTTGAGTGCCGTGAACGATATATGTTACCAAACAAATTGCGGTTATAATAACTGTAAATAATTTGCAAACACAGCTCACTTAATTTTCTAAACTTTTGAAAAGGTAAAATACTAATTAAGTATAAACACCATCTACAAGTAGTAATTATGTATTCGTTTACTCTAGAATGTGCTTTGGGTTAAGAAGCGAACTTCCTATTTAACACAATAACAACAATGTAAAAATGTATAAGTTTTAACTAAAATATTCGATTGGAGTCAATAATAAAATACATTCGTAAAGACAATCTAATATTACGTGCACGTATTATTTTCCTTCGTTCAATTTGCCTTCATTGAACTATGAGCGCTGGCTCGCTGCATATTCCACTTTCATTTTCCGAAAACTGTTATGGTATATCGCTTGTTACAATGCACACACATACACATACATACATACGAAGTAAAAATTACTTTACCACTTTGTTTGCGTTTTTGGCTGTTTGGCTGTTTATTATTGTCAGTCGTTTGTTTGTATTGAGAAAAGATTTGGTAATTGTTAATTATTTATTGGCAATGGAATTAAAATGCAGTGGCCGCAAAAAGAAATCAACCTAGTCCAGCTTACGGTCCGTGGGGTCAGGTGTTAATGCATATAATTACAACATATTGATGGCATAACTGATACATAAGCATGACATAGTGAAGGTGAAAATAAAGACACATCGGTTGGTAGCCCTATAAGCTGTATATGATAAGTGACATTATGATTGTGAAAGCCAGCACGCGCAAGTAAATTTATTTTCATTCGTGCTCTGATAATTATCATTTATAATTGTCTAAGGTTGGCAAACCTATTGTTTTTAGTGACTTTTTAGACAGGTGTCCGTCCACTCGGACGACACATAAAATATTGTTGGTTACTTGAAAATAAAGAAAAGCTTACAAGAGTAAGTAATACGTTTATACAACATGACAACATGACATTATTAAAATAGTTTATATTGCCACTAACTCCCATTTCAAGGGGTTCTTTTTGAACTGTTTAAGCTGGTTTTATATGAAAAAGACAGACTTGTTTTAAAATGAACTAAATGCATTCAATATTGAGGAAACACAGCTAAAAAAAAAGCTATCTTTCATTTGTCGGAACATAAACATTTTATAGCCCAAAAGATAAGTTTTTCATCCTCTTTATGAAAAAATGTCAATGCCAAATGAAGTTCAAAAAAAGCACATAAACGAGAACTGTACAATTACTTCACGACTAAAGACAGTGTCAATGCACACCGTGCGAAACTGTTGGCACACGCGGAAGGGCATCATTAAATTATTAGACTAGTTGACATGCCAGTCTTGCTTTTACTCTTAAACTATTGTAATCTGAGAGAGGTGCCTTTGTGCATGCATATGGCGTAACATGGTTTATACCCGCGCTTGTAGCTGCTGTACACTTTCCTTTTTTCCCACTTGCAGCTGAGCGCAACAAAGGCAACACGCGCCCGGCGAACATTCATAAATATGAATAAAGTATATATGTAAGTAATATATATGCATATGTAGTGCAAATATTGCGAAAGGTTAGGGTCCATGACATCTTACAATTAACAATAATGGAAAATTGAATTAAATTTGTATTTGTAACACGAGTGGAATAATGAATAATCACATCGAAGAGATTTTGGTGCGACACCTAGCTTTACAACAACCACCAAATCCTATTTATTATATTTTATACAATTAATTTTTTGATGGCGTAACCTACCTTGAATTACTTTTCTTTCCTTCTCATTGTGTCCACACACAACAAGTACGCATTGCCTGCTGCAGACAAAATAATTTTCAATGTGCAATGAGCATGGCTGCATGGCTCTCACACCAACCAAATATATAAAACTTTTGACATCTCTATAAATCGTCTCGTGAAACAGCAACAAGTTGCCTTGACTGGCACGTCTGCTCTAGTTAACAGCGTCACACTTGCCTCTGCCCCAGACTCTGCGTCCAGAGTGCTTTTTCTCACTCACGGTGTGTAGCTAATGGTTGAATGCCCGGTTAGGATTGCGTAAAACTCTTCATTTTTATGATTATTTTATTCGTGTTTCACATTTACGGCTCGTTGCTTATAGCTCACACTCACTGACACAGGCAGGCACCCGTAACGCTAGCATATGAACTAAAGCCTAAAGACTTCACACCGAATCTTTGTAATTGATTGAACAGACTGTGGTCCCGACATTCTATTCGCTTACTTATAATAACCAAATCAAAATATATATGGTATATACAATTATGTAAGCTAAAGCGCAAAAGTGTGTGGCAATTATAATTAATGGACATTCACATGTCCATACATCATTGCCATAGAGTGATATACATACATAATTAGAACAACCAAATCATTCACTTTCCTTATAAAAGAGCTTTTTATTAGCTTTATTGTATTATGTCATAACTTTCGTTTGTTGTTGCAGCAAATCAAATTTTGGTTTCAGGTGTGTACCAAATGTATCTGATAATCTATGAGATAATCTGCTAGAGATAGTGACAGCTTGAACAATCATAATGTTCAAAATCAAAGCATCAGTCTAGTATTATTATTATTATTAAGTAAAGTTAACTTTGCCTGATTGATATTAGAGAACAACCTACATCGCAGATATCAGTTAGCCTTGCTCGGGTTATGTTTTAATGTAAATAAATACATGCTGATCGGATAGAATATATAAAATGGTACTTTTCCATTCCCTTTCCACACAAACGCCACATAAGGTTTGGTATCTATACGTACATATATGTATCTAAGTGAAATAAAACTCTTGGCAAGCATGGTAAAAGCTTTGAATACCCACAAGTCTACAAATCTAACTTTGTTTAGAATGTTTTTGACATTCCTTAACACTCGTATAGCTTATATTTATTTAGGAATCCCAACATTTTGTACTCATCCACTACCCACCGTATATAAGTACTTGTGTAGTGCAATTACGTGAAAACAGCGGCAGTTACAGCCATAAAGAGAAGTAGACAGCAAATAATTCAAGGCTGTAACTACACACAACTGTACAACAATTTAGAAAGGCAGTCATGCTAAATGATTTTGACACCGTCATGGGTCTTGGGCGTACAAACGATGCAAGGACACAGTCCAATTTAAACGACAGACCATGCCTTGGGCCGCATTGGAAACTTATGCTTGTAAAAACATATAAGTAAAGGCTGCTTGGCATACTTGCAAGTTGCAATAGTAATCCATAATATTTGGCCCTCATAAGCTACGGCTGATTGAGGATCGACTGTTGTATGGCATTCAATTGAATTTTAAAATATTTATGCCTACATTCAACAGATTTACCAGCTACCATTTTGCCAACTGCAAGGCTCGTTGGCCTTAACGGCCATGTTGCATTCATTCTCGCCTGTGTAAATTGGCAAACTTATAAACTGGATTCACGCAGATGTTCATCGACCTTGCAGCTTATATTTTTGTTATTGTTTTTTTGTGTATTCCGTTAAGTCAGCTTCATTGCTCAAGGCCATCAAGGGCAACTTTTCAGATGCAGGCAGCAACCACATCTTCCCTGGCTACGCACTAGCAACTTATTATCTTTCGCATAATTTATCAAATATTTTGTTTTATGCAGCATGGTGCTAACCTTTCACTTTCACTGGCCAGCAACGCATACTAGTTACAGCTGTTTTGTCAGCACCACAATGACAAAGTATTTATCGATTAACGATGCTAGCGTCTATTATGTAAGGTACTTACTCCCGTCCGTCTGTCAGTGAGCTGCTCCAATAAGTGAAGAAAATGTAATGATTTGTAAAGTGAACTGATTACGCGTTTATGCCTTTCGGCCTTTCGGTTTTCAACATGCAGTGGACGATTAATCATCCAAAGAGCCTGGCCTGTCACGTTAGTCAATCGACGCGCTATCTATGCAACGCATTTGTCGAAATTGTGTCAGATGCTGCTGGATCATCAAAAGTTTATTCACACTACAAATTTGAACTGTAGGTCTTTATCAGCACACAGCTGGTCGAAGTTGGTGATTTTCTTGTAATTGCCATATAAGTCAATTACCTGATGCAGCCATTCATGTTTTCGGTTAGTGGTTTGGCTTATTGCAGCAACGCCGTCAATTTGGTTAATCACAGCGGGAACCTGATGTGGCCCGCCACATTTTCAATACCACCAAAGCATTGAAGGCGAGGAACAAAAAAAGAAGAAAAAAACACTTAGTAACTGGTTCCAATTACAAAGTAAAGTTTGATGACATTATGTTTAGTCGCTTGCGCCTCTTTATTTGTTATAAAATAAATTTATTGACGCAGTTTTACTGCTTCACGCCACCGGCCAGACGAGCTTCAACTCAGCTACCAAAGGCCACTTGGCATTAAAAGCTGTAGGTGAATGTTGCACTGTAGACCATACAACATGTACATTATCAAGTTTAGTCCAAGTCATTGAACTTTTTGTACGTTTCTAACAATTATTTACAACGAATTTTGTTTATATGCAATAAAAATGTATAATTTATAAATATATTTGACGCGCCCATATTAGCTAAAATGCATTCTATTAACAACCACATGTAAAAACCTTTTAAGCAGACTTGAGATTGAGTTTGAAAATATACCGTATTATATGAATTTTATATGCCTTGCTTGTACAGATTTAACATTAAAGCTTCTTACTTTTGTTTAATATATCTATTAATTATCTCGCTTAATTTTTTGTTTTTATATCGGAGAGGATCAAGTTTATTTAACGGTATTAATTGGGATGACATGTTTAACTCGTTTGCACACAAAAAGTTGACAAATAAACTTTGGATGACATTTTAATTTTAATTTAAAATTGTACGTCTAACTGTATAACTGAGCAATACTCCATATTTAATATAACCCAACTTAAACATTAATAATTCGACTGGGTCGTCCCCAATCTAAAACTTGCAAACGATGTCTGATCTAAGAAGGTGTGAAAGCATATTTGTTTTAGCACTAAGAAATGTTAAAAACTATTAAAACACAACTTGATATTAAAGCGAATTCATTTAGAACAGTAAAAGCTTATGAAGTCGTTAAGTTTGGAGTATATAGAAGATAAGCCATACTCATCAAACTATAACAAGTATGATAGAATGTCTGTGGGACTTGACAGTAATAAATCAAGTAATCTACACAACACAAGAAATAAATATATATTCACCAATTTTTTTATTATAAAAATGCTATAAATTTGTATTGTCTGGCAGGGGACACTGCGAATTCCGCAGGTATCCGACGCGTCATCAACAATGCGTAGGATTCGCTGTGGGTAATGTACTATATCACCTTTGTACTGGCAGTCGCAAACAAGGCTTACCACTTAGCCTCGATGCCTTTATAGATCCAGCAACTGCTGTCTGGAGAACGCCTTCTTGCACTTTACGAGATGCTTTTGTGCTGATTGCATGCCAACAATAATTCTTAACATGTTCATTGTTCTCTATTCCGCCTAAGTTGTCTACTTTATGTCCTGGCATTGTAGCATAAGCTGTGTAACACATAGCTCAAAATGGTAGATGTGACACGGATAAGTCGCACGTGTACATACATTATGCGTGGAGACTGACTTGCAAAATTGTGTGTGGGTTTTTGTATATTTCAAATTTGTTTTTTTTTTTTATGATATCGACAGACAGACGATTTTAGTTTAATACTTTACACACACTAAGTTTTTGGCCATTGAATTATTAAAGAGGCATTAACCAAAAACAAAGGTCTAGCGTAGCCTAAGGTGTAAATTTATATTATGGATATTTCCAGGCGGCTTTGATTGACCCATGATCAGATATTGGCCTTCAATTTTTTGTCAGTATCTATTTATAAAAGTATCAGTTGACGCTACTCTTTCTTAACTAATTTTTCTGGCCAAAAAATCTCAATAATTGTTAAACTTACACATACAAGCATGAAAACCGGATAAAAGTCCAACAATTTTGAAGAAATAATATCCGCTTAAGCGATCGCGCTGCGAAACATGTTATTAGTCATCGCATTATTAACAGAAATAACATAATGAAACTCAAACAAAACAACATGTTCTCAGGGAGACAAGCATTGTTTCGGTTATGCAAGTGAGATAACTAAGCAGACAGCTATCGGAAGCATTTGGTCTATTCAACGCATTTATGTATTAACTCTTGTAGGTTACGGACTTTAAAGAACACGCGTTAAAGTCCCAGAGAGATAGCGAATCGAGTTCCCAAGCTTAAATTTACCCTACTTCTGGTAAAGACAACCACATAAAACCTTGACTTTGGTTTTCACACGCCTGTTTTTGGCTCAGCTTTCAATCAAGCTAACAAGGGGCTTTGTATAAATACATACTCATATATTCGACATATGTATATAGATAGATAGCAGGTTTTAAAAAAAAATTTTGAGTTTCTTGATTTATGTTGCTACCTTTTTTTGTCTTTGCTAAATTTAGGTAGGACTGTACGTCGCTTTGTTCACCATTGAAGACAATATTATAAAATTAATCTTTATATTTATGCTTAATCAATAAGTAATCATAAGTTTCCGAAAGATTATCGATTAATTGTTGATTCTCATATCATTTTCGTGATATACACCCAAACTCACTTATTACGATAAAACAAGTCTGCAATATGTCTCCCAGGGTATTAAGTCCTCAGCACCCCGAAAATAAAAGATATTTCTGGTTTTTTAATTAGATGTTTAATTTAGCTGTGACTGCACCGCTGTGGCCTTTATAATATTTGCTTTGACTATTAGACAGTTTTATTAAAAGCTTTTTATGAGGAGTTTTCGTAAGCGAACGAGAAAAAATACCCACAATACACGCATAAGTACAAACTTGTGTGATAACTTGTATTTTATCAGGTTAATGTGTAATTAGTTAAAATATTTAATAAACGGCGTGACCAAGCTATCAACAATGTTACGAACAGGAAAATTGGGCAATTTAAAATCGCTTTGTTTTACAATTTTATCTATTTTGAGATCACTTATAAAATTTTTGAAAAAAATAGTTTCTTTTTTATTATTAATAACATGTATCATTTATATAGTTCACATTGTTTGGGATATAAGTTCCTGTAGTCGTCCAAAGTAGCTTGTTCGACTAAGCTAAAATACGAATTTCGCGATTTTCTGCACTACCTGTATCAATGACACCGCTGTCTACGGTCTTTGCAATAAACATTACTTATTGGGCATTGCCTTTTACTTGTCTTACTTTACAAAGAATCTCAATTTGTTGCTTAATTACTGTGCCTAAAAGCTTTTTCAGATTAGTTGCAATGGACTGCAATTTATTCTTCATGCCATTTTGTTGGTCAGGGGGGACTGGATATCGCACATAAGCTTCGTTTTAAAAAACAAAAACTTTCGATTGATAGAATTGACACTGTTAACAATAAGGGCTCTAATAGAGTTTAAGATACATTTTCATGAGATAAACACCCGAAAGGAAATAAACGACTACAGCGAAATGGCTGTAGTATTATTCGACGACTATACGAGATGGACGCAAACACCCGAGTCCACATACCGTTAAATTGGAAATAATTTAACGCCTTAATTCGCTTGTGAATAAATGTTGTGTATGTGTTTTGCCCAGTCTGCTGCTTTTGCTTTTACTTCCAATATGCGTGGCATCTGCTCAAGTTCAACGTCGAAGCCGACAAACAGGCACGGCTTGTTCGTCCAAAGACTTACGCTTGGCTCCCCGACCAGACCAAGTTTGCATTTCAACTCAACCTGTAAGTAACCACTTTCCTTGTTTATATATAGTATACCCAATGTGCACATTTTTTAGACAAAAACTTAGTTGAAACTGTGAGATGCCATGCAGGGAAATTACTACTTGAATAAAATAAATGTTGTTGTTTCATGTGACCCAAATGATGTTTGGTCCCGATTGTTTTGATTACATATTTGATTTAATTTAAATTTTTAGTAGTTCATTGTTTCCCTATCTCGACTGAATGACTAAGGAGGAGGCTATTTGCTGATTTTGGTTTGAGGTATGTGCCGATCGCCAGCCGGACTGGGATTACCAAGTTTGTTGCTTGAGTCATTCGTTTTTCTGGTAACTTATGTCTTGGAGGTCACATGGTTTTAAAATATTGAGATTTCAGTATTCTTTATGTAACATTTAAAAAAGGAAATATAAAGCAAAATCTTATTTTTCACAAACTTGGTTTTTTTAATAGCTGAAAAGTATATAATTTACTATACTGCTGAAATTTAATTGAAAATTACAAAGAATTGTTGGGCTCACGTTTAATGTGAATCATCTTATCTACGTTATCTATGAGGATGACATTTTTAACTGTTTTTCAACAACAGCCTCGTTTTTTATTTTAAAATTATATATATAAGGTATTTCCCATTCCCTGCAGTTTTTGTTTGTGGCATCTTAAGCTGTTAATAGAAACCTTGTTGATCAATTGAAATTAGCTAATTTTACCGTTTAGAGCGCGTTTCAGTTGTTATTATTAGCTTTTTTCCAACAAAAAAACAGGTAAAGCTTGGGGCTTTTATGACGTCTAATTCAGCTGTTGGTACGCTACCGACCGACAGTAAAACAATTATTGTTTTGTACTTTTTTTCTTTTTTCTGCTGTTGGCGTCAAACTTTTGCGCAATAGCAGCAAACGTCGCGCCGGTTCGCCTTTTATAGGCGGCAGCTGTCTTGCCAAGTCGTTTAATGACCCTGAATCGGTTTTTTTTTAGCTCGGGCTTTGAGAACGCAAACCGAATTAAATGTACATACATTATTAAAATGTTATTTAATTCCCTGGGACTTGGGCTCACAAACACAATTCCGACTATGTCGTTGATTTTGATATTTTTTTGCCTTTTAACAATGATTATTGCCATAGCTAATATGAGCTTAAACGAGATCCATACTGTCTTTTTTTATTCAAACAAGTATATTTACCAAATTCTTTGTACAGCTACTCTTTTGTTTTTACTGCAGATCACACAAATTGCTTAGATATGATCAGCGAACAATTCAAATCAGAACGCCGTACAATAATTAAAGTGTGGGATACCTCTTATATCCCATATGGCACGAATTTAACTTCTAATTTTTTCTCGGCGGCGCACCCAAAATGTCGGTGCCACTAAAATCTGTAAGCGCAAGACCGGACCCAGTCAAGCAAACGACAAGAGCTCCGTTCACTTTTCAATTCTAATGCCAGTCAGAAAAATGTTGGTTGAAGTACATTATCGAAAACAAAAAGGAAGGTGCTCTTGGGTGCAACGGTATTTACGGTGCGCATACCCTGTTGATTGTGTCACATTAGCTGAGAACTGGTCAAATAGAATCTTCTTGATTGTATTAAGAATAAAATATTTGTTTGTAGAAGGTTGGGGAGGAAATTGAAGTTGCTCGATTTAGTGATTCAATCCCTAATCCATATAACTCTTCATTTTAAGCTGAGAGTCCCTAGCATTAAAATTATAGACGGCGATCAAGCCAATTATTGCTAAATCTCAATCGACTCTTTTTCGTTTTTTTATCAAAACTATAAGTAACATTTGCCAACAGCTAGCAGATTAAAGGAAACAATCTATCTTGAACTATACTGTAATCCATATTCATGTAATTGATGCTTAACAAAATGTTTGTGGTATTTACTCTGCACTTGCAGAAATCGGATGGGCGTGGGTTTGCGGTATGCTCGTTCTCTCGATTTCGGGGTGCTTTACGGCTGGGTGCCGCCTTTGTTTGACGTTGGCTTTTGGCATTTTGGATAGGGCGTGGATTACCCCATTGTCAATGGTTGCATTGTAAGTAAAGTACCAAATGCGATGTGAACCATATATAAGGTACAATTTTGCAATGCACCTTGTGTAGTTCCGTTATAAAAATGGAAACTATGTATAAATAATTATTAGCTTATTAAGTGTAACGTTCGAATTGTGGACAACGGAAAGTGAAGGCAAATTACTTGAATTTTTTGCATGCATGGCATGAGAAATGCATACTGACTGAAAGCTATGCGACTGTCTGTGCATTTTGCGTGAAATGCGAAAAAATTTGAATTTCAAATATGTTTTCCTAAACGTAAGCCTGCCAACAAAGCAAAAGCCACTGGGAAATGTTAATTAAAAACTACATTTTAATATCGTGTAATAGGAGTAAAAAGGCGATTGCTTTTACTCGTCGCTTATATAACGATCGCCGATTTTTGCTAAGATCTACCATATTTGCAGCATGCAGCAATCATTTAATAGTAGCCTTCAGGACTGAGCCTGACACACTCTGGTAAGCAAAACATAACCACGCACTATGTGTTACATCAGTATCACAATGAAGCTGAAAAAGAGTCACGATCAAATCTCCCAGATTTGTGTATGCCTGTGTATGCAACAACAACCCAATTTTTAAAAGAGATTTGTTTTGCAGTCATGCCTATTTAACTTGGCTTTTTATTTCCCCTGTAGATGCGCATACATATTTTTATTGTTTATGACACTAAAACGGACAACGACAATCGATCGCCATTTCTTTTCAATGCGGAATATTTTATATTTTGAATTTAGACCGCATGTTATTGTTTTCTTTTGAAGTATGCTTGTATTATTGCTCCAAATGAAATACGTAATCGTGCGTGGTATGGACGTACACAAGTGACTTGGGTTCGATGATGGGTTCAAAATCGGTGTCAATCAGATGAAACATTCAATTGTCGATGGGTACATAGTGAAAGTACAAACATATACATAACATACCTTTTTCGATGAAACACATTAGTTTTGTAGGCACGAATATAATTTTTTATAAAAATCATCAAAATTATAAAGCGTATAATCAGCATTTGAAATAGCACTGTCTTTCCCAAAAATATAGAGGAAAAAAAATTTATTCCAGGTTCCGGTTTTCGAGATGTCTATTTTATGCACGTCAACTGCTGACTCAATTCTGCTCGCAGACTCATGCTGCGTGGTTTTCCTAAAGCACCATAATAATCAAGTTCAAGTAGACTACACCACAAATCTTAACACGTTGCTCGTCGAATCATAAATAAATATAAACGGCGACAGTCGCCCAAGTTAAGCGGTAACCTGCCACAAAAATTTTGAATTTACCATGCAAAATTTCCCTCGTTCTCTTGATTTTTTCGTAAAATTTATACAAAGTTAAGCAAATATCGATTAACCGATTAGCTTAATATATATAAAACTCATGGGAGCAGTTTACACAGACATAAAGGCTCTGCACTTGTCGTTGTATTTACACTTTGTTACCCCATTAAACTTTATGCTCAACGCAGTCTGACTTCCGCGCACCTGCAAAAACAATACGCAACTATGCAAACGCATTTGCACGGGCTTTGTCGTTTCGACTGTCTGTGACGTCGATGACCAGTTTGACACCCGCACCATGCTTTCGGATATGTAAATTACCGTAACGGTTTCTTAAGACAATAATCACGCTTTTCAGCTTTGTAAATTTGCATTAGTATAACGATTGTGCGTAGCGATATTATTATTTCAGGTGAACGTATTTCACACTGTGTGTTTAATGTGCATTAATGTTTTTGGGTAATTCAAAAAGGCATTTGGTTTTAAAAAATGTATATACCTACGTATACATCGCAATACATATAAATATAAATTTAAGGCAAACACATTGATTCAACATCGTATGTATGTACAAACTACATTTGAAAAGCAGCAGCATCCGGCGTTTCTACAAAGTGCCAATAATAAATGCTTCACAAAATAAGTACAGCAGCAAATCGCACGAATAGCTGGAACTGCCAACTGGCAACATCAACCATGTCAGCGGCAACGAAGAGGCCACAAGCACCACAGACAGATATGAGCACCTTGACCTCTCAGCCTCTCAGCCGCTGGAGTCAATGGGGCGTTTTTCTTCGAAATTTAATTGAACTGAAAAATGAGCGTCATGGCCGTGGAACGGCAGTTGCGGTAACTGCAGAGTCCGTTGATGCTAAGATTGTATTCAGTATGAAAATACAGAAATTGTTTTGTACAGTTTGTATGTAAATTTTGGTTGTCACACTCTGCGAACTATAAGTGTATTATTCATATTTGCTTCATTTTTCAGTCAACACTTGCTACCTTATTTTTGAGTAACTGGCCTTTCAACATTGTAGCGTGCTATACATTGACCTCCGCAAATTTGCATGCATTTTGATATTTAACCATTATCTACTCTGAATAGTATAAGTTTTTCGCAGTACTCAAGTAGGTAAGCACATACTAACATACTAGTATGTTAAGAAGATGTATAGAATTCATATCTTACAGGGCATATAATGATGAAATATATGCATATATCAAATATATTTGCAATTGCTCAACGTATTTCTATTCATATCTGAAATGGCTTCTACCAAACACTGTTTTAATGCTACAAGCAATCTAATCACGAGATTTTAAAAATGTATATTATGGACATACTCTAGGGCATACAAATGGCAGTCTATATTTTTTTCAGGAGGCAGTGCCACAGTCAAATTCACATTAGACTTTGCCAATATTAGTGAAGCATATCACTCGATCTTGCAGTCTGGGTAGATTCCGCATTACACTCTTGCAATGGCGACATCTGTAGAGCTGCAACATGACGGACCAAGACGGAGAGCAAAAAACTAATTCGATGCAGGCATTTCTGCTAACTCATTGCAAATGCGACACTCGAACTCAAATCGTCAAAAATTGCACCGTATAGAGTGGCAGGCAACATTCGCGCTGCTGCTGTGGCAGCCCAGCTGGCTGGTTCGATTTACAAGTATGCGAAAGTGATCGATTTTAAAGCAGGCGTGGCTCGCCGCATTTAAAATGCGCTTTGCAAGCCTTGCGCCACACTGTGCCGTGGTTGTTGTCTTTGTCGCTTTGGTTGTCGTTGGCAGAAATGTCGACGTCGCGTGGTCTAGTTGCTGCAACTAGCAGCAAGATTTGAAATAGCTTGTATCTCTGTATGTGTTGTATGTTGGTGAGTGTTGTGTCTACATCTTATGCAATATTCTCAGTTTGACCCACTTTTCGTGCTAGTTGTGTTTTACTTTTTGCTGTGCTCCAAGTTGGCGTTGCTCGGCAACATTCACTGTGACCAAAAACAATTTAATCGTAGCACGTTGCAGTGCATATTAAAGTACAATATATATATATGTATATATAATCACTAACCATACAATGCATAGATACACCAAACAGCCTTTTTATCGAAACACGATTATTCGCAACGAGGGAACCCCAAGGGTCTCTGAGACCATTTTAGTGTGCCCAGATAGAGTAAGACTGCTGAGAGTGACAGCCGAACGGCGGCCTCAAAAGCCGAACGTTCAGTATGAAGCCGCATCTCGCTCAGCGCACGTCGCTGCGGCTGATGCATTTTCTTAATATATGTATGTTAGTTTAAAATCCAACAGCCCAAATACATACATATGTGTATACGCATGTGCCTCGCACTCACTCATTCCTTTGCGCACATGTGTGCATCTCTTTCTCCCTGCATAGCTTCTCACAAAACCCCGAGATCTACACACATACATACATATGTTTGTGTTGTGTAGATGTGCACATAAGTAGATCAGAGCGTTTGTCGCGAGCCAGAGGATTTTCTTCAATTGTGTGCCCTTTTTGTCTGTGGTAGCGAAAGGCACACACATTCAAATGCTCTATCATTTATTTCTTCGTCCAGTTAGGCAAAATGAGAAGAATTTGATCTATATTTATTTAATAAACAATTAATTGACCTAAATTAAATATTTATATTTATTCTTTGTTTACTGTGGGGACCTATTTTGCTTAAAATTAAACAATATCTAAGTCGTATTTCTACAAGGGTAATTGATCGTCGGCTTGTCAGGGAATTCTAAGAGAACACCAAAAATGGACAAGGTTCAATTTTTTCGACTTGCTGCTTGTGCACGCGCACACTCTTTCGAGTAAGCAGTTGTATAAAATTTGTAGAGCGCTTGGCCCGTTTATGTGCAAAATTGCTATTTTCCATGCTTGTTGTAAGGGAAAGGGTACCTCAACGTTGACATGTGTACATTATAGCTTTTTGGGCCGGCCAAACACGCACACTTACACACTTTTCTATATGGATGGAAGCATTTATGAGTTTGTGTGCGTGTTGGTTCCCTGCCTGCCTGTCCGATGCAAATTTGACAAGATTTGAAGTTTTTGGCATTTCTTAATTTCGAGCTCTACACACACATACACACCCACAAATGTGTGTGAATGAGGCGATCAAGTGCTTGTAGTGAGCCAGAGATATTTTTATCAATGGGTGCGTAAATTTGGGCGACGGGCACGGTCCTTGTTTTCTTTTGCATGCCTGCGGTGGGCTTGCGGACGCAAATTGCACAAATGTGTGAAGAGTCAATAAAAATAGGAAAACCGCACTTGTCGCATTGCATTTTTATATGGATGCAGACGCTTGCTAGACATTTTGAACGTTATGTTCAAGGAAAGTGAAAATTGTACAATCGTAATGTGTCGCAGTAGAGTAAGTTTCGTCTTTACCTTTTTTTATGGAAATATAACAAAGGACGTAATTTTAAAAAAATTTCCAGAACTGAAGAAGTGCGGTTTTCCTATTTTTATTGACTCTTCACACATTTGTGCAATTTGCGTCCGCAAGCCCACCGCAGGCATGCAAAAGAAAACAAGGACCGTGCCCGTCGCCCAAATTTACGCACCCATTGATAAAAATATCTCTGGCTCACTACAAGCACTTGATCGCCTCATTCACACACATTTGTGGGTGTGTATGTGTGTGTAGAGCTCGAAATTAAGAAATGCCAAAAACTTCAAATCTTGTCAAATTTGCATCGGACAGGCAGGCAGGGAACCAACACGCACACAAACTCATAAATGCTTCCATCCATATAGAAAAGTGTGTAAGTGTGCGTGTTTGGCCGGCCCAAAAAGCTATAATGTACACATGTCAACGTTGAGGTACCCTTTCCCTTACAACAAGCATGGAAAATAGCAATTTTGCACATAAACGGGCCAAGCGCTCTACAAATTTTATACAACTGCTTACTCGAAAGAGTGTGCGCGTGCACAAGCAGCAAGTCGAAAAAATTGAACCTTGTCCATTTTTGGTGTTCTCTTAGAATTCCCTGACAAGCCGACGATCAATTACCCTTGTAGAAATACGACTTAGATATTGTTTAATTTTAAGCAAAATAGGTCCCCACAGTAAACAAAGAATAAATATAAATATTTAATTTAGGTCAATTAATTGTTTATTAAATAAATATAGATCAAATTCTTCTCATTTTGCCTAACTGGACGAAGAAATAAATGATAGAGCATTTGAATGTGTGTGCCTTTCGCTACCACAGACAAAAAGGGCACACAATTGAAGAAAATCCTCTGGCTCGCGACAAACGCTCTGATCTACTTATGTGCACATCTACACAACACAAACATATGTATGTATGTGTGTAGATCTCGGGGTTTTGTGAGAAGCTATGCAGGGAGAAAGAGATGCACACATGTGCGCAAAGGAATGAGTGAGTGCGAGGCACATGCGTATACACATATGTATGTATTTGGGCTGTTGGATTTTAAACTAACATACATATATTAAGAAAATGCATCAGCCGCAGCGACGTGCGCTGAGCGAGATGCGGCTTCATACTGAACGTTCGGCTTTTGAGGCCGCCGTTCGGCTGTCACTCTCAGCAGTCTTACTCTATCTGGGCACACTAAAATGGTCTCAGAGACCCTTGGGGTTCCCTCGTTGCGAATAATCGTGTTTCGATAAAAAGGCTGTTTGGTGTATCTATGCATTGTATGGTTAGTGATATAATATATATATGGGCATAAATCCTATCATATCTCAATTCTCATATCTTGAATAAAAACATATATTTTGCTTTGGCGGGAGTAACAAAATGTTATTTTATGACAAATATTACAGACACAAAAAGCATGTACGAACGTTTTACTCATGAGAGAATATACATATGTACAATTCTGGAAACTACTATAACTACAGTAGAAGAAGAACTGCAAGTTTGCTCAAATCAAATGCCACAAGTTTCATATTGCATGTCGCAGTCAAGAGGCTAAGAGGGGCCGTGATCGTCCCCGTTACCATTGCCTCCTCATGTGATGTGTGCCATATTTTAAAGGTTCTTGGCCGACGTTTGTTGACACTTACAGGTGGCTGTCCTTTTCATCTTGAGCAATCTAATGAATCGACATGGCAACGTCAAGGCTATAAACAAGTTTGGCTGTGCATACAGGTGCTTCTCTTAAACATTTCCAATATCACTTCACTCCATGGTATTTTTAAATTTCAATGCAAGAAGGTAGCGTACAAATGGAAGAATTTTTAGGCACACATTTGATAGCATAGGCAAACAAAAAATGTATATGTGGCAATTCAATGCTAGCCAGGAGCCTTGTTGCATAACTACCAAAAACTTGTACGGCTCTAGTGCAGCCAATGTTTTGAGAGGGACTCACAGCTGACCGTAGCAACTGTAGTAATAAGTCGAAAACCAGGCGAGTGTTGCATAGTTGAGTATATTTCCTGTTTGTGGTGCATAAAATAGTGGGTTCCAATATACATAGCTCTCACTTTTGCGGTTGGCACATACCATTGCATATCAGCGTCACTTTCAGGTATCGAAACGAAAGGCAACTGAACTGTACTACTTTTGCTTTAAGGCATGGCTAGCTGCCTCAAGGCACTTTTCCGAATATTCTTGTAACGATTCAACTCGCCAGACAGATTATAGATATTTATTGGCACCTACGTTAATTAAAATATACAAAAGAAGCTCAAGTAAACCATAACTAGGTTTGCAATTCAGAGACACATAAATCTTTAATTATAACAAAACACGCCGCGAGATGCAAATCAATAACGTAATTTATTGGCTATCACACGATAACAAAATTTATTGGTCGAATATATATATTTAAGCTGAATATTTATTGCGCCTATAAATATAACCTGATCTTTTCTTATATTCATAACAGCATTAACCGATTTTTAGATAATTGGATCTGCTGTCGAAGTACAAATATATATTACTCAAATATACTTGGTTGCCAAGTAAACTATATATAATATTTGGTCATCAGCTCAATTCCTCAATTTTAGGCTTCTTAGGTTAATAATATGTGTGAAGGCATTTAATGTAGCCTTGCACCCAGGAAGTGACTGTAAGTTTGGCATATTAGAAAGGAAAATCCCAACTGCCGGTCACAAATTTCCTGCGCACATGCAAAGTAATCGTTGGTCAGCTCTCAAATGCTGGTAACAAAAGAAACAAAGCAACAGCGTTAACTGTAGCAAAACTTGGCCAAGTAAACTCGCCGAAATTGTGTGCCTTGAGGTCTCTGATACGCCTTCTCGTTGAATTGTGCAATCGATTAAAAACTGAAAGCTGACCAATGCTTGTTTTTCCATTTATAAAGCGTGCGTTTAATTGTGAACCGCACCTATCAGGCTGGTCGACTCTAGAAAAAGTTAGCTGGCAGGCGATTTAATATTTAATTTGTAATTCTTAGTACAACAATTTTGCACTATCAAATAACAGGCAATCAGCGACAAAGTTAAATAGCACTTTTCAAAAGCATTAATATATAAAAAGTATTTAAAATATAATGTCAATCTCAGCTAAGTGCTAAGTGTTTATCGGTGTGTTTAAATAAATCTATAGAAGCGCAATCTATATATCAGACTATATAGTTTATATCTCTACACAATCCAACAAAGTTTTCTTAATTTACTTGGAAAAGGGCGTGGCCTTATTTTGAACGTTTAAAATTAAGCTTGGAAGTTAATGACCTAAATACCACAATTAGTGCCCGGAAGCCGTAAGCTCGATGTATTAAAGCTACATAAATTCGCGCAAATTGACAGAAAAGCGTATCAATAGATATTATGTACAATTCAAATTGTCCGAGTATTTGTTGGGTTGCCTTTTTTTATGTGCAGTATAGTACTTCACTTTCAATAAAGTCGCGTAATGTGCTGCTCTTATTTTTGAACAAGTAGAGCAGCAAAAAGCGAAGCAATCGACAAACGGCAAACAAACTCACGAAAAAAAAAAGCCAATCAGGCTTATGGCCGAATTACTGTACATTGCATAACAACCCAGCCACGCTCTAACTCTGGCTAAGCAAATCCACGTACACACTTTGTTTAGTGGAGCAGAAAGTACAAAACAGCAATAACAATTGTTGGTAGTTGTGTTGCCAAGTGTGTGCTGGCACTGGCTAAGACAAATGTCATCCCAGGCGATGGCGGCTTTATACTTTTGCATGGCCGATTGCCATTGGCACGTGATTAGCTTACTTTTTGCGGCACTGCCAGCCAAGCCAGCTGCATATATATCACTCAGATAGTCGGTCAGTGCTGCGTTTGTCAGGTGAGACTGAAAGCTGCGACGCTTTTGCTCGATAATTGTACAATTTATGGTGCGTGCTGCATGCTAAATAGATCTTATCTGCCAGCCTTGACATGATTGCTCACATTAGAAAAACAAACACATAAACCAATTAGAACATTATGGGAGGGCTGTGCCAACCTTTGAGATGCTCGACCATCTTAATCAATTATTTCATATACTACGGCACTTAATCCTAGTTTTGGGATAGGAGCCCAATATTCAAAAAGAATCAAAGATTTTTTATCTGCGTTTGATATGGTGCAGTCAACTTATTATGTTTTGTTGTCTCTTGCTTTTTATACATATATTGAGGTCAAGGCATTCAAATGGATGGGAGACGTGGCCTTTAGTTTTTTACATGTACTTGCATAATTTTATAAAGGCAAATTGTGTTTAATTTTTAAAGGGTACCAAGAAGAAATGGCTATATTCGGGAATTGTCCCATCTCATAGTAATTAGCTGTCTATATGTATTTAGAAAGACGCACAATTATTGATCAGCATGTTTGCAACGATTCATCTACGCCCAATTATAATAATGATGAAATGCATAACGCGGTAATCGTGGCTTTATCTGGCTTAGAAACAATTAATGGCTACAATAGAAAAGTGAATGTAAATTTGTTTGGGAAAAGGTGTCTCTATCAAGCCAAATATATTGGATTACTTCATAAAAATATGAGGTGCCTCTCGTGCCGTTCATGGCTGGTCAAAAGTGCAACTTAACTTCGCGTAACTATAACTTGTTTTTGTTTGTAAAATGCTCACGTCGCAATTAAAGTGTAGCATTATAATGCTCAGTTGCAGTCCAGCGCTTGTGTGTGTAAGACAGTGTAGGTGGGTCATAAAGCGATTGGTAAAGGCTCCGAACTACAGTCCCAAGAAAAACCAAGATACTCATATATATGTATATATAAATAAAATTAATAAAACAACTTTGTCGATTGTATAGCTATGGCTTACATTCTAAGTATAAGGTCTTAAGCCAAAACCAAACAGAAATCGAAGGTTGACTTATATCGTGTCGAAACGGACTCCTTGCATAAATTTACTATGTTGCAATTCGGTTAATTTATTAGCTGTGGTTTCAGCTGTCAGTACAAAAAGTATTGCAAAGCAAGATATATGCTCAAAATGCTAAGCAATAAGAGCAAAAACAACTTCCGCCCCAATTACTAAATTGCGCCCATAGCTTGGGCGAGCCACTCAAATTGGTCGCACCATTGGCTTAAGGCTGTCTCAGTATTTTTTTAGCTTTGTTTAATATTTGGCATGACTTTGATTGCAACGAATTGGTTTCAATTCAAATTCAGCTTCAATTGTTTGAATTGCTAATCAGTTTTAGTATTTGGTTAAATTTTTGTAGCAATAAATGGTACTGTGTGGGCTTGTGACTGGTTTTCTGCGCAAAAGGTTATGTTAATGGATCAGCTATTATACTCTGTTCTCAAGGGAAATGAGTATATTAGCGTTGAACTATATAGAGATGTTGAGATACTTCTTAAAATAATTCTTTTTTTTCCCATTTTATAGCCAGTAAAGGATACATTTATTTTCCAAAATTAACAAAAATAATTTTTTGTGGCCAAAATGAGACTTTAACTCCAAAACCATTTAGAGAAAAATAATGGATTAGCTAACATTCTTCTTTGGAATCGGTCTTGTTTGTGAACATAAAAGCTGAAACCTGACCTGAAATTGAATTTGAAAATTCTTTCACCAGTATTATTTTATTTTGATTGAACAGCAGAGACTTAATTCTAACCAACTCAATCGAAATGAATATTCAAATAGAACGAAAAATTACGAGTTAATTTTATCCATATATAAAAACTATATAAATAGAATAAAATTATATGTATGCAGTATACTATCAATATCTTGTGTCTTATGCTTCGCAGGATTGACGAATGCACAAAGCAAACGTGCACCACGCGTCACCAATTCACGCAGTTTTGGCACCAATGTTAAGTCAACCAGCTCAAATGGGGTTAGCTTTGACTGTCCCGAAGAGTTTGGGTATTATCCTCATCCCACGGACTGCACACAGTATTACGTATGCGTATTCGGTGGAGCATTACTCGAGAGCTGCACTGGAGGTCTTATGTACTCGCATGAACTGCAGACTTGCGATTGGCCCAGAAACGTGGGTTGCGAACTGGTGGACAGTGGCACGTCGGCCACCTCTACCGAAGTAGGTGGCGCCTCACGTAATAAGCCACAGCAACATGTTCCCAGCCGCATTCGCTTTGGGGCCGCCTTCACCAGCCCTGCAGCTACACAAAAGACAATCACAGTTCCCCCACAGTATCATCGTTCTCCTCCGCAAATCATACAAGCGCAGGTACAGCACCTGCCACCGCCACCAGAACTGGCCGTATCACCAAATCCGGTGGTCACGTCACGCGGACAGCCAAAATCGCTTCTGGACTCGCAGGAGGAAATAGCTAAGGTAAACCACGGCCAGAAGACAGCAACGTGACCTTAAATGGTTATTTTATATTTATATACTCTGTAGCTCTATGCCGATGCACAAGAAACACTGCCACCCGTTGAAGAGGAGGTAAGCGATCGTCAGCAACGTGTTTATCGTGGCCAGCCGAGCACGGTTAGCCAAGTGCAGCGGGATCGCGATGGCATTCTACACCAGGCCAGCATAAATGCTATACCGAATCATGGAAAAATTGGGTCCTACACGTTCGGAACAGCTTACAGGTAGGTTATGTGCTAACTTTAACTTCCGCTCAAATGTCGTTGCTTCATCTGCCGTCGCTTTAAACCTAAATATATTGTCTATTGATGGTATTTTACTTTTTGCTTTATTTTCAAAAACGCATAACTGATTTTAAATTCTTTTCAAACCATTTTACTACTCTTTTTTCTTATAAAACGCATACTGCACTATTTCTATATTTTACTGCAAACGACACAACAACCGACTGAATATGATTTTTGGCTTAACTCTGTACGCAAACAGCGAAAGCTTGGACGACGACGACGTGACAATTGAACACGAACTGTCACATAATCGACTTGATGTAGACAGACGACGCAAACGACGCGATGTTAGTGGGTTAATGTCAACTACGCCAGAGCAAACAGCTGCCTCTACTGAAATACCAAACGATTCAAATACCTCTAGCGAGGTAATGGAGCCCGATAGTGCCAGCAGTACCCAACTGGGCAGTGGCGAAGCGACAAATAATTCCAATAACTCGAATAACTCACAAGAGCAGTATGACGAGGCAGCGCCATTAGTCGCTCAATTGCAAAAGTACTCATCAAAAATCAGTCAATCTGAGATAGACTTTCCCAAAACGGACGCAGACTACGGTGAGCTGGTCGAAGATAATAATGATACGGCTACGGGAGAATCAAGGCGACGTGCTCGTCAATTGCGGCCCTTTCCGCATGCAGCTGCGAAATGGCCGTCGCATGGCTACCGATCCGTTGACACGCCAGTTCAGCAGCCTTACATTCAGAAAAATAGCTACAGTTTTGGTAGCTTTAATCCCTATCTCACTCCACCAAGTCAGCAAACTCACACCAATCAAAACTATAATAAACTTAACCCAGGTCCTGGATATAAGCCCTATCCCCAACAGCTACAACAGCAGGAACCTGTTGCGCCATATGGAAAAAAGCCAACTTTGGTCTACACAGGCTATAATTTGTCACTACCGCCGCCTCCGTTCGAAGATGACTTTCGACCCATTGCTGGTAACTACTATGGTGCAGCCAGCTCGACAAGCTCAAGGCCGCCAGGTGGTTACCAGGAACAACAAACGAGCCAGGCTGATTTACTACCCTACCTTATTCAGCAGCTTAAAGAGCTCAAAGAACGCAGAAAACAAATACAAACTGAAAACTTTGCCTACTTTCATTTGGACAATCAACCCATTGCCCCCACCGCGCACAGCACCACCCCAAGGCCGTCATTCGAGTACTTTTCCACGACTAAGCCGACGCCCCAAGTAACGCCAAACAGTCACTATGCGCAATACAGCACCATGGGTGGATTTTACAATAACAAACCGGATTATATGCCAAGCACGTCAAACTATTCTGGCAAACTGATATCTCAGTACAGCATTACTCAAAGTCCGGAGCCACAGAGCACGACAGAGAGCAATTACTTTCAATATAATATTATCGCGAATCAAAAAATGAAGGGCGTATACAATACTGCCAAGTTGAATCAAATAGAGCATGCCGCAGTAAAGGTGCGCCCACCTGTAACGCCCAACTTTAATATCGTTTCGGCGCCTAATTTAGCTTACAACAAAGCTAATATCCTGCAGCAAATACCTTTCCGAGATTTGTCACATTTGCCAGTCGGAATCAGCTATGCTTCAAATACAACCATACCAGAATCATATCAGACTTTTACCAAATCTATCAGCTCGACTGTGCCTCCCAAGCTGGACTCACACAAGCCTCCGACAACTGCCAAGCCTCAGCTGACAAATTTTCAATTTAATATTAATGAATTTATGGCAAACTTAAAAGCTAGTGATCTGGCAAGTTTTAATCCGGCTGTAAACCCATTAATTAAGTATTTTAAGCAGGTAAGCAATGATGGAAGTGGCAATGTTCGCAATGCCTTAATACTTCGCAGACCCGTCAGCAGTTCGACGCCAACTAGCACAATAACAACCCGACCTCCTTTGAAATCCAATCCAATACCTACAAAACCGTCGGTTAGCTCAACTACACTAGGGTCGACTACACCTGTAATTAAGGGTTATAAGATTTTCGTAAAGAATACGCAAAATCAGATTAACAAACAAATAGCTGAACCAAATCAATCAACGACGACCAGCACACCACGACCACGGAGCAGTGGCAGCAGAACTACCACCACTCAGAGAACTGTCGACTACTACGACGAGGACTACGATGATGGAGTTGACGAAGACATGCTGCCACCATCACGCATGCCTCCCTACATGCCCATGTCAGAGACTATGGCACCACCTCGCCCACAGGTCACAACTGTTGCACCACCCACGACAACTGCAAGCAAAATTCGCCCCAACGTACAAACAGGATACATGGAAGCCACAACAACGCGCCGACCCTTTCCAAATTTTTCACAACTGAATCAGCCCAACGCAGGCAACGGAGTTCCTGCGTTTATCAGCTTTCCAAGTGACATATTTCAAGAATTGAAGCAGCGACTACCACAGTTGCAAGGATCAACAGCAGCCAACACTCAATCTACGCTCCGCGCTCGCGTTACCAGCACAACAAGCACTACAACGCCCACAACGCCTACAACCCCAACAAGAATCCGATACACCGTGCGACCACAGCGCGTGCGCGGGCAGCAGAAATGGCAGGCCCAAGCTGTTAATAACCCTGACGGATTAGAACGCACGCAAAATGAAACCGGGCGAGGAGCTGCCTACTCCAAGCCAGGCGGCTTGGGCGGCCAGCACTTGAACTCGATACATATCAGCTCGAATACGGAAAGACAAAGGTAGTTATAAAAGTCGCCGAAAATATGCTGTTCAATTATTTGGTGCCGCTACACAAAAACACATAAATACGGCGTTTACATGTACATAATTATAAATATAAATGCCACTGCCCTTTTAAGGCGCTACTGTTTATACGTTTACGTTCAGACCTTACCCATAACTAAGAAAACTAAACAGATGGAAACTACCAAAGATGTACAGTTGACTAAACAAATTTTTGTATGGACTGGGCCAATCTAACCTAAATTTCAAACGCTACTTAACTCATATTTTTTGACTAATACTTTAAACTACTAAACGATTCCACAAAATATATAAAAACTACACAGATTTAATTATTTTTTGATTTCGTTTTGCATTTCTCTCCCCCTTGTAATATATATGTAAATTACCATTGTCTTTACACACACATACATATGTATTATATAATGACATCAATAATTTAAATTATTTAAATTATACTTGTTAATGTAAATAACTTGCGCCGCATACTCTTCCCACATGATTGTGTGTAAAGAGTTGAGTCATCCTCCCCGTCTTCGCTGACGGCGCAAACTTCCGATAACATATTTCTACAACCAAGCTTACAAGCTTCACCGCCACAGTTTGCATCCAATCGTAACTACTACAACACATCCATATTCAATCATGGGGGTGGTGGTGGCTACCAAACACCACAGCAGGCGCAACATCAACAACAACAACAACAACAACCGTCACCATTTCAACAAGCGCAACCGCAACAACAACAGCAACAGGCACCTGCCTTACCAAACCCCTATGATTCATCATACTATTCTGTTTACGACGACGATATTGATTTATATAGGGACATTGAGTATCAACAGCAGCAAGAACAGCAGCATCAGCAAAAGACTCAACCATACCAGTCCACAGTGCGTCAACAACAGCAATCAACTTATAGACCGCTAGAAATATTGACTACGCCGACACCTGCCCAAAGACCTAGCTACAGCAGCCAGCCCACATTAAGCTATAATACGGACTATGATGACGATCTCAATGCACAGGTAACAGTTAATAATGATAATTAATCCAATTTATGGACAACCAATCGTATTTTTATGTTCAATAACTCATCGCTCATTCAACAGATCGAACAGGATAATGTATACGATCAACCTACGCGAACTCCGCAACGGTGAGTACTATCTCCTCGTTTTTAATCGCAATTCAAATTGAGATTCGGTAGCATCTTGTTGAACACATTACATTTCATGCCTCATAAGTTAACTAGCTCGCTGACAAACCTTACTTACAAACATTTAAAAATGTTATATAGCAAATCTATTCAATGTTTTTGAGAAATTAAGCTTAACAGCTTTGAAAACCCCATAAGTTCAGTTAGCTAGCGTGTCCCCGAAAAGTACAAAAGTCATAGAACACAAAAACAAGTACAACATACTACACCAAATGCATCAAAATTTACATACATTTTCATCTCTTAACTGCAACTGCTACACGTAAAGGCCTACTATCTACGACAACCAACCTACAATAAATCTCTCTACCAGGGCCGAAGCGGTGACCATACAAGCCCTGGACACGCGGACTACCTCTGCCTCGACGACTGCAAAGCCAGCTGCTAGGCCTGATGGGCGCAACTACTACGACACATTTACCACGCCCAATACGAACTATGAAGAGGCCGATTATAGCTATTCCAGCTCGGCTGAGTATGTCCAAAACTCAGCCGCGGACTACTATCAAAGCGAGCAAACTCAAGTGAAGACTAGGCCAACGATTCAAGCTGCCAAATCAAAAAATACGGATGATTATTATCTGATTGCCAATGATGTCGCACATTCTACTTCAGCTTTTAAAGTTGATCCGACTAAGAAGTACACGACAATGACACCCACACGTTCTTCGATCTCAAAGTCATCTTCAGTACCAATCAGGAATACAAACAAGATTACCACATCTACCACACAAACCGTCACAAAGCCCCCTGCAACCACTACAACAACAACAACAACAACTACATTGAACCCTTCCAGGTACTTTCTACTCCACAATTAGTCAAATGCCTTACTTCACCTAGACCTTCTAGACTTTCTTTATAATAGCCTTTACTTGGCCCACCAATGCCTTATTGGCTTTTAGATAATAAATATTTATAAGCCTTCATAATTTGATCAAATCATATGATTTTCGTTTACATCGATTACACATAGTTCCGAAATGCAATTCGAGTTGGCTTTATTATCACTTATTTATTGAAATACACGAAACTGAAGAAAATTTCGTCAGTTAGACTTTAAAATGTATTTTAGGCTACAACTTGGCTATATTTCACTGTTCAGGCTGTCCACTAATTTTCTCTGTGTTCTCTGATAGTCTAGTGCAAAATATTCAATAAGATACGAACGCTCAAATTCATTGCATGATCTTCATACCCAATATCATGTCATGTTGTCATGCTTGCGTATAATGTAGTATTGAGGTATTTCGCGTACGGCTTCGTGAAGTTCGCATGGCATGCGCTTTATAATAAGATCTAGAGAAGTGATTCAGCGAATACTAGTCCAGATTCAGATAAATTGTTATATTGTAAAAACATACACATACATAAAAAAATCAAACTGGATATGATACTAACACTAATGTGATTGTTTATTATAAATACACATTTCTTCAACAGCTCAAAAACGCATGCAAATAAAAACTTTAAGCAAAATGTTATAATCAAATTAAAGACAACCACATCACCACGTACCACACAAGCACCCAGTACAACAACAACAAAAAGCCCAACGACCAGCACAATAAAGCAACCTTCACTCCCCCCCACATATGACTCCAATCCCTTTCTCAAATCCAAGCTACAATTTCTGGCCAAGTCCCTGATCAGTGCTGTGGCTGGCAGCCAAGGCCAAACTATCAATGACACAAAAACTCCGACCCAAGTCCAAACTACAGTCACACCTCCAATTAGCGAATCGTGGGCGTTGGCAAATGACAGTGCAAATAGTAGTAGTACTCAAAAGTATGTTGAGACAGTTTACGATGAAAGCCGGAATGTGCAGAATGTCCAGAATCTTCAGAGGGGAGAGTTATCTAGTAGTCCCGCTTTTGAAACAAGCACTTCGCCCAAGTTTCTGGATTTCATCAATGCCGCGGCTTACGGAGCCGGCAACTTAGTGCGCGCGCCCACAGATAAGTCTTTTAAGACTGCATACAACGGCTTCGAAAAAGACAAAACAATATCCACCGAGCATAATCAAAGCAAACGTATACAAAGCTATGTTCTCTCGGATGTTAAGCCCCAAAGTTTTAGGCCATCAGCTGACCTATCGGATAGCTCAAGCACAACAAGACCGAACAGAGCATACGAGTATAGTCTGGAAAGCGGTTCCCACGGATTTACCTTAAGAGCTAAGGAACAATTAAACGAGGAAAACGTGTCTGAGCCACTTTTTGAACGTCCTGAAAGTGGCCAACGTCTTAAGCCCAACACAACAACAACCCGTTTGCCACTTACGTTAGTGAATCATGTTAGCACGGAGAATGAAGATATTATACCTACAACGTATGCCCCATTACGTATTTGGCGCAATGGTCGTCCAACTATTAAGCAAGCACATAGGAAACCGACGAAAATGCCATTATTGAGCGTAACTGATCTGCCCAGCACTACTGCGAAAGCAACTACTACAACAATAAAAGCACCTAGTACTTTAGGTTCTAGTACTGAACGAGCGACTAGCTCTGGACAAAGTTTTACATCCCGTGCAAACATCTTCAAGGATAACCTTAACCGTGCTACGAACAACCCAGGCATGAGATTTGTTTCGCCCTATAAGAGCCTTGAAAGTTTGCTGCAAGACGAACGGTTGCCACACAACAGCCTCAGAACAACAACAAGGACGCGCTATGCAAATGGTCCTGCCTCAATACCGTTTCTCCAAACAACCCCAAAGTCTATACAGAATAACTTTCCTACAAACACTATTCAAAATAATGCTACCCAAATTGTCCTTGAGGCTATGACAAACGGCAATACGCGTAACTTTAGCATAAGTGATGTAATTCTCAGCACCTTTAGTCCCCAAAGACCGGCTCCAAGCATGCCGCGTGCAACCACAACAACCACAGCGAGAACCACAACCACAAATAAAATACCTACAGAGGCTGCGCTAACTACTACAATTTTAGAGCCAACCGTAGCTACAGTCGTGACTTCGCCCTCAATCCAGGTGTCTGAAATCGCTGTGCGTGCACGTGGCCGATCACGATACACTGCGGCTACTGTCAACTATAACTTAGATAGTCTCGACGAGCCGACCACTTATGCCCCCAAATTTAAGATACCTAATAGTTATGAACTGAGGAGCTCCACAACTAAGCCATTTTTACGACGCAAAGCGCACCGTGGTCGAGTTGCTAGTAGCCTCCGGCAAGCGATATCCGAACCGACAGCTAAGTCCGGAGAAAAATATGAAACTTATAAGGCAACTCAAAAGGCCAAAGAGACTGTTTATAGGTATCAAATAGCCGCGTCCTCTGCAAAACCGATAACTGCTGAGGATGCAAGTTCACTTAAACGTAACCCAAATGAAAACGAAGCCACAATCTCAGATACGCCGCGTGCAGAAGCCCTAATTGCACAGCAGCCATTCGAAAATAAACACAACAATAGTATAGAACAAAGCATTAGCACAGAGCAGACATCGGCCAGTTCTAACCAAGATATAACCGACCGTCCACCTGTTAAGTATCTGTATTCAAACAAATATCGGCAGCAAACAGCAGAGCGTACCCTCGCGGAGAGTCTGCAGAATGCCGGATATATAACTACGGCGAATGGTCGAACCAAGTTCCGTGCGACCAATGTGCTGGAGCAGCTGCAGCATTTTCTTGCCGCCAGCGACAGTGATGAGAGCGGATCACCGCAATTCGTTGATGAAGCTTATGGTTCAGAAATAAAAGCTTCTGTTAATGAGATTAAGCCGGGCGTTTCAACAAGCCGTAGTGTTACGACTACCATGAGATCGACTACTACTACCATGTCTGCATCACTGCCAACCACACGCGTCCCACTTTTTGCTTTTAGGTCGACAGGAAACCCATCCAAATCATACACCCCAACCCCAACTATTAGCATATTAGACACAGATGCAACCAAGGCTAACATTAGCACCCCAGATATTAGTACTGAACCTGTCCCTTCAACTACGTCTGCCACGCCCACTCCCTCTGTAACTATATCTTCTCCACCAACAACACGAGTTTCGAGGGTAAATAACGCCTTGAAGTCGTCAATTGCCGCTGCTGCCGCCCAATCATCTAGCCCGGTCTCTACCTCATCCACCACCTATCAAATGCCAGGGGGTAGAGCTAACAAATTCCAATATGGCCTTGCCTCCAACAGTAACAACAACCACAACCACAACCAATACAACAACAACAACAATGCCGCTGTCGCTGCTGTCTCGGTGAAGTGCTCCGATAGCACACTGAGCCCCAAGTGCAACGAAATCCCCTCAAGGTATAAATAGCGATTTCTCTAATTAACGCTCTGTAGTAGCTGTCACCTCTGCATTATCACTCTCCTGTCTTTTTATACAAATTCACCGTAATTATGTTTTGAACACAGATATAGTCTCCTAAAACCAAACCAAATCCAACAACTGTACTTTTATGTAGTTTTCTTTTCTCATTACCCACATTCACCCACTTTTGTAGAACTCTGGTTGTTTGTGTTGGCTTTCTAGTATGCCTTAAATTTGTTCTTTAATTAAACAACCAACTGGCAAAATGTCTTAAATTTTTTCTGACCAAAATAATGCCAAGATCCATTTAAACTACATAGTTTTCGCCTTGTACGTTTTCGTAGATTTTTAGTGCAAAGATACATAAATACTAAATATTAGCTGCTCTGTAAAATGTTGCAACAATGTACAATAAACAAATCAATCGTAACCGTTAGGTGGTGGCCAGTTTAACTCTTCATATATTTTTTTCTATTATTATTGTGATCTTTTGATTTTGATTTTATTATGATATATTATTGGCGCACTTTTTATTTTTATTTTTACGTAAACGATTTTAATAAATACATACCGATGAAAATATGTATGTACGTACAAGTCACAATTATGTATTAACGGAAAACTTAAAATTTCAAGTTGAAAATTTTGATTTCACTTATATATCATTTTCCCTCTAATGCGAAGCATGTAAGTATATGGCTCGTAAATAAATAGCTAGATAAAAACAAATTTTGAAATCCACTAAAAGAGATTCATTACAGCTATAAAGTTTTTTTATGATGATGTCGATCTGCATTTGCACATTTTACTGAGCTTTAATATAGTATTTCTGTTTCTAATTAGTGTTGAAAAAGGCGTGGAAGTTTTAAGAGGCTTTTTTTGTAATTCTGCCCTAAAACTTCGAACTTCCGCATTAAACAAGTAAAGCATTTGTTCGAACAGTTCCGCCCCCAAACATGCTACAGAAATGATGAATCCTGTCTTAAAGTTGTCATACAAAGTAAATTATTCATATTATTTACAGCGGTCTACAAAGTGAATCAACATCAACTTTAACTATAATGTCTATTATTCTCAGCTTAGGTTTACAGCCCAATCCCGCTACACATACACATAAGTATACTATACATTTCCGGTTCTCACTATACAAATAATCGAATTGGCTGCTGATATGAAATGCTATTTTATTCACGTGTACATATATATATATACATATATATAAATACTTACATACTTTTCGCATACATGGGTTACGCGAGGTTTTTTTTTTGTTAAATAACACTAACCGAGCACATGAATAATCTTAATGTATTATCTTTAACTTTCTTGTGTAACAATAATTGGTTGGCTACCCGCACAATTAAAACTATTTACTGTTACTTTTTAAACAACTTTTTAAATACTTTTAAATACAATTAAATTTAGAAACAACAATAGAAACCGTGGCAGCTCTATATACACGAATCAGGATCGTGATACCGCTGCCCCTCCTAACAGAGGGACTCATCCACCGTAAGTACCTTCGATCCTTAAATAAAGCAAACATTTTACACATGGTGAACACCCACAGACGGACGCGTCCAACGCTTAAGCCGGCTGGCACAATAGTCTCAAAGGCTCAGGAGTTTGTGGACATATACAGATATCCGCCTTCCCGACCGGACCCACTGTACCCACAGCCTACGCCGGATAAGACGGCTGCCAAGTGCCGTAAGGATGTTTGCTTACTGCCCGATTGCTATTGCGGTGGCAAGGACATACCCGGTGAGTACTAAATAACTGATTAGCTAGATCGTTGACTACTATTATATTAGACAAGTCGAAGCTAGCTTGGTACTTTTTACCTATTTGGCTGTGAAAAATGTCTTAAACGTAAATTCATTGCCTAACAAAACATAGGAGGTTTAAATGCATCGGACATCCCACAAATTGTTTTAATTACGTTTGATGATGCCATCAGCACAATTAATATTGATCTGTATGATGAGTTATTTAATAACAAGTCGCGCAAGAACCCCAACGGATGTCCTTTGCGTGCCACTTTCTACTTATCTCACGAATGGACGGATTATGGCATGGTCCAGGATTTGTACTCTGATGGACATGAAATGGCCTCACATACGGTTTCGTAAGTTGCGATTGTCTTTCGCTTCTGTCAGGTCATTTTAACCTAAGGGACATCAACTACATGCGGCAATCATAGTCTTTTACCTCCTTGCCTCTGTGTATCTGCTTGGTTTTTATTTATATCATGAACCTTATATTTTTCTCTACATTCCATCATCCACCACACATCATCAATATTGTCGTCATGGTTGCTAGGCGAACTACCGGTTGAAAGCATACCTCAAATCGTACTGTTGACCTTCGATGATTCCGTAAATGATTTAAATAAGCAATTGTATACGGATCTTTTTGAGAAGGGACGTGTCAACCCCAATGGCTGCCCCATAACAGCGACATTCTATGTCTCCCACGAATGGACTGATTACAGTCAAGTGCAGAATCTCTACGCCGATGGACACGAAATGGCATCGCACACAGTTTCGTAAGTAGCAGATTCTCTCAGAAGCTGAGACAAACACGAAGAACACCAACACCAACACCAACACAACGTAGTCAACTTGAAAAGCAACCTATGTAATACTTCCAAAACATCCCTATTCCATACTCACAGACATCAGATATCAATCGGCCATGGTTCTTTTCTATATCTTACTTTCACAAATAGCTAGTCAAAATTTGATTAATCCTTTCGTCCACAGTCACAGCTTTGGCGAGCAGTTCTCACAAAAGAAATGGACTCGGGAAATAGCCGGTCAACGCGAAATACTTGCTGCCTACGGCGGCGTCAAACTTTCGGACGTACGGGGTATGCGTGCTCCTTTCCTCTCGGTTGGCGGTAACAAAATGTACAAAATGCTGTATGACTCGAATTTCACCTACGACTCGTCGATGCCGGTCTATGAAAATCGACCTCCCTCGTGGCCGTACACTCTTGACTATAAGATCTTCCACGACTGCATGATACCGCCCTGTCCGACACGAAGCTATCCGGGTGTTTGGCAAGTGCCCATGGTCATGTGGCAGGACTTGAACGGCGGACGTTGCTCTATGGGAGATGCCTGCTCAAATCCAAGTGATGCAGAGGGTGTAACCAAAATGATAATGAAGAATTTCGAGCGTCATTATACCACCAATAGGTAAAGAGGCAAGATTTTTAATAATACATCTAGGTGTTAAGGCATATTATTTTATGCAGGGCACCGTTTGGATTGTTTTATCATGCCGCTTGGTTTACGCAACCGCATCACAAGGAAGGATTTATAAAGTTCCTCGATGCCATAAACGCCATGCAGGATGTTTGGATCATTACAAATTGGCAGGCTCTACAATGGGTGCGCGATCCGACACCTACGTCTAGGATCAATTCGTTCCAGCCATTCCAGTGTGATTACTCGGTAGGTGTCTAATCTATGCTCTAGTACGAATACCATTTATTAGTAAACTTAAATATGTAATATATTTTAGGACCGACCCAAACGTTGCAATAACCCAAAAGTCTGCAATCTCTGGCACAAATCTGGAGTTCGGTACATGAAAACATGTCAACCCTGCCCGGACATCTATCCATGGACTGGAAAGTCCGGAATACGTTCATCACGCATCGACAACGAAGTTGAAGAACCTTCGGCGCAAAACTGAGGATTTTCAGTCTAAACATGCCAGTTAAACCACGCCTATGCTATTAGTAGAAACTAATGTTCGTCTCGATGGGAGGAACAATTGGAATGCAATAGTAGATATTGTCATAAGTAATAGCATAAAATGCGGTATTCACTCGTTGAAATGTTCTTCATCTTATCATATTTATACTATAGCCAATTTGTTGAAGGGCATGGAAAAATGTATTGTATTTAATATTTTGATGACATGTTACTTAAATTTATTTATTCCCCTAATGATAGACTTATGTATGTGTACTGTATATTCCTATAGTTTGCTACTCCCATGGAAATTTGTATAAGTACTTTCAAAATGCAATATTAGTATAAGCCCTTGTATATGTAAAAGTTACTAACGTAATTGTAGATTCCCATTTAAATTTAAAAAGAAAATTAACAGCGCGTGTTTCAGCGCATTATAAAACTGAGGGTCAATACTCATCTTTTGTGGTTTATTTAATTTGTGATATATATTTTCATCTAAATATGTGTCTCTATCTTATCTGAAACCAGGCAGTAAATAATTATAAAATTTAAATAAACAAATGTGTCTAGACATGTTTTTTATCTTCAACCTTGTATATAACATTTTAATTAGAATCCGGTGAAGGGGCCTAATATTCTTGGGTATATTTATCACTTTATATTTCCTAATTATGATTTAATTTCGAGAAAATTCTTATCATACTATAATAAAACTCAAGATTTTATGTGCTTTCCATGATACATCAATATCAACAGCTCACAAAATCATATAAATATATATATATAATATCATTTCTGAATTTATAACATTTCTCGCTTCATTCTAGTTTAAAGCATGATTTATAGCATTTTGACTAACGGTACTATTAAAGAGCTTAAACTCTATGAACTTACGTCATGAACAGACTTTTCAGGCACCTAATGAAATTATTAATCCATTTAATGACCCATTTGTAATGGGAACCGCAGAAAAATCAGAAATCAAATCATAACGTCAGACTAGACATCGTGAATCCATACAAAGGAAAAATTTCAAGCAACATGCGGGCCTAGCGAATATTTTAATATTTAAGCTGTTAGTACTCATACGAAAGTATTAGATGGATTTGTAATGCTGCAAACTCAAAATGAAAAATCATTAAGATAAAATAATATTTAATTTAAGTATATTGTATGTATGTCCACACACAAAAAATTGTAATGCTGAACGCAGTTCAAAAAATTTAACGTTACCAACGAGTGAATTATGTATTTTGTGCTAATAATTGTAAAACATGTAAAATAAAAAAATAAAACAACGTAAGTCAGATAAATATGCATTTTTAATTTCCAGTCGACAAAACTAATGTCTCCATATATATGAAACTGTTTGTCCTTAAAAAAGATTTTCAAGAGGTTTGGCTCTTTGTTCATGTTTCGCCCTCTTGACTAATTTGGCATCTAAATGTGGCAACCCTATTCTTACAATAGGACGCTAGTTAATATACATATATATAAATTTACACATATGCATACATACCTGTGTGTTCTATAGACGCTTTCTTTCTTTTGCTCTATCCTTCTTACACACATTTGCGGGTACGCAGCAGAATTTCATTTTCTTACGACAGGCGGACAAAGACGCCGTTATAAATGCAAATATGCATGTACTTCGACTCAAGGCAACGCAGGCTGCTTATTAATAATGCGCACACACACACACACACACACTAACACTGTGAAGCCGGATCTGCTCTTATTTGCACAATTATTTCGTTTAGGCATTGGCACACAAAAAAAAAAAAACAAAAAATAACAGCTACTACCGCGTCGCAGCATTACTCCACTCTTCTTTGCACCAAAACTGCATTACACATTTATATCAACCCGATTAGCATTTATAAGTAAAGCCGGTCAGATTGATGTGCGAATTGACACATGGTTATACATACATACTTATACGTATATGCATATGCATTTACATACATACACACTCACTAACACAATTATTTCGTATAGGCATAGGCACACAAAAAAAAAAACAAACAAAAAAAACAGGTACTCCGTGCAGCATCATTACTTCACTCATTTTCGCACAAAAATAAAATAATATTACAAATTTGTATTAATCTGATTTGCACTTATAACTGAAGCCGGTCAGATTGATGGACAAATTGACACAACGTTACACATATACATACATACGTATGTATGAATGAAGCTCAACTTAAAAGAATTTTTTCATTTTAGTTAATCTCTTAACTAGACGGACATACAAAGTAAACAATTACGAACTTGCAGCAGCATTAGATCGCTCTTTTTTGCAGAAAAGTAATATAACATTTTTATCAAGTCAGATTTGCACTCATATTTAAAGCCGGGCATAATGATGGGCGGCAATAGACACCGTTATAAATATACAAGCATACGTATGAGGTTAGGCCCGACTCAACGCGGCGCTTGGTGCTAGACACCGTTATAAATATACAAGCATACGTATGAGGTTGGGCCTGACTCGACGCGGCGCTTGGTGCTTATGTAAAATTGGCACACAATATGAGAACGGATATACACCCTTCTCTGTGTATACGCAATGTACCTAAAAAACCGTGCATTTAAATATGCCACCAGAAACTAAAACAATAAATAACTAAACTTGTATTTTTGGAAAATAAACGGCAGCGCTTTAAATGAATCAAACGGAACGAAGGCAACTGCTTTGTTTCGATAACTGCAAACATATTTTCTATTTGCAGGCTGGTCACTCTAATGTGCTGCTACGATTTTATGCGATGAAATTATCCATTAATCGATAGGCCGCCAATCGTGATCCACAATAATCGCTGTTATTAATCGAAGTTTCAAATGCTTAAAAACCTTAAACATATTTTATTGCAATTGTAGGCAATCCAAACCATTTGAAAACGACTCAGTACGTAGTTGTCTTGAATTTATTATATCACAATTTATTTTGTATGAGATACAAATGTTTGCTTCTCACAAAATATTCACACAACGTATTACATTTAATAAAACAATGCTACCTGATCTGTATAAAGCTTCAAATTCTTTTTGCTTGGATCACTTTCGTGATTTCGTGACAAAAATGGCGAATTGTTAAAATAATTAATAAGTAAAATACTGCTTAAAGCGCAACAAGTATAAATACATAAATATAAACAGCTACAACGAGATACACCACCACCGTAACACACACAATAAATATACACGTTTTGTAAATAAAATTTGAATACAGGGTATATGGGAATATGAATAACTTTTCTGCGACAACGCATTTCCTTACATACACTAAATACTTTGGACACTCAGATATTTTTACACAGCCAGCTACTTAGCCGTTGCACGGCTTAATTTATGATCGCGCCAGATTACTTTGGCTTGTATTGGCCGATAGCCCAATCTCATCATCCGACTCGTCCGAGTCCAAGGGGCTGATGCGTATCGCCTGATACCATTTGTTGGTTAAGTCGGCCATTTGGGACTTGCATTCATGTAGCTCCTGGCTGTTGAAGCGACGTGTGAAAAAGGGTATAAAATACTTGCGGTCCAGACGGCCGAAGCGATCACGTGCTTGGGTAAACGAAACATCTTCCTCCTCTGTCAGTTCGGACAGGTGTTCTGAATCGATTGCCTGTCCCCACTCTCGAGTCTTAGATAGAGATATTGACTTGCTGCGCTTTCGATGTGTGCTATGCGAACTGCCTTCTGAGGAGCGTACAGATCCACGTGTTCGGCGTTTCTTACCAGGCTTCAGGTATTTAAGTAGCGGCATAGTTGAGCCTCCCAGAACGAGCGTTGTGAAGAGAACTATGATCAGCGTAGTAGTTATAATGACGTGCCGTTTCTCCTGACTATCCAGATGTAAGTGCAGAGACAGGGCGTAGGAAATAGCGCCTCGCAGACCCGAGAACCACATAATAAACTGCATCTTATTGTTAATTTTGTGTTCACGAAACTTATTCACCAAATAAGCCAGCGGAAAAATGTTGCAGGCACGTCCGATCAGGCAGAGCACTATCGACCATATGACAAAGGACAATTCCACCTGGTGCTTGAATGAAAAAATTGCCAGTCCCAGGTAGGCAAATACGCATGTCTCTGCTATAAAGGCCAATGTACGCATTGTCTGCTGCATGGTAATCTGCGTGACAGTCGACAAATTGAAATGCGTGTAATGTGACATGACGATTCCACAAAAGAGTATAGCCATGATCCCACTCAAATGTATACCTTCAGCTAGAACGTAAGGTGCATATGTAAACATTAGCATTATGGCGAACTCCAATGAGGGATGTTTGCGCAGATCGATGTGTTTCAGTAGCAATGCCGATATAAGAGCGAAGATTACACCTATGCCTGCCGAAGCGAAAAACATCTCGCAGAATGTCTTTAAAGCGCTCATCATTGCCTCGCCCGTGCCTGCGTCAGCATTGGCGTTAATGGTTATGGATGCTGTCAACACAATTGATATGGCATCATTAAGAATGCTTTCACCAAAAACCAACATGTTTAATATTGGGTCCACGTCGAGGGCATGAAAGATAGCTACGGTGGCCACGGGATCCACCGCCGAGATAAGGGAACCAAATGCGAATGATTCGGAAAAATTAAGCCTAGAAGCGAGAAAAGCAATTATAGGGCCATTTGCTGATTAACTCAGAATTACATACGCACCGATAGGCCACCTCAGCCATTCCCAGCAAGTATATGCCCGCTCCAATCACCAGGGCAGATATAGTTGTGCCGAAAATAGCAAAGACCAGTATGGAACCAATGTTTTGGAAAAAGTTGCCCTTATGTAAATTGTATCCAGACTCAAATATAATGGGTGGCAATAGAACGAGGAAGAAGCCCGTCGGTGAGAAGACCTCTTCTCGTTTCCAGCTGCCATTTTCGCCAGACATTACATTCAGTGAAAGGCCAATAAGTGCACCTAAGAACACCACCACAATGGACTCGGGCAGATATTGAAAGCCAGTCTGAAGCATCGAATGTATCAAAAGTATTCCCAGCATGATAACGCAAATAACAAAGAACAAGGATAGCGAGGAATTGTGCTCCTGTTCAACGGCGTGTGGATCAATTAACGATGGCTCCGTGACTGTCGTGGTAGCGTTTTTCGATGCATTCACATTTTGTGGCCCGACTGTAGATGAGCTCGATTCAACTGGCGTCAAGCTGGCATTGATGCCGATATCACTTGTCGTCTTATTACTTATATTTACAATAGGTCCATTAACTAGCGTATTGTTGTTCTCCGATGTGTCAACTGGTTTCCCAATACTCTCCCCCGCAGCTGGGATGCCGTTTGGTACGTCCAACGCTGCCGTTTGTTGTGTTAAGAAAATTATTATGGCTATTGCCCGTAGTGCCATCAATTTCCCCTTCATTTTTAACTAAAAGGACACAATGCAAGCGAATGGCTGCGATTTTTTTCTTTTGTTAGCGAACCACAAACACGTCATGAACAGCTGTTGTATCAATGGCCTGTGTCTGTTGTTACTTTACCACACTGGTTTTGGGCATCTTAACAGGGGTATGCCTGAAAGACGCATGATATTGGTCTAAAGCATCGCTTGAACGGCCTCAATATCTCATCCCGTGGTCCAAGTGTTAGATAGTGATAAAAGTAGTAAGCACTAAGTTGAAGAGTGCGTTGTCCGAATAACTAGGAATCCTATATTAATGTAAGCCATTAACATTTGTACAAATGGTAGCGTACAAAAAAGTTAATTTTATTTGCGCGCAACCAACAAATCTATCCTGGGGGTCAACATCATTTGAAAGATAATGAGGCTTGTTATTTCAGCTATTTTCAATAGATTTTTGTATTTATTATGCAGAAAGCAGATTACCGATCGCCTTGATCTTGGGCGACCTTGTTTGTGATTAGCATGACACGATCTTTCTATGGTTCTTTGTTATTTTAAAATACCGAAATTGTTGTCGGGCGCATGCTAGTGACGCATCTTTTCTTAAAAGGCTCGTTTATATTCAAGATTGTCGATTTATATAGTTGTTAGAAAAAAATCTTTAATTTTTTAACTCACAAAGTAAACCATTTGCTGGAGCTCTATAAAATTTCGAGATATTTGATGCTCTACATCGTTGGGCACACAGAAACTTACCACACATATGAATTCACTCGATTCCTATGTAAGGTAAAGCAACTACCCAGGGTGTTTTAATATTTCATCAACCCATTTGTGCTTTAATAATGATAAGCCCTTAATTTCGCCTAATCATCTTTCCGGATTGAGCCACAAATATTTATAAAAACATACATTTTCAAAAAAATTTCACAGTTAGAAGCTGTTCGAGCGATTGTCAACAGCAAAACGTAATCACAAATTGCAATTGTTAACAATAAATTTACGACGTAAGTTCTGGCTTATTAAAATAGTATATTTTGTTGTTGTTTTTAAAAATACATAAACAGTGTGGCAACGCTTGACCACCCACGGTAGTGCGAAACAGCTGTTTTTACGAACAGCCGTGAAAAAACGTGCTCTTTCGAGCTAGCTTAAGAACGGTAGGAAAGTTGTGCGACAGCAGCTACAAATAGGAGCGCCAAAACAAGCAACATACAGTTTTACATACATACATACATGTATGTTACCACTGCGAGGGAAAGAGAGAATCTTCGCTCTCACACGGCGCCGCCATCGTTGTTCGCTCCCACTTCATGGGACCACTATAAATTCTATAGCTGGCAAAAAGTGTGCGCTCTTTTTCTACCATACCGTCACGGAGATAGGACGTGCGTTTTAGTTGCGCTAATTTGATTGCCCGTCGGCTAAAATATAAGAAAAATCAGTGCAACTTACTGCCCACAGAGGCTGCATCGTTTATTCTAATTCAATTCTTTTAAAAAACATAGAAAGCCAGTTAAATACACTTTCATTGAACAGTTCTTGCTTGTCGGTGTGTATGTTTATTCATACATTTATACATGTATGTACATAAGTATGTATAGCTGCTGTGGCGTGTGTGCGTGACATGCCATCAAACACAGCATAAACCATAAAATGTGTTTGCTGATTATATAAAAATAACAATAATATAATCTATCACTAGAGTAAGTCAAAAAATATTCGTATGAAATGGCAAATACGCACATACCAAGCAGCGGTATGCCATTGGCATCAGATTTGTTGTTCGTCGTGATAGTTTTAGGAAAATCAATTTCTTTCATATAAATAACGACTATTTTGTTTTATACAGTAACAACTTTAGCCACTTGACAGAGTACCAACTAAATAACAAGCTACATTCAAAATGCCGCAAAAGACCAATGGACACACCGCAACCAACGCCAACGGCTTTAATGGCAGCAATGGCAATGGAAATTCCTACGATATGGAAGATGGACAAACTTTTCTATTTACTTCCGAATCCGTGGGCGAGGGACACCCAGGTAAGTGCATATACACACACACATACATAAATTTGCAGGCCTAAATTAGCTGCAGTGCATTCAAAACGCAAACGAGAGACGACGCCAGCTAACCGCTCCGACCTCCTTATTGCATCACACAGTGCGGGCATGCACACAATAACATATACATACATATTTGTACGTACATACTTATGTACCTCCTGCTGAACATATTCACATTTCTATACAATTTAAGGCATAATTGTATGTACATACAATTATTCATAGTTTTATCAAGTGTTGATAAAATGTTGGAGGTGTTATTACAAATGTTTTACCAGTCCATCGGTTTGCATGGCAGCTACAATGTTTGATGTTCATATTGTTTTTTATTATTTTTCAATATAATCAGCTTTAGTAGGTAGAAAATTCGATTGAAAAACGTGCTTGTTTACTCAGCAGAACAATAGCAATTGGTTAGTGTGACCAGCTTTATGTTATATACTTATACCAAATAAGTGATATTTTACTAATGATCCAAGCCTTGGTTTTAGGAGCTCATATACAACACACATATGTTAATTTAACCATTTTAACCATTTAACTATGTAATCATATTCGTGGTACGTGTGTTAGGATTCAAAATTTGCCCACCACCTACCAGCTGGTGGCGCATTTTTGGTCCGAAGTGCTGTTGCTACAGAGGCTGCCCCGGCAACGTGTTAAATTTACATTCATACATACGCACAGCAGTATGTTTGTTAGAGCGTATGTATGTATGTTTGTATATATTGCTTTGCACAACACAGAGTGCGTCATGCGCACCATGTGCTTTTTCTGATTATTGCTCTTCTGAGTTACCGGTTCTCTTCTCTTTCGGCAAACGACGATCAAAACAATCGCAAACGTACTTTTTGAGCAATTTTACGCATACTTACATAAACACAACAATATATAATTACATCTCACACACGTTTACATACATTTAATGCGTAAACTAATGTACAACATAGCGGAATTTTGTCTTCCTGCTGGTTTTGGAGGTTTATTCATGATATGAAACAGCCGTACTCTATATTTCCAAAGCTTATCAATTTGCAAAATTCGGGACCACGTGGTTTTCAAAAGTCGCTTTATTTATTGGTTCTTTGCACTGCATTTAAGTTTGTATTCCCAATTTACATACTCGGAAATCCAAATACCAGTTGATGTATATTTATATATATGTAAATCTTTGCACGCTATATTAGAATGGTATTAAAGTAGAATTAATATAGCCCAGTGATAAGGACGACCGACCCTTTTATGCGACACATTGATTGAACTTTCGAAACTAATTAAGTTGATTTAAATGCCAAGTTCGTATTGACTATGCCCACATGTATTTATGTATTTAGATGATAAAAGAAAAATTATATTATCAACACAAGATGGGAATTGTACGTTTGGCTGATTGATGGATTAGTTTATGCGCTACTTTATCTATGCTGTCAGTAGTCTTAACCGTTGTCCCGGTTGTGAAAGTATTTGCTGACATTAATTGGGTAGTGTAAAATTTGTAACATCTCAAATTGATCATCCAACATACACCGGACATGATGAGGCGTTTTATTCCGGGCATTTTTTGATCGTCATTCTAGTAAACAATCTCTGATCTGCAGTGAGGTTATCAGCATCCCCGGAACCCAAAAAGACAAAGGGGCGCCTAAAGCTCTCAGCTAAAAAAAAAAATGTATTTATGTAGATTAGTATTAAAATAATATATATTGAACCAATCCGACACGATGCGCCATTTAAATGATTAAACACTTTTTCTTCCTTGGCGATTTATCAATATTGTTTACTTGAGTAATATATTCCCGTCAAATATGGCGTAAAGTAAAATTATACCAAGCTCGTTTTCTGAGCACGTGTAGTTTTTTTCTTCTTTATGTTGAGCCCTAAAATTGTACGCGGCATAGAATTTCGCTGTCAATCGCAAAATGAAAAGGAAAACAAACTGCTTTGTCCGGCAATTTTAGCTGGCGATAGTCTACTCGGCTGCTGCCAAAGTGGCGTCCGCGGTGCCTTTGTCTTGGTATTCGTACATATATACTTGTTATCTCATATATATTCTAGATATACAAAACAGCATTGATTGATTTATTATTTGATTATATTTTTTAGATAAAATGTGCGATCAAATTAGCGATGCCATCCTAGATGCCCATCTACGACAAGATCCTAACGCTAAAGTGGCCTGTGGTAAATATAAAAAAAATATTGAAATAAATGCAAGTTAGCGGGGCACTGAGTTATAAAACGCATAAGGTTCTAATCAGCTTAAAAGCATTTATAAAAGTTATCTTAATCTGTTCTAAACTGAAGAAGTAGAGCAACAAACTCTTATGATTTTCATAACTTTGTGCCATTATGACATTGCATAATTCGATTCGCTGAATCTTATTTAAAATCTTTTTTTAAAAATAGAAACGGTGGCAAAGACTGGCATGATTCTGCTCTGCGGTGAGATTACATCCAAGGCAGTGGTTGACTATCAAAAGGTTGTGCGTGAGACGGTCCAACACATTGGTTATGATGACTCCTCGAAGGGTAAGTTTTCCCGGCATTGCATAAGAGTTGAGAATATATATAATCTTGCGGGTGGGTCTCAGGAATAGCTCAATGCGTTGTTTCTGTATTTATGTGCACATGTGAATATTCTATATTAAACGAAAAACTACCATAAAAATCAACCCAAAATCAAAAAGGTTTCGATTGGAAGACGTTAAACCTGCTCGTTGCCATTGAACAACAATCGCCCGATATTGCCAACGGTGTGCACATTAATCGCGAAGAAGAGGATGTCGGCGCTGGTGACCAGGTATAACAAAGCATATAACTGTACCGTTATTATCCACTAAGTGAAGCCGAATAGTGTGTGCGTTTGTTTGTTGATGTTCACATATCGTTTAATGTTATTCTAAATCGTATGTTTCTCATATTTACTATGCTCGCTTCTTGGCCAACCCGAAACTCATACTCCTGTTATCGTTCTCTACAATGGTTGTGATTGCATTTATCAATTCCAGATATTTCTACATATCAAAATGTTAAATATTCATAACAGTTTTCAAACAAGTTATAAGCTACATCGGGTCTTTAAAAAAAATGAATACTATTTGTGAAATTATTCTTATGCCCGAAAGAAAAATAAGTTTAATGAAGATTACTGGGAAACCTCATATCAAATTCACTTCGATTGGGCTGACTACATAAATTCTCATTTAACCAAACCCATTTATTGTATTCCATTAAGTAAGTTTTCAAAAAACAACTAATGGAACAACACATTAAAACCAAATGCATGCTGCATCCCACCAAATCCAAATCAGACCTCAATGGTCGTCGGTGCCTTCGATCGCAAGGAATTTCTAAGGTGTGAACTGTATTTACAATCAAATCGGTTCTGCAACTAGGTTCTCAGCGTACCAACATATATCTCATTTGTCGAATATTAAGCAACATGTGCGCTGTTTGTTTAAGTATATATACACAGAAAAAAAGTTATAGTATTAACGGGGTTATATCATAACAAACACATTACTTACCATTACTTATGTATTTGCAATTGTGCTGCGCTCTCTACTTTTTATCTCTTTCGTTTCATATAAAACAAAAACACGATACATTAACCATATTTGATACCTTAATACTTAATTCGCAAACGGTTAAAAAACGAAATAAAAACAAAAACAAAAAAGGTTTCGATTATAAAACATGCAACGTTCTCTTGGCATTGGATCAACAATCGCCTGAAATTGCTGCTGGTGTGCATGTTAATCGCCCTGAGGAAGAAATCGGTGCCGGAGACCAGGTGTGAACCAAAAACAAGTACAAATTATGCAAGGCTCGGCTGGCCGAGCCTATATACCCTTTCCAATAAGCTAGACAAAGCCATTTCACTGCGCCGGCTATAAATTTTATCAAAATCGATTCATTATTTTTTTGGAAAGAGTGTAATAGTCACATGTACAATCTATGTTTCAATATATTGTATTCTTATTTATATGTGTGACTAATTTTAAAGCTATAAGTGTAATTATTGTTAAGGTACATTGCTAAAATTACATTTAAAATCATTTTAAGATTGCAATTTATGGCATTGTAGAAAGTTACAATACAGTGCAAAAGCGCTCACATAACAACAGAAAACTTTCATTATCTTGTTTGACAAAATTATAATTCTGTTCTCATGATCCATTAACTATCATCCGCATATATTGTAAATGGTTTGCTTTGGTATATCAAAATTGTTGGCTCTTTGATCTCAAGTCATATTCACTGCAGCTTTTTCATGCTACTTCTAAACATTTCATTAAAAAAAAAAAATGGCGTTTGCTTGTACTAACTTAAAGTTTAGTGGCTATTGTTTTTTCTATTGTAATATAATCATTTGCATTATTAACGCGATATTTTACTCGTTTACAGGGTATTATGTTTGGCTATGCTACCGATGAGACAGAGGAGTGCATGCCTTTGACAGTCGTGCTGGCACATAAGCTAAACGAAAAGATTGCAGAGCTGCGACGATCGGATGTCTTCTGGTGGGCCCGTCCAGATTCTAAGACACAAGTCACCTGCGAGTATCTCTTTAACCAGGGTTCGGCTGTGCCTAAGCGCGTGCATACTATAGTTGTATCAATGCAGCATTCAGATAAAATTACGCTGGACACCCTTCGCTCGGAGGTTATGGAAAAGGTAGTTAAAGTTGTCATTCCCGCCAAATACTTTGATGCCAATACCATTGTGCACATAAATCCTTGCGGACTGTTTGTCATTGGTGGTCCAATGGGTGACGCTGGTTTGACCGGCCGTAAAATCATAGTGGACACATATGGCGGCTGGGGTGCACATGGTGGTGGCGCATTTTCCGGTAAGGATTTTACAAAGGTCGATAGGTCAGCGGCTTACGCAGCGCGCTGGGTTGCAAAATCGCTGGTGAAAGCCGGACTCTGCAAGCGATGCTTGGTGCAGGTCTCGTATGCCATTGGTTTGGCAGAGCCGCTTTCCATAACCGTTTTTGACTACGGCACCTCCCACAAGTCCCAAAAGGAACTTTTGGACATAATCAAGCGCAATTTCGACCTTCGACCCGGCATGATTGTCAAGTAAGTGCATGATACATGATACGGAATGCAGTTTTTTTTATTAATCACCCCAAACTTTTCACTACACAGAGATCTAAATCTGCGCCAACCAATTTACCAGCGCACCAGCACGTACGGCCACTTTGGTCGTGATGGTTTCTCATGGGAGCAGGCAAAACATTTGGAAACCAATTGACTAGATGCCGAAATGTCGTTGCCACAGCCGCCGTGTGCTAAGAAACTAAGGACATTAGAAGAAACAACAACAACAACAACATAATTTTTAGTTTTTAGTTTTTAAAAGTAAGTGGCGCCAGCAATAGGCTTGGCAGCATTTTAGGCTTTCATTTCTTATCTATAATACCCTTTCTTTATAGTTCATACGCATTGAGTGTATGCAGCAATTTATACAATTTAGTTGAACGGGTTACTTGCGGTCAGTAACGAGCTCAATTACCAATTTGAGAGCTTCTGTTTTATTTGATCGATATGCTACCTACCACATCAGAGCTGTTTTCTTATCCGTTTTCAAAACTTGTATAAAATATTAATATAATAGTAACTTTTCTCATGTTTTGAATATTGTAATACCTTGTGCCCATTTAACACGGGTAAATTGACTTAATCTTGTGGTGCAATTGTATACAACAGGAAGTGGGAGATATCTCTCATGTTCAAAAAAATATAATAGTTTTTGATTGGTATCAACAACGGATTCGAATGCTAAGTCTGTTATCATTGACACACATTTAGATGGTTCAGACCCGGGCACAGGGTATTGTATATGTTGAAAAGAGCATTCTTGTTTATAAATTGCTATGTTGTCTTTTGTCGATGTTGGTATTTAACCAATCTTTTAAACAACCTAATTGTACATTACTTAGACTTACCAAGTTTTGTATTTGCTGTATTTTCCTTTACAAAAATATATTTTTAAAATACAAGTAAAACATTCTAAATTCGTTTAATTATAAATATAGAGTAACATATAGAATTTAATACCATATTTACCCATCAATTTGAATCAAAACCTGCACTGTTCCGGTTGTATTAAATAAAGAGGACTGAAAAAAATTTGCTTGCCATTGTCCGTCAAATATATATGTCCTGATCTACGTTGTGATTAAAAAGAAAATGTAAGCATACGGACCCACACCGAAAGTAGATGTAATACCTTAAGTCAAAAATAAAAACAATAAAATGTTTAGCGCATTAGAGTTGTGGGGTATGCGTGACAAATGTCTGACCGATACAAAACCCCTAATTCGAATGATGAACGTGCTTAATCAGCTGACGACTGTTGGGTGTCACATCAATTAGTTTGTCGACTAGCTGCGATTGGTATTGTAAGTCTTCAGAAAGAGTGTTGTTAAACGAAAGTTGTTCCAAAAAGGCGGCAGTAAAAATGATCGAAAATAGTTGCAGGATAAAATTTTCATTAACAAATATTAAACGGCTTACGCGGTTGATATTAATTTAGTGTCCGTTTACGAAGTCGGAAGATAGTGATTTTGCTCGATCTAAACGTAATAAGTAAATCTGAACGTCTCGATTGTTATGCGCGTGTGATTTCAGTGCCTGTCGACAAAAAAGTCGTAGTTTTTTTAGCCTAAAAAAAAATTGCGCGCCTTTATCCCGAAAATGGTGCCAAAAAGGCGGCAATAAATATGAGCGAAAATAGTTGCTGGAAAAAAGTATAGCACGGCTTACGCGGTTGATACCTGCTGCGCTCTTCATTTAGTGTCCGATTATTAATTCGCAGATAGTGTTTTTGCCCGACCTAAACGTAATAATGAAATCGGATCATCTCGATTCTTGTGCATGTGTGTGTGTGTTTCAGTGTTTAGCCTGTCGGCTAGCAAGTGTTTTTTTGTCTATAAATAATATGGCGCGTTTTTCCCGAAAATGGTGCCAAAAAGGCGGCAATAAATATGAGCGAAAATAGTGCGGTATAAAATTTAAACGTAATAAATAAATCGGAACATCGCGATTGATGTGCGTGTGTAATTTCAGTGCCTGTCGACAAGCAAGTTTTTTTTTGTATTTTTTTTTTACATTTTTTTTTTTTGCCTAAAAAAAATTGTGCGCGTATATCCCGAAAATGGTGCCAAAAAGGCGGCAATAAATATGAGCGAAAATAGTTGCTGGAAAAAAGTATAGCACGGCTTACGCGGTTGATCCCTGATTTATTCATTTAATGTTCGTTATCGACTGTGTTTTCGGTCGTAATAATTAAATCTAATATTCTCGATTGTTGTACCTGTCGAGCTAGTTTTGTTTTAAGTGTGTTTTTTTGCCTCAAAGTAGTTTCGCCAAAAAGGCGGCAGTAAATATGATCGAAAATAGTTGCAGAATTAAAATGTGTGAAAGTATGCGGGGTAAATACCTGCGCTATTAGTTTAGTGTCCGTAAGCGAATTTACGGGTAGTGTTTTTGCTCGTAATATTTAAATCTAAATATCTCAAGTGTTGTGTTCAGCCTTTCGACAAAGTAAGCAAGTAAGTTGTTTTTGTCTGAAAATAATTACGCGCCTTTACCCATAGTATTACCCTTATCTTTATTTTAAGCCGTTGCCTAATATATCATTTAATTTATATACATTCACAAAACGTACCTCGACTGTTGTACATAATAAACATTTAGTATGTGCTGTAAGATATTTGTGTAACTTATTACATTATATATATTACATTGGCACGAAGCTCTTTTAAATTAGAATTTGACCATCTGCTGGCCGCTTAAATCTAATCACAAGCTCTACTTTGTTCAATTTATATGAAAATTTATGTGCTAATTGCAAAAAAATGGCATGTAAATTTGTTCCCGAAAGCGATCTCTAATAATTATACGAAGTGAAATTAAAATGATCTGTCAGAAGCCGCATGACATAGGCAACCATCGGATTTGCTGCCGATTTCTGTAACCTCTGTCGTATCATAACATATGCAGCAACTGTGAAGGTCACGTAGAATCCGAGTAAACAGCTCACCGACCAAAAATAGTTGATGTTCTCAAAGCCAAGAAATATCAATAGAAATTGCGACTTCTTGAACATGCAAAAAACTTCGCCCTCACAAATCGTATCGCCCCTTCCATAGTCGTATAAGGCAGCCACCAGGCCCTCTAGGCCATGGCGTAGAAAGCTGAGCGACATAAGGAACCGCATGAGGGGTGAGATGTAGGCTTCCCTACCGTAGCCCATGCCGTATATGGAGAGTAAAATCAGGGGAACAGCAATAACTGGTCCCATGAACATCCCGTTCTAAATATAGGAGACATATAAAGTACGATGTAGCATAGGGTATAGGGATATTTGTAGTACTTACCACTAAACTAAGCCTGCTGGAGATCAGTAGGCCAAAACTGTCTGAGGTGAGAGCCGTGAGAAATGCTATGGTAAAGAGCATGGCGAATCGGAACCATTCAAGCGGCTGGCTGGACATTAAGTACACGATTGTCAAATAAATGACGGCCAGGACGAACATCAAAGGCAACTTGGCGGAAATCATGGCGGCATAGTAAGAGCTCAATCGGTACCACTGATTGAAATATTCGCGCTTTAAAAGCTTGATTTCGGTGGGAACTGCAATTATGAAGGGGCAAACAATTATTATTAACAGTAAACAATATTAAGATATTGACTTACATTGCAACAACACCGGCATCATGGGCAGGTACAAATAGGCTATGACAATGGTGAACATAAAGCCAAAGTTAAACAGAGCCTTTGAAGCTTGACTTCCCACTCCTGTATAAAGGCCGCCAACGATTAGCGCCAGAATTATGTTCATGTAAAATTTCAGTTTGATGTACGACTAAAAGATGTAAATATTCACATAAATCGGGTTCTTTGTAAATTCCTTGTGTACTTACACTGTCTCGCCACATTTGCAGCATTATGCGGTTGAGCAGCAATTTGTACTGCATCCACCAGGTGGACTTGGATGTGAGTAACTTTGGATTAATTTCCTCCTCAAACTGCTCTATTTCATAGAATGAGGAGGCACCCGAAGTTGTATCCGATTTGGTTGGTGTTGCCTTGCCATTTTCCCCTGGTGGAAGCCATCGCACGATTCTGCCATTGCACACGGCTTCCACCATGCGATCTTGGTAATTGTTGCCGTACTCGTGGCACGCCACTTCAATTATAAAGTCAGCTGGATTGTATGTTAGCGGACAGGACAGCCCTAGGTGGTTCATGTACGGAACAATGTTGGCTCCACTTCCCTGGTAGATGCACTGACCCTCAGCCAGTACGTACACCTTGTCAAACATTTCAAAAATCTTGGCGGACGGTGTATGTATGGAGCAGATGACGGTGCGACCACCGGCTGCCAACATTTTGAGAAGCGCTATGCACTGTGAGCTAGATAGATCGTCCAGGCCCCTGCAGGAATCAGAATAGATTAGTGAAGCAACTCAAAATTCTCACATATCATAAAACATACGTTGTTGGCTCATCTAAAAAAATTACAGGTGGATTGTTCACCAGTTCCAGCGCGATTGAAAGCCGTTTGCGCTCTCCGCCGGAAATTTTTTCAGTCTTCGTGTTTTGGGCGCGTGTTAAACGCAGCATACCCAAGATTTCATCAATCTAGATGCAAATGAGAATTGTACAGCTGAAAAAGCTCGAATATTGTAAATGTGCTCACCACTTCTAGTTTTTGGGCCAGTTTCAACTCATTTCCAAGCTTTAAGTTTGCCGCCAAAAGCATCATTTCTCTGACAGTGAATTTCGGGTCAAGAACATCTGTCTGCGCGATGTTTCGTCGAAAATTGCACATTTATTACGAAGATTTAAGTTAGGATCCATACCTGCATAATGTACCGAGACATCTTGCGAAAGATTCGCATGTCGCGCGGACTGTTATTGACCAGAATCTCACCAGATAAACTGACAGCTCTGTAAATAAGCATCTTAGCGATCACGTCGGTTTAAGTACTATCAATTTCTTACCCAAATCCTGCAAGTACATTTAATAGGGTTGTTTTTCCTGCTCCGGAAGGCCCCATAATTGCGGTTAGCTCGTGAGAGCGGAACTCGCCATTAACGTTGCGTAAAATTTGCTTGGTTTTGTGGGCTACGGGAAATACACAATACAAAATTATAGGTCAAGAACAATAAGAAATAACTAGTTTACTCCTATTGCAACAATAATCTATATTCTATTTGTAATAGCTAATACTATAATGAGAGGCTTACCACTTCCGTGATCAGGAACTTCGTAGATAAGGCCTGAAAACTCCAGGTTGACCTGTGGCCAGACAGGCAAATACTTTAATCCGTTAACCGATTGATAATCATCTGCATCCGGAAGCTCAACACTAATGGCATTGATATCACTGCTGTAGTTAAGGGAACTACCGCTTTGAGAGCTCGAGGCGCCCTGTGCGCCTTGATTTAACTGCATTCTAGTTGGAGATCCTGTTCACCGAAGACATTGAAAACCATTCTCAATTAAGTAATGGATATTAAACAAGTAGAAGAATGCTCCAGTCGGGAGTGCACGACTAGGGGATACCCTGAACCATCTCCTTCCCTGAAAGATACCTCATCTTTATAAACTATTCTAGAAGCTACATGTCAATATATACATCGATAAATCACCGACTCTTATACGAACGAATTTCCTTATTGAAATGAAGGCTTACAATTTGCAAAAACTTATGTTTCATTTTGTAGACTGGTTGTAAATGAACAATATAACCGGTATGATAACCTTTGCGTAATTTCGCGGCACAACCACTTGGATTTGAATAAATATTTAATTGTTTATATAGGCAGCTGTTTGATAATAACAGCAAATTTACATTCTTTTTAAGTGTGTCTAATGATCAATCATTTATTAATGCATACATTAGCATCTTCTAAACTTAAATACATAGTCAAAACACTAAATTGGTTAATATACAGGGTTAAGCATCGCTTGCACATTTACACGTCCTGGTCTTCTAATATTATTATTTAATTTTTAAATGCATGTCGTGCTGAAATTTATTTGTGTATTTTTTAATTAAATAATTAGGTGTAATTACTCTATCTTGTTTTTTTTTTGTTTAACACAACGCACAGTCAGAGTTTTTGTTTATTCGATTTGAGTCGATTTGAGCAAATAATTTATTTTGCTACAATTTTAACAGAAACTACATATAATATTAACGTGGATCAGCTGACCCGTTTCAATGCTCAACACTTACTAGCGACCCAAGAATATGAGGAAATCAAATTGCTCTTGTGCTCCGCTTCAATTAAACAGAAGCATTCATTATCATTTCTCTCGCCCAGCAGGCGAGACACATAGAACAACTTTTTCACTGAACTGAGCTTGTTAAATACATTTTGTGCTCTCGACAAGCCCGTGTACATTCGACTGTTCTGCCACTATTCAGCTCGTGATGAATAGCGAATTCAGATTTCCAATTGATTTCAGTTGTATGCGGCCATCTGACGGTCCGACAGCAACTATCTGATTATGTCTGGAGGCATATGCAAAGGGGCAATCGCTGGTCGGAACTTTCTAGTGAGTGATTCGTCAACGATTCGCGTCAACGAAACAAAAAATGAGTACTTGCTTAGAGCTTTGCAATCATCACGTTACGCTGTGCGAGCTTCAGATAAGCTGTGGGGCCATATAGGAGTAGCATCAGTTATCAAACACAATTTATCTGCATCGGAAATTGTATTCAGATCTGTGGCACTAGCTGGCACCAAGAGCTTTGTATCTGTCGGGTGCACAATGCGTATGCCTTGGACAATATGTAATCAAAAAGGTTTACTTATTTAATTGGTTTATCTGTGCCTTTAAAGCTGTACTTTTTGATAACAAACTGTATGCATAACCCAAATCAAACAATTTATGTACATATGTGGCGACATTTTGGCTATATTCCAAATGATGTACATATGTGCTACATACAAAATGTATTGCAATGCAAAGTCGATTGGAATTCAATTAAGGGTCTGACCATTGCACTGTCCCATACGCTAACCTATTACATCCATATTCATATCATTTTAAAGCGTGTATATAGAGACTTACTAATCTAAATACCCTCTGGGAAATTGACAATTGTTGAGTATTTTGTTGTTTTCATTATATTTTCATTAATCACAGTGTGACTAATGGGTGCATGCATATGCAGTGAACCGGGGAGTGTTGACTATCCCTTCGGATTCCCAATAAATATTATGTATTCTCTGATTATGGATGCAACCATATTCCTACTAACTGACTTGCATATAAAATAATAAAATAATGTTTACTTTTCACACATTTGCATATGTATCTAAATATACATATATGAATATTACTATTACATTCTATATATACATATGCATAAGAACAAATGGTACAAATTCCTTAGTATACAATCGTATGAATATACATACTGTTACAACGACAAGTGATTTATGTACGTCGTCGACGGGCAGGTTCATTGAACGGATTTAAAATACGGTGAACCCGTGAATGCTATTTTACTTAGATATAACATGGTTTGCCGGCGAAGGCTTAAAACCGCACTCTGCACTTACTCCACTTTCTATTTGGGTTTGTATATGCTATTGCCGTGGCTTTTCACTCTCTTAACATTAGTGTAGCGGGCGTGATGTACATACATATGTATGTATGCATGTATGCATGCAACAACGACGACAACGACAACGACAACAACGGCGGCGGCGACAGCAACGACTTGTTGCACCGAGAAACGAAAATGTACTGAAAACAAATGAAGGAAGAATGATAGAGTGGCAGCGGGCCGACAGGCAAGCACACTAGTAGTACACGCACACATTGACGTGTGTACACACACATATACATGCATGTGTACAAATGCATTTGTATTGCACGCACACGAAAGCATGTTGCGCACTCAATATGAGAGCACGCAACGCTACAAAGTGCGCAGCAGACAAAGAAAATACTAAAAGAATTCTTCTAGGAGGAGAGAAGCTTCTTAAATTTTATTACAGTTGGGAATCCAGTCTATTTTTAGATAAACGTGAATGGGCACTTTTCAGGATCTGGCTTCAACAAACTGTGCATAAGAATATGAACAGGGCAAAAATCTTTATCTTTGATCTCAAAAGTCTGATCTTCTGTAAAATGTTTTTAAGTTCGCCTTGCTTTTTTGTTCTTTTCTCGATCAGCGCTGTTTTAATTGCGACCTACCGCAATATGTTTCGTAGTTTACAACCTAAAATTAACGATGTCGTTAGAAAGGTGTTGCCCTCCTTTATACCCTGTTTCTGGAAATAACTGTTTTGTATAAGTAGAACAGTACAAAGTACCTCGTATATGGAAATGGAATCGTGAGAAATGGGTCGTTACCCTATTAGACCTCTGAAAGACCTATTCAAAGTAAGCTAAACAAAGGTCAATAATAATTTTTTAAATTAAGTACACCACGGGACTCTAATCATAATATAATATAACAAAAAATAAAGTTAACCCATAGATTTTTGCCAGTATCTGTGTCTTAGTTTGTATGAATATATATATGTGTGTACATAACTGGCAAACACAAGTATGTTGGCATTACACAGAGTATCTGCAAGTTGATTAGTCCGGATTACTTGTTCCTGTTGGTCTCGCTCTTACTGTCGACTCATCGTGTTTCCAGCTTAGTTTGGCAACATTCAAAAAGCGGTTGCCAAGCAACTTGGAAATGGCGGCAAAACGAAACGGGTACATTTTGTTATACCGAGAGATAAACTGAGAATGCCCGTGACTGGAGTGAACAATTCCCGTTTTACTTACCGGAGCTTTTTCTAGTCGTTTCTTAACAAATATTTTACTTCAGCCTTGAATAGAAAAGAAATCCAATTATTACAAGAAAACTGGAAAATTGTTGGTAAAAATCCAAATTAATTGGTAACCAATTTTATTATGATTGCAAAAATGTTTCACAACAGATATCCAGCAACAGAACACATGTATAGTTGCTTAAAAAAGCCGACCCACAGACAACCAACCAGTCACAACAATTGAGCATGTTGCCGTTTTTATACATTTTTATAACCGCATAAACACAGCAGTAACTGTCTTTCCATACAGATTGCATATGTATAGGCCTGTCCCAAACCAAACCGAGCCAAACCCGCCATACCTGCCTCTAGAAAACCTAACATTATACTAATTTAGAAGAAACACCATGTGTAATGTAAATCGGTTCACTTTTGACCAATTTGTTAGCGTTCAAAGACTTGACAGTTCTTTAAATGGATTTGGGAGCCTAACAAGTTAATTTTTGTTTTTGTAATATCACTTTTTATTTTGCTGTTTTTAATATTTTCACTCGGTGAAACAAAAATTGTTTCGTTTTTTATCTAAAAAATGTTGTTGCATGTGGTTATTTTCGTAAGAAATTAAAAATTTTGATTTTTTCGAATTCAGGGACTTAATCTATAATGATTAATTTGAATGATAGCAATTATATACAATCAATTTATAAAGATTTTATTTTTCCATTTAATCCATATATAAGTGTGGAGACTCAGAAGATATTTTTCGATTATTTTAAAGGGAAATTTTTCTTAAGTAATTCTATATATTGTATAATCCAGCAAGCAAACTGTCCACGACCACAATATTGTTAAGCTACACAGCTTTAATTTTAAATATTAGGAGTCACTTTTTTTGGTTCAAAATAGATAGAAATATAAATTCGATCTTTTTTGGGATTGCAAAAACAAAGGGTGGTAGGAAATTTTGTTTCATCTTAAAATGTCATTAAACTTTATTACAAAATATATTCAATATACAATTTTCAAAAGGTATTAATAACATTCATAAGTAACATTTGTTCGTGAAAAAATGGCTTTAAAATATTTGTTTCATTTTTAGGATTCGTAATTTGATGTTGTTGATATTTGCATGTGGTACAACAAATGATACTTTGTTGTATCCTAAAAATTTTGATTTATAATTCACTTTACCAAAACCCAAAAATATTTCGCCGTTGGGTGTTTTACGCATTTGATAGTTGCGGCTTTTTTCTCTCTATATTGTTATAATTTGTATGTTATATCTGGAGCTGAAATACAGATCACAGTGAAACCTTTATTTGTGGTCCCATCACACTTAAACTAAAAATGTTGACTATACAACGTATAATTGAAGCTATTATACAGAAACTGAATGTTTCGGGGATCTAAAAACAATAAGTGATATATTAATAGATACATCGGGGCGGGGTATACACACAGAAAGCTTTTAAACCCAAACACAGAAATATATTAAAATAGTTAGCGAGTAGTCTTAAGCTTCCAGCGCAAGAAGAGATAGGCCGAAACCCGCAGCACTATAAATATTACAACTAGCGCAACAATATCAAGAGTGAAATTCGCCTTGACCATGTCCAACTCCTCCAATGTAGTAAGGGGCGATTTAAAATGACAATAGGTTTGGAAGCACTTTAGTTTCTCACGTCCATAGCCATAGGTGGCCAAAGCTGTGCCCTCGAAACCGTAACGTATATATGAAAGGTATGTGATCCAGCGTAAATAAACTGGAATTGCGTCGAACGAGACAAAGAATCCAGAGAAGAGTAGGAATGGTACCGACATTACGGGCGCCAGGAAGACACCGTTCTGTACGTTCATTGCAGCGCCAACGACCAGGCCCACAGACTGGGCCACGAACGAAATTAGAAGGCAAGCTGATAAGAACATGGAGAAACGGAAAAGTTCCCAGGGCTGTGAGGTAAAGTAGTATACTATTGATACATAGATGACACAGAAAATCGCCTGAAATAAATTTGGATAGGATAATGTTAAAAGTTCAACAAATATTAAGAGAAATATATACCTGGAATGGTAGATCTGCAACTGATATAGCTAAATAATATGACTTCAGAGAATACCAGCGATTAAAGTTCTCCTTTAGCAATACCGGCATTTCAAGAGGGACTGTGAATGTTTAATATTGTGACTAACATTTTATATTACTTGAGAGATCAAATACTTACATGACAGAATCGTTATGGTCATAGATGTGTACATCAAGAACAACATGTTGAAAAACAGAAAGCCCAAATTACTTAGTACCTTGGCGCCGTCGTTACCAATGTCATAGTACAGAGCTCCGATTAGAAAACCAACCAGGAGGTGGGCAAATAAGCGCAAGTACATTAAAGTCTGAAAGAAGAGAAAACAGTTGGCCTTGTTATTATGGAACGCGACTTTTCGCTTGATTTTTATGACCTACCCAGTCACGGTAACTGAAAAGCAAAGTCCTCTTTAAAACGACCCAAAACTGATGAAATTGTGATGTTGGATAGCGCTCGGGCGACAAAATCTCCTCCGACAGAAGCGCGGCGGTGCAATTGTCTGTCTTTTCCACATCAATCATAGCATCGCCTTTCTCGTTGGTGGTCACCACAGCTTGCGCTGTCAGACCATTAGTTTCCTTAACAATGTCGTTGACCATGCCATTCAGCAAACCGTTGTTCAGCGTGAGGTTGTCCTCGTACTTGCTGCCACTAACGTTGGACAGATCGTTTTTATCCAAAATAGCTTTCAGATTTTGCACTTTCACCAGATCGTTGCGTGCCTTGAGACCAGCATAGTCTGCCGACGAGCGAATGTCCCGCTTGCCATTGTCAATGGCATCGACCAGCTTGCGTATGTGATCACCATGCTCTCCGCACGACACCTCTATTACATAGCTCGCCGGGTTGTGGTAGCTGGGGCACTCCAGGCTCAGCGTGGACAGAAATGGCACCAGTTGCTTCGTGCTTCCCTGATACACGCACTGTCCATCGGCAAGTGTGTAGAGCTGATCAAACATTTCGAATAGTCGAGCGGATGGCTGATGTATGGTACATATGACAGTACGTCCGCCGGCAGCCAACATTTTCAATAGATGTATGCATTGGAAACATGTCGAGCTGTCCAGTCCAGAGGTGGGCTCATCGAAAAACATAATCGGCGGATTGCTCACCAGCTCAAGTGCGATCGATAATCGTTTCTTTTGCCCTCCTGACAGGTTGCGCGTCATCGTGTTGCGATGTTCACTCAAGCTTAGAGTCAAAAGAATGTCATCAATCTGTAAATGATGCATTTTTTAGAAAATTGATTTTTTGCTTAGTGTCGCTTGCAGAAATAAAAATAAATGTGCTGCCTGGTATACAATGAGGAGGTTAACTATAGGTCAAAAAAAAAGTTGCGAATAAACATTTCCACTTTTGATGCCAAAAAAAAAAAAAACAAACAAACACACAGACAGACAGACAGACAAATCGATGCGGTTATTAAGGGTGTTCATAGAAGTATATATAAAAATGATTTCTTCTAAAAACTACAATATGATGAAAATTTGTTAAAAATCTTTTTTATAGATACGGGGTATACATGCTTGGTATATAGACATATGGTATATTTTTCGTACTTTTACTTTAAAAAAAAAAAATTTTTTTTTTTTATTTACCATTGAGTTCTTTTCAAATTTCGTGAACTTTTTGCTCAACTTCAAATTGGTTGCCACCGTCATCGCTTCCTGAACAGTTAAGTTTCCGTGCAGTTGATTATCCTGCATTATGTATGCGGACAATTTACGGAATAAGCTCAAGTTTCGTTCCGAACCGTTCATCGTAACGCTACCTTCGATATTTGAAGTTCTAAAATACAAAAAGTTGTAAGAAATAAATAAAGTATATATATAAGTAGTATGTGCTTAAAAAATACTTGTATACAAGTAAAATAAGTATGCCCACGTAGAAGTAATCGCTTGTGTGATTCAATTTGCGCATATAAAGAAAGCAAACGTGAGGCACCCAAATAGTCATACACGCTTGCATATGTACATATATACACACGTATATGTACATATACACGTGCAAGGTTGGTCCAAAGTTCAGTAACGTGGTAGAATTTGGTATAAGCGCTTAGATCAACCACATGTATATACATATACCTAGCATACCTGTAGATGTGCCTTTGAAATGATAATAGAAATTTATACCGATTACATGCCGGAAACATAAGCTTATCGCAGTCGAGCGAGCCGGTCATTTTGTTTCACGGCTATCACTTATAAAGTAAATAGGGTCCGTAAATTAATCATATGCGTAACAATAAATTTATTTTCAATAAAATATTGATGGTCTCCAAGTTATTAGCGAAGGAATGCAACACTTTGCTGTGCTTCGTTATACAACAAAGTAGTTTGAAGAAGTCAATGAATTAAAAATTTAAATATGTGCATAATTGCGAGTCTACAACATTTAACAACATAAAGGCCGATAAGAACGCTATGTTAAGTTAACTAATTTATCAGTTAGCAACTCACTTGTAGCCCGACAAAATGTTGAGCAATGTACTCTTTCCAGCGCCGGATGGTCCCATAATGGCCGTCAGCTCTCCTGAGCGCAAACGGCCGCTGACACCTTTGAGAATGGTTTTGGCATCTGAAACGATAATTTTCTCAAATGATTATTTGTTCCTAACAATCAAAGTAGTTTGATAAAACATAAAACTGCACCACAGTTGATATTCAATACATTATACAGCTCGCCGTTGCATTGCTCAGCCACACAGTAATAAGTCGAGTCTTATATGAAATACGAAAATTGTTTAAACTTCAATAAAAAGCAATTGTGCGGTCAATGGCCTTTGTCTATTGTGTTGCCCTCCATAACTGAGACGTATAAATGCCGATGACAACGTGCCTATCTCTTTGTAGTTGAATGTGAAGGTGAAATATAGATGTATTGCAATATATCGGACAATTACATACAATTTGAATAACTACTAAAAATAAATTCGAGCAAACTAAAATTCGATTTGTTAGCAGGAACATATTAAATAATAATCAGATGCAATCTGATGCTTATGCGCATGTGCACACTTTGTGAGTGAATTGATAGCTTTGTTGATGCGGGTTAGTATTGTTTTGCGTTGTTTCAAACATGTTACCAAACTTGTTTTTTACCAAAATTAAAAACTGTTGTTTACCATTTAAAAAGTTTACCTAGGTTCTTTTAAATGCTTTGTTAGTATATGGTGGATTGGGTAAATTGATTAATTGATATATCCAATTTGAGAATCTGTCTATCAACATTTATACATATTAATATATTTAAAGATGTTTCCAGGTTTCTATTATGCTTTAAATTACCTAGTTACAGCAAAGCACATCATTTTTTTTTTGCTTTTCAAGCATTTCAAGATAGCCTTACTAAATACTTGTATAACTCTGGTTACTGCCATAACCTTTTGTTCATAATGTGCAACATTACTTTTGACAGCTTACTTAAAATGTTTCACAGTTCAGCAATCTGAACCTTGACAGTAAATGTCTTCAGTTAGAAGACCACACAACCACTGCGATTACGCAATCTTTTCGCAATGAACTACCTTAAATTACAGCTGGAAAAGTCGGCCAGCCGGCTATAGCTGCGAAAAAACTGGTACTACATACATATGTACATAAGTAAGATACGCTTGATGAAGTAATGACAAGCATTAAGGTTAGGCTAATTAATAAAAAAAATGTATTCACTTTTAATAAGCTTATATATATTATTTTTATATGTATGTATAATATGCACACGATCACTTCATCTTCAAGGGAAATAATAACAAATAGAACATACAGATCAGAATTTGGAATGTTTATTTCAAAAATAGTATAATTTGCATGCGGTTGCCTCATCGCCGGTCATGTTCGGCAATTTATTGTTTTTATTTGGCCAAGCATTGAGCAAGTATCTTCAGTTAACACTCGGCGTACCTAGACATTTTAGAGCTCTGTTAGTGTGTCAAGAATTTATAAATACTGGCATGTGTCCGTAGACAACCTTCAATGAGCTGCTTTCTTGACCTTTGTATTTAATGGGTGGTAAATATATTAAGTACTACCTGCTAAAACAAGTATTTTTTAAAACATTTGTTGACCAGTAATTTGGTGTGGCAGTGCAAAGTTTGCATCGTTTCGCGTCGTGCTTTTATAATGCCGACTGACACACCGTTCCAAAGCTTACATCGAACTTAAAATGGCCTTTGGCCACCCTAGTGAAGCACCCATCATAGCCCCATTCAATCAATTGAATTATCATCCTCAAAGTAGAGCAACAGTAGGGAATTGGAATACTCATTCCCTTCAACAAAATTCAATCGAGCGAAATGAATATTTTTATACTTTGCATATGGCACAATTGATTTACGATTGCTGAGAACAAAAGCAGCTGCACCCAGCGCCCTGTAAGGCGCTACGTACAAATGATGTTTTACTAAGGAATATATTGATTAGTATATTAGTGCACATGCGAATGTGTACTAGGAGATCCAATTAATTAGATTGACGTAAATAAAACAAACTTGTCAGGCAGACGTTCAAGTCATTAACAACAAAAAGCTCATGCCCATGCCCCCCACCATAACGTAGCTCCAGCTTATGTACACATGCTACTATGCATATATACATATGTATATACATATATGCAGGCATACACATATTTATGTCGTAGTATATGTGTACATAGCATATGGTCGATTCGCATTGGAAGCTACTTGTTGAGTGCCCCGAAAAACGCGGCAGTTAGCCTGTTATTGTTATTGGGTTCATATGGAAAGCCTGCAAGGGGGCAAAGGGTACTTTATCTTTACGTTATATGGAAGGTGATTGTAATTACACAGCGCTACGACTAATCAAGTCCAAAGTTCCATTAAACTCGATGTGGCAACGCTGCCGGACAACTGCTGATATAGCTGAGAACAAAGAAACCAGAAATAAGCACAGAGCGCAGCAGAAAAGCAAAAGCAAAAGCAAAAGCAAAACTGGATTGAAGTGCCGAGAGAGTCCACAGCGCATAATAAAATCTAAAGCCAGCCAGCGGCAGTGAATAAACGTGGATTGCAATTATTGAGAATAACAGAGGCAACAAGCAAAACAGCTGCAATTAAGTACTGCTCATTATACCCGTTTGTTTTTGTAGCTACGACTGCGACTCTGACTGCCTGAGCGCAACACTGTTGAATGTCAATGGGTAATCTTCGGTGCATTGAGTCTGAATGGGTACTTACTGCTTCGGTTGCCCTCCTTGACGCGATATGTCAAATTATGGAAAGCCAGGTCCACGGGCGGTCGCTTCGGCAAATGCTGCAGCGTCTTGGGCTGTGCGGGCACGATTTGGGCTTTAAGTTGTCCGGCTCCACCATTTCCGCTAACGCCCAATCTGTTATCGTTTAATAGATTTTTATTTTCGTTCGTTACCATCTTGACGTTTTTTTCTTTTTTTTTCTGTTAACCAAGAACTGTGTATATATTTTTTTGCTTGAAACTGCAAATCGCAGTTTCACGTAGCACTTTTATTCGGCAAAGCGAAATTAATTTTTTGGTGTTTTATAAGAATTTTTGTGCTTATAGCCTTTGATAAAAATAATTTTTATTGTATATTCTTGCAGCACTATTGGCAAAGGGTTTTTATACGGCCCTTCTGCTCTTTTGCGTTTCAACCACCATCAACATGGGGGTCGCTATAGAAAATTTTCCACCCGTTTGTGAAAATGACTTCTGCTTCTCGAATTTCTAGTACCTAACGCGCTCACGCCGCGATCGCAACTGAATGTTTCGCAGTCGACGGTAATGGAACAGAGCCAAAATGCGAGCGACGACTGAGCACTCACCACCACAGTCACAGTCAGTTGGGCAGCTCCACTGCTTACGCCAATGGCTAAGCCTGGGGGCGGGAGCGCGATGGCAATAGTCAGTCAGAGTTCTACTCTCAGTTTTATGAGAGAGCCATTCGTTGCGCGTGTGGAAAATTCTCAGCGCTGAATTGATCGGTTCTCAGAGCATTTGTGCTTTGCTTTATTTTTTCATGCCATATACATAAATAAAACCCTATCATATATGTATACAGATATACTCATGCACATACATACATATGTATATATACAGCTGTATGAACATATGAGTATTTTATATTTTACGGCTTTATTATTTATACTTTTTTGGAAAACTTTTTAATTGCAAATACCCATCTTTTTGTAGGACAAGTCTTTATGTGATTAATAAAGAACATTTTATTTAATTATTTCGGTATACAAATGTACATACAGATGTACAATTTCTAAGGTAGGCTTACAGAGATGTGTACTATATACATCCAAGACTAGAAAATGTCCAAATGTGAATAAATAGGTAGTTCCAGGCTTCGTTTAATTCAATTGATAAAAACGTAGACATGTTAAACTTCGAGTAAAATCATATGTTTTGCCAGTGCTCTCTATATTTCAACCTGTGACGGTTGGTAAATTGTAGATTATTCAGTTCGGTTATCAACTAAACTCTATAAAAATTTATTACACGTTTCGAACATAGGTACACAGAGATAACTATGTATATAGTTATATATGTATGTATTAATGTATATAGCGTGGTAATATGTACACATGCTTGGACGCTGATAACTTTTAATTTGATACAAAATCGACTTTTGTTTTAAAACTTTGCGTTGTATGCATTCACGACATGGAAGTTTCTTATCACTTATGAGCAAAGTCCGTGTCTTTCAATTAATACAAGTTTGGCTTTTCAACGGTGGATAATTACTCATTAAGTAAACTGTTTCTATGTTAGGGAATCTCAGCTGTAGGGCTATATTAATGAAACTTGTAAATATATTCGGTTTAAATCAGATAACCATAAGGATCCGACCAACAAGAAAATATAGCACTCTATCTTGATCTAATACGTAATATGTATATGTTGTCATAAAATGGCAAACAGCAGTAATGGACTTTGGTTTCTTTTTTATCATCTGTGCGGTTACCAACAAGTTTCATTCCATTATGGGTTGAGTTTGATAATTGATAATTGGATACAGTAGATAAGGTAAGTAGTTAGCTATTTATGGTATCATTATTTTATGACTGTTATATGGTAACAATTATAATTGTAGTCACTAAGATGTGCCGTCTAACTTCTGTTATATACAATTTATACCGTTTTTTAAGTTCCGCGAAAATCAAGCGTTTAATAATATTTATTTTCGCTTTTACTGAATATTGTTATAAAAATACTATTTGGTTAACAATGCAAGTGCATTTTGCTTATAAACAAGTTAAACAGGATATATATATTGACATGGGCACCTCTGCTTACCGACATACATTTACATTCACATACAAGACACATTTTTGTAAGACACATTTTATATTTGTTAAGTTCCCAGAAATGAACTTGATTTAATTAACTTGCAAACAGGGAAAGTACAAATCTTAAGAGAATTCCATAAATGTGTGTAGTTGCCCGATATATGGAATAGTCGGTTGATATTTTGCCGTGCGGTGAAGTTATTGCAAAATGCAACTAAGCCAAACCGGTTTCTCTTGTTAAGACTTCCATGACAACAATTTTCCAAGCTCAACCATATTCGACGCTAGATTTTTATCTATTCGTGTTATTCGTACAGAGTCCATACAAATGAAAAGCTAGTGAGTAATTGGTACTTCCAGTTGAGCAAAGTACTTAGTTTAATACGAATTAAATATTGTTGCCTATTATGATGACATTGCGTTCGTTTTCCAACGAATTTTCAAGATTTAATAAGGCTTAAGTTAATCTGTATTTTTTTTTTGTATCTGAGCTAAAAATAATGTAAATGCAATTTAAATAAGTTAAGGTGACGTAAATACGTAATTACATGTTGTCGTATGGGCTTACAGATTATTACTCACAAGTTATTATTTTCCAAAAACTGTTCCCATTTATTAATATCCATAGTTTTGTCGATATTGCTTGCTCTATTGCCTACTTTACAAAACGAATCAGTTTAGCGTACATTGTAAATGTACATCGTATCCAAGTATTTCATTGTCTGAGACGCTTGAAGCAACAAGTGGCAATTCCAATGAAAATGACAAATCTACACAATTTTTATGCTCGGCTACAATTTCCGACTGCTGTCTGCGCTTATGTACTTGATGTAAAAGATATCAAGTATCTTAAGTCGCAGATAAACAAATCTTTGCACTTTTTAACAGCCCTAACTTATTTTGTATCTTGCGAAAGAAAACTTCAAACCGACAGCCACTGGAAACGATGCCACACAACTGGAAACGCATTGTGCGAGTGACTACGAACTGTGCAGCAGTTGCAAACACTCACACTTTCGCACGCTATGGTGGAAAACCACACTAATACATGCAGAAGAAAGCGCCTTAGTCTGTGTGTGCACTACCAACTTAAAGCTTAGCCAAAATTACGTCAAGCGAACAATGTAACGAATATACAAGAAAAGCAACAAAAAATATGCTGTTACATATCCATGTATGTATGTGTGGGCAACGATTACATACAAACAATGTACAGCAAAAAATATTCTGCTAGCAACACAAAACTTGCTTTTACATGCATACATGTTATGTAGTAAAGATAACATATAAAAATGTACAGTATTGGATTTGCTGCTAGCAACATCTGCTAGCTTGACAAAGGCCAAGGAAGCTGGTTGGCTAAGTTCGGTCAATCGCAAAAGCTTGATTTTCAGGGTTTTCAGGCATAGGTGTGAGAAACAATAATTAAAATGATTTAATTTAATCTTTAATATTTTTTTGAATGCGTTTTTTTATATGGGAAAAACAACTGAAGTTTTTGATGATTGCCTTAACATTGTCTACTTTTAGGCGGACACAACAAATTATTTTACAAAAAAAATGAATAGTAGAAATTTAGGCTGCAAACAAAAAATGGGTTTCTTTGGCATAAAAGCTTTGAAATGCTCTTCGTTCACATATGTATGTACATATAAACTGTACTGTTTCTTCGTCGTAAAGAGTTTGCTTTAAAATGATAAAAACCCTTTAATCCGTTCTTAGCGGGTGTTTACTGTGAATTATTGTGAAAGTTCTTAACATACAGAGTTTACAGTTGAACTTGCCAGGAAACACAACATGAAGAGCCGGTAGAGCGGCCGGTGTGCTTAATAAGTACATACATATGCATATATTTATATATGTACATACATCTGCACATTTAAAATTTTGTATGTTGGCACAGCACTAATATGTATGTATCAGGCGAAAAAAAAAAACAGATAATGGACTTTGGACCAGCAGTGCGAAGAGACATGGTTCTTTCTCTATTTAAAAGAGCGCATGTGCCATTCCAAATATCAGCAGGCAATTATTGCCCTGTTGCAGTTGGATGACCCGAAACAATGTTTATAGCTTGGTGGAGGTCAAACAACCTGATAGCGATACTGCCCTGATAAATAAGGGAATTTGGATGTCTGGGTAGTTTTTTTTGCTGTTAAATTGGAGCATATAATGAGCGTAATGAGCGAGAGTCTGCGCATTGTGAACAGCAAGTATATTATTGCTCTCTTGTTGTTTACATTTTTCGTTTCTCCAGACTAGTTTCTACAGTGAGCGCGCGTAATATAAAAATATTATATGATAAAAAGTTAAATTTACTACCTTAAGCAACTATGTAACTATTTAATGATTTATAAAGGACCCAAGCAAAGTATTTAAAGAAATCTTAATACTTTGTAATGTTCGAACAGCCAGAATATTATCGTATTCGTTAAAGAAACGTTAGTCTGGTAGTCTTAATGCGTCGTTAGTGTCAGTCACTTGCTCTCAGAGACACTGATAGCGCTTGCATGTGGGCGCCCAGTTCTGTCTCTCTTCCCCTCTTGCCTTTTCTGTCTCGCTCTTCTGCCCATGGGCTCTGTGTATGTTTTGGACACGCTCGCGTTGGTATCACTGTAGGACGCGTCGACACTGCCGATGCCTCTGCTGCTGTTGCCTTCGTCGCGCCGTCGGCTGAAAATGCGATAAAGAAAAATCGAGACTGGCGAGCCAAACGAGAAAAGTGAATGTTGTGTCGTGAATTGTATTCACAAACCTTCCTAACTTCGTATAGGTTGGGCGTCCCAAGCAGCAGTCGCTCCGCAACTGATAAAACAGCGCGCAAGTTCCGCGAAGGCTACACCAAGAGGAGAACAAAAAATTAATATAAAAAAAAAAAACAAGAAAACAATACATATATACCACATAACAGTATAGTGCAATTAGTGTAAATGTAAGTTGAGCGAAACAAAAGTAAATGCAGCTGTAAAACATACACATGCATGCGTGCATACATACGTATGAGTGTATAAAGTTTGAGCGCAAAACTTGTGCATATCAAAAGAAGTTAAATACAAGTTCAATAAAATCAAATGTGAAATTTAACATTGAGATGACATCTCTTGCGCAAGTACCTCACATCCTTTATCCTTGAACTTCTTGTATACACACACACATACAAACACACAGTGCTCTCAGTACAAAAGTAAATGTATCCTTTTCTTCACTCACACCCAAAGCACCGCTATGGCATTCCGTGTCGCTGGACTCTTCCTGAAAAAGGAGCTGGCCGCCCCCGCAGCACAGCAGCTGCGCCTGATGCGCACCTCGAGCGTGGCCAAGGCTCAGTTTCTGAGCAACTCGCCCAACACGGCGCTGGACAAGAGCATTCTGCAGCGTTATCGAAACCTTGAAACGCCCGCAAACCGAGTGCAAGCTACATATCTGTGGATCGATGGCACAGGCGAGAATATTCGTCTCAAGGATCGTGTACTGGATAAAGTGCCCAGCTCGGTGGAGGATCTGCCCGACTGGCAGTATGACGGCAGCTCCACATATCAGGCGCAGGGTGAAAACTCGGACACAACGCTCAAGCCCAGAGCTGTATATCGTGATCCTTTCAAGCCAGGCAAAAACGATATTATCGTCATGTGTGACACCTACAGTGCGGACGGAAAGCCCACGCCCTCAAATAAGCGCGCTGCCTTTCAGGATGCTGTTGACAAAATTGGTGACCATGAGCCCTGGTTTGGTATTGAGCAGGAATACACGTTGCTCGACGTGGATGGGCGTCCCTTTGGTTGGCCCGACAACGGCTTTCCAGCCCCACAGGGACCCTACTACTGTGGCGTCGGAGCCGACCGGGTATATGCCCGCGATCTCGTTGAAGCTCACGCCATAGCCTGCCTTTACGCTGGAATCGATTTTGCCGGCACTAATGCAGAGGTAATGCCGGCACAGTGGGAGTACCAGGTCGGCCCCAGCAACGGCATGAAAGCTAGCGATGATCTCTGGGTGTCGCGGTACATCCTGCAGCGTATAGCTGAGGAGTACGGTGTTGTCGTAACATTCGATCCAAAGCCAATGGAGGGTCAGTGGAACGGTGCAGGTGCTCACACAAATTTCTCCACAAAGGCCATGCGTGCCGATGGCGGCATGAAGGCCATCGAGGAGGCCATCGAGAAGCTGAGCAAACAGCACCAGCGCCACATCAAGGCCTACGACCCCAAGGAGGGCAAGGACAACGAGCGTCGTCTGGTCGGCCGATTGGAGACTTCCAGCATCGACAAGTTCTCATGGGGCGTTGCCAACCGTGCCGTCAGTGTACGTGTGCCGCGCGGCGTGGCGACGGCCGGCAAGGGCTACTTTGAGGATCGACGTCCCAGTTCGAACTGTGACCCTTACGCCGTATGCGGCGCACTAGTACGTACGTGCCTGCTAAATGAATAAATCGTAGGCAGCGGGCGTCTTTTGTGTTAATAGTTGGCGTTTAATTTTCAAAGGTGTATATACATAGTTGAAATTGCAGCATGTGGGCGGTCAATCCGAACAATTCGATTTGGGTAAAATCAAGAAATATATTTTGCTTGTGTATAAAAAGACAGAAGAGATAGAAGAAGCAGAGTTATGTGTGGCTAGCATTTAAGTAAAGAAAAAAAGCAAGAGAGATGAAAGAAGAAATAAAACTGAAATAAAAGTGAAATGACGTTCAGCCATAATTATTTTTAAAAGTTATGTATAAATAAAAACCTTCTATTTTTTATAATTTATATAATACGTATTTTAATTTATATGCTGCATGATTTTTATTTTATATTCCCATTTTTGTGACTGTACAATATACTTATATAAACATACAAATGTGTATATAAAGTGTTTTATTTTTTTTTTCGTTTTTGCTTAAGAAGATGGGCATATAGAAGATGCCCTAGTTACAGCATTTGCCGATTAAAAGTCATTAAAGTTAAAGTATGTATGTATGTACACATACACATGCTTATCGTATATACGCCCGGGTACGTACTGAGCACATACTCTATCAAATGTTGTTGTATACAATTTGCCAAACAAATTTTTAATAAAATATAATGTTGAATTTCAGTACGAATTAACATATTTATACTTGTATAATATCAATTGTAATATCAGCGACCTAAATTAACGAAAATTTATTATTAAATTTTATCAAAAATAAATTTAGAGCACATTACTTGTCTTTATTTTGGGATACGCTTTGGTTTATCGGGCTTTGTTTTGCTTTTCATTTTCATTCGCCGGGCAGTAGAAAATACGAATATACGAAAATACATATTTGACACGCGTTTTGCATTCTGTTGTTGGGATTTCTGTGAATAACAGAATAAATAGAGAGGATGTTAATCAAAGAATAATATTTTTACTTTTAAAAGTTTTCCCATAAGCGAACGAACATTTTGTCTTAATGGAAATTTTCCGATGGTAAGAATTGTGCATATATATATATATATATTCATTTCTCTGTACAACACATATGTACATATTTACAAACACATTTACTTGGCACTTTGCATTTGCATACGCCCAAGTACATATATGTATATATGTATGTATATGTACGTCGCGGCTATATATACAAGTGTACGCATGATACGTACACGTACATATAAGATATGTGGGCGAAATGTTTAAATGAAATTGATAATTATATTACTTCGTTGGTCGCGCTTAAAAGTGCACAATTAAATATTGATTAACACTCTTATAATGCAAATATACAGCAGCGCAGCGACCTTAATCGCGACTAAAAGGGTATTCGCTCATAAAGACTGACAAGCAGGCAAACAAGTGTGCAAACAAATAGCAAAATACGCTTGAGCGATGCACTTCACCTTGAGCCGGCGACACTTGTGACACTTGCATCGGCGATTAATGCGTTAGCACAGAATGTTGTTGCCATTGCACCAGTCCACAAATGGGTTGGGCCGCCATTCTCCTAGCTTAACTGCACAAATATTTGTTCACATGTTGTTGGACAATCAAATGCGATTGGGCAGGCTCTTTGTTGCAACTTGCCTTTATGCAAACACACAAGTATTGCGAGCACCTAGCTAACAGATTGTGTAAGTGTAATAAGGTCACTAGCCTGCAGCCGATAAAGTAAATTATGAATATAATCAGGGAACACACGTGCTTAACGATTATTCTATTTTTCATTTGTTTACGAGCTGAGAATTGTCAATTTCATTTAGTTGTCACTTTTTCCAACTGTAATACTTTTATAACTTATTGTTCGTAGTTATTTGCAATGTGCATTTACGAAAGTTGCACACATATTCGAAGTTTTTGGTGACAGAGATTTCTTTATGGCTGTTTGTTAAATTGTGGGGTACGGAATATTTACGTTATTTAAGTTAAAAAGAAACCTGTCATTTTGAAAAAATCCATAAGCAATCGTATGTCGATGCCTAATTATGAACGCAATTCGTTTGAGTTCCGCACCTTTGTCTATTGAAATGAATGAAGTTTATTTATATACGGAAAACTAGTTTCTACGTACATAAACATATATATTCATATATATATATGTTGACATCTTACAGTGCAGGTCTTTCGAGATCAGGCCGAGCACAAGCTGGTCCAATTAAGCTTTTCTCTAGAAGATTTGCATAAAACTGAAACAAGCCAAAATTATGTATGCTCACAGCCACTTTTTGACTACACAAGCTTGTACATTTGATTTTATACTGCACTGTGGATTAAATATTCCGATTAAATGGCGTTAAACAACATTCCTTTTTGTTTTTTTAAATTATATATATACAAAACAAAGTGAAGAACGGAAATTTTAGTTAGAATATTAACGCTTGCAATCAATTTTTTGTATATTTATACTTTCTGTTAAGTAAAAGCTTAAACATTAAATTCCAAAAAAAAGAATAATTCAATAAAATAAAAACCAAACAGTTGACCATTTGAAAATATGTTGACTTTGGTCAGAGTCAATTAAGCAATCGATCAAATTGGAATTAAGCGAGCTTATAACCAACTGCCCGTCGTTGTCGCGTGGAGTGCAGAAAGCAGCAGGTGGTAAAGGTAAAAGACAAGAAATGAATGCAGCTAATAGACTGAGAACATTTGGCACATAAAGGGCGCGATCTGTGCGTTAGAAATGTGTGGTTTCTTCTGGCAATTGCTAACTCGGTCAATAGATTAACGACCTTATCGGGCTGTCATAAATCATTTTATAATTTCATATGCCATTTCGTATACTGCGTATACTTTCAGAAATTAGATTGATATAATCTGCAAAAAAAAAAAAAAAATTCAATTTGTTTATATAAATAAATATTTGTTACGAAACGGCACACGGTCACGGTGCGTGATAGAGATATATGTACGTATTTCTGCTTGACCGTACAGTAAATACGATAGAGATGACTCACAATTAGTTAGTATACTATCTACATGTATGTACACACACACATACGTGTTATCAGAAGTGGGGCAGACCCTTGAGGAAAAACCAAAAACACAACAGCATTTGGCGATAATAACTGATTTTCAGTAAAAGGTTACGCCAACTATTTGGCTACGTCACGTTGAATAAATCACATATAAATGGCAACAAGGCTAATTATGTTTATGTTGTTCTCTTTGCTGGTGGCCTTTTTTTATTTTTATTATGTCAATTGGTTTTATTAAGTGCCAAATCACCTGATAATTACGATTATGGCACTGGCCATAAACACACTTGCTTGAATGCCTGAGGAATTGTAGACTGTGATCGCAGTCAAGTGCTTGTTGAATTTTAATCTAAAACAGAGACTTTGGCAACTTTGGCGATAATATACAGAAATAGAAATATAATGTATATAAAAAATTTATATTGTTGGTAATTAAAACAACATTATGTGCAGAACTTTACCCCATTTTATAGTCCTTAACAAGAGTTTCAAATTATTAACAGAGTCTATTGAGGTTGACTATGAAATACCCTGGGCCACAATCGTATCAATTAAATTGACATAAAGTATAGCCTTGTTGTGTTCATATTAATAGTAGGTATTTGACTATCAACTGTGTTTATTTTTCGAAAGATTTATAAAATATATATATATATTTCACATGAAATTTGGTTTTCATACAAGACATCTCCAGCTCTTTCTATCTAGATCTAGTTTGTAGATATCGCTATACACTTTTTATAAGTTTTGTGGCTAAAGGGTATAATTTGTTACAATACATTGGTCCCTTATCGAAAGCTCATGGCAAATTTTGTCGGTTGTACTTAAGTCACATGAAAAGCAATCAACGATGCATACACTTTAAGATGTTATAGGCAATTAACAGTTATAAAAGAAATAGTAAATGTTTGGCAAACAAAATATGCTGATAAATCGTGATATACCCCATTATATAATTACCTTTCAGTTGAGTTGGGTACAATTATGCATATGTTCCTTAAGGTACAATGATAAAGTGATTATAATATATATCATTCTAATATATCATTGTTACTCACGCCCAGAACGTATACTGCCCTCTTCGTGGAACGTTGCGTTGGCGTTTCAGTTGGCGCAGTTCAGCATTGAACCAAACACACAGAGAGAAGAAGCCGACGAATTTGACGTAGCCCATCATCTGGTGTGTCCGGCAAAGACTATAAAATTTTAATTGACGCTTCATTTAGATTAATAATTTTTATTTTATTTAATTATTCATTTTTATTAATTAATGCTGCGTACAAAAATGGATCATTACTGACCATAACAAACACATGCACACATATACACATGTATGTATGTGTATATTGTGTATACCCGACATTGTCTGTGTGTGTATTTTGGCACGTACTAGACAGATAATGGCTGACTTGGGCAGATTAAAAGCGAAGCGGGCTGTGCTTTGTTATTGTTCTTGTGAACTGATTATGAGTTCCCGATAAGCGTACGGCTGGCTCTTGGTGTGTGTAGCTAGCTGCAGACTGCGCTATCAACATACCCTTTCTTAAATGTTTGATATGTGCTAAATACATATTACTGTGCGTTGAGTCAACCACCCGAACTCAAATGGCAGAATAGATAAAACAGATAAAACAGAACAGATAAATTGAATATACATATATATCTGCATGCTTAAGTTAAATATATTCTGGTTTTTTCTCATGTTCTTGATATAAATGAATGTCCAAGTTCAATTAAGTAAAGTTCATTCACTGCTGACGGTCTCTGGGGTAAAATATAGTTCGGTGAGGCTTTATGGACGTTTACCCTGGAAATAGTGATTAAATTCAATCGATTTGTGGTTGCGTGTGTGTGTGTGTGTGTGTGTGTATCTCATTATGCAGCCAAACATGAAATAGGAAGACTTAAAAAGGCAAGGACAGCTGTTCGACTCGTATAGACAACTTTCTCAAATTTTCTGTTAAACATTGTTCGAATGATTTGTGATAAAGTCAATAATAAATCATTTGATTGTTTTTTTATAAAAATTAAAAGCAGAATCGGTCTAGACGTGCCTCTATTTGTTATATACACAGAAAGGATAAAACTTTTCCCACACTTCTAGATTCTCTTTCTCGCTTAAAAGTCGACGGGTTTCATACACTTTCACTTTTCCGCTTCCATTTCGTATGTATCAGCATTTATTTAAAGTGACAGCCTGAAAGTATTCTACCTTTTGTAATTATAACAATTATATGGAATTCATTATACAAAAAATCAAATATCGGTAGGGTATATTAACTTGGTCTATTCGCTGGTACTTTAAATAGGGCTTACTCGTTTTTAACGCAGCTCTTTCTTATGATCTTACCAGCTATGTTATAGGTAGAAAGCGGATGCATTTGTGCATTGGGCAATTCTTCAAGCAAAGCACCAATTACCGTAAAATTACCTTTGGCCTGGTGCATCAGGCTGAGCAGCGGATTTCTTGGATTGACGCGCATGTTGTTCATCACATAAACGCCTTTGTTAAGCGGACAACTGAATGTATAGTTGCTTTGCTTTAGGACACTTTCCTTGGCTGGCTTAAATAGTGGCACGGCATTTAGAATACCTTGCATTGCGCATAATTTGGTGGTCACATTGTAAAGGATGCGTTTCTTTTCCTTGGGGCTCTGTTGCACAATTAACATTCTTGCAACAGGTGACGAAATGGGCTCGTTGATGGTGGTAATTGATCCGACGCCGTTTTGATTGGAAAACGTCATGTTAACGACAAACCGTGGCCGATCATCTGTCCAGTTTGTGTAAATAAAATTCACGTAGTAACAGCTCTAAAAAGCCAAAATAGCCGTAATTAATGTCACTTGATAGATGTCGCGCGGATAGATACCTCTTTGCACTCGACCTCCATATAGATGGATAGAAATATCCATATTGTTGCAAGCACAAATATGTCGGGTAATATGTGCATAGCCTTCTCGTATGTCAACAGACATCTAAATGAGCCGGGCCAACAAATGAGGCCTATATTTGTATTGAGATAAAATAAATCCAAAGCAATTAAGCAAAGATATCATTAGGGCACAATTATTATTTCGGTTGAAAACAAAGCAATTACTCCAAAAATAATATATGAAATTTTTGTGCCAAACGCAAAATTTCAATTAGCTTCCGATGCACCCGCTTCGAACTAGTGGTCTTTAGCACCTGAGATAGTTCGAGCTCATTTTCAGTGGAAGTGACTTCATCCGCCAAAATGAATCGAGTCATGAATATTGAATGAGGCACTTGAATGTATGCGATGCGTTTCAACTCAGCGTCAAACCTGTCGAAAATATACGAAGATACTAAGCCGTAACTTTATAAATATATACGAAATGTATCTTACGCCTCGTAACTATAAACACTTGAATTTACACCCATTCTAGTAAGGGTCTCAACGAAGACATCATAGTAGATATTCAGTAATTTCTTGTAGTTTTCTTCTAGTATGCATGTTGAAACGCTTGTAAACAGAAATGATATAACGTCGTGAATAACAGAATCATACTGCGCGGTTTGAAAGTCGATTATTTTTAATTGCGTCGGCTTGCCAGATTTATCTGTGGGAGTTTTTTTGGAGAGTTGTCAAATGAATCTATATATCCAAATGCTTTCAAAGACTTACTTACCATATTTGAACATTAGGTTCATTGTCCAGAAATCTGAGTGGATCACACTGTTAAATGCATTATCTTCGATGGGCGGTGCTGCTAGAAACCTAAAGAATTCGGTGGACAGCTCTTTAACATGCGCTACCATTGCCTGATCATTTCCGGTTACTTCTGCAATATCCACCAACGTTTCCGCTATCATCGTTGCTTTCGTTTCCGGCGCAGCTGCATGCCAATCGAATTTGTGAAAGAACGGCCGAAGTTCCAGATCAAAGACATGCGGGCTCTTCAATCGCAGAGCGATAGTCAGAGCATGGAATTGCGCCATATACTTGAGCACCAGATGTGTATGGAGCAAGTCGAAAGGCTCTAACCTCTGTCCTGGCACGTAGTTGCTGTCCCGCAGATCCTCCAACACCAAAATCGCGTCCTTATCTACCACGTTAGCGTTTGGCATAAGGGATATTCGTGAGCCAAAATACTGCGCAAAGCCATCAAACTGCTCGTCTCTGGGTATGGCCGCCTCCACCTGTAAAGTGGTCAATGCAGGTGCTAATCTCTCGTAAATAGCAATTTCTGCCAAACAGGTGCGTTCGGGCTGTATAAATTGCCATTGTTTTGGATCTGTGGGCGGCACCTTAGCTACAAGACGCTTCGAAAAGAGCTTACCATCAGGACCCTGCACTTGGGCTCGTATGGATATTAAAACACTGCCGTAATTGTCACCTGGCTGTGTTAAGTTTTCGACTTCGTACGAATATAGGCTACCGCCAAGGGCTGGCTCAATTACTTGACCCAACCGTTGAATTACTGGTAGGTTATTCATGCTGATGAGCTGCACTGTTCTGCTGCCTATTGAAGTCAACATAAAATAGAGAATAGATTGTGGTCTAAAACGTACACAACACGCTAGATTTTCTGGCTATCGCTCAGATAACGTTCGTAGTATGTAGCAATCTTTTAAAACTGATAAAGACACCTTCTCTCTCTCTTTTATTTTCGCCATGGGCTAAGCAGAGCATAGCAGTCGAAATAAAATGCATGCTTAGATTTAGTTATTAGTCTGTTCTTAAGTAAGACGTTTAATTGATATGAAATTTCCGATGGACTTACGACCCAGGTTTGGGTCTTTGTTCATTGTTTGGCCTCTAGATCAATTTGGCATCTAAATCTGGCAGCCCTTGGTCAAAATTCATGTGAAAATGGTTTCCTCAAATATCGTACACATGACATACATAGGTCAACTCTTCTCGCATATAAATCTGGCAACACAATATATATGTATCTTGGTCAAAACTCATGTGCAAATTGTACAAACCGATTTTCATACCCTCAAATATCCTATATAGACGTGGGTCGAAATTTCCAACTCCCATAACTCGGTCAAAATTCATCCGATCGGTTTCAAACTTTTTGAGAGACTTTATTTGTGTATGTAGCAATATACTAAAACTGATGAAGACTCCCCCTCTCTCTCTTCTTCCTTTTTCTTTTTGCTATGCGCTTAGCAGAGCATATAAGCAGAAGCCAGAAATTCAAGGCAGTCGAGATCAAATGCATACATATATTTACTTTAGTCAAATATGTTAAACGCTTTAGCCAATCTTAAAATTTCGCCAGTTTTAACCAATATTTTTTCTCCTCCTCTGTTTTTAGTTAATACCGTCAAATCAACATCTTTGTAGTCGCTTGGCAGCGTGTTGTTGTCGGCCAAAAGTACCTTCGTCATGAAGAGCGCATGTGGCACCTGTATATGCGCCACACGTTGAACTTCCTTCAGAAAACTGTAAGTACATATATATTTTTGCTATTAGATACGAGCTGATATCAATGTTAACAAAAGATTATACAAAAGCTAAAATCTTAAAGACACTTTTATAAAGTTAAAAAGTATTCTATAAATATTGATACAATTTTGAAACTCTGAATGATTTGCAATTTTTTTGCGTTGATAACCATGTTATCAACCAAAACCTTGAGCACACATTTTGACCGTCTTATCGCCTATTACGTAATGGGGGAAAAGGCAGTAAACTACCCATGTTATCCAAATTGTTTGAGTTTCACAAGTTTACTTACTTCTGAAGTGAGAATAATAATTAATGTGAAATTTTTGATGTACTTACGCCTCATAGCTATAGTTGTTTGTATCCACCTTCACGGTATGCAATGACTGAATGAATGCATCGTAGTATATGCGTAGAAAATGATAATAGTTTTCCTCCAACACCAGAGTGTCTACAGTAAAAAAATAATAATATGCATTTTGGGCATTCTTTTAGCATAATTCTTGTTGATATTATACTGACCTACACTTGACAGCAGTAAGAAGATTAGATCGTGGATCACCGACTCGTATTGGGCAATTTGAAAGTCTACAATTTTGAGCTTTGCGGGAAGACCAGCATCATCTAAATTATATTTGCATTAAAACAATGAAGTTGCTCTGTCAATTATTTGTGCAAAACGTTTCTCACCATATTTGACCATCATGTTATTTATCCACAAGTCCATATGAACTAAAGCAAAATTTTAAAGGCATTTCAATTAATGTGTCTTTCGATATATAGAGAGTTAAATATGACATTTAGGACGGCAAGTAAAAATTCCTACCTATAGAGGTCCAAGGTCCATCCTCTACATGTTCAGTTGCCTGAAAGGCATCAAAGATGTCCAGTAATTCTTTTACGCGCTGATAAACGCGGTCATCGCCCTTGCAGACATCCTTAACGTCATTTAAAGTTTCATCGTTTAGCACATTTTTGGTATCAGGTTCCATATTGTCGCCCATATTAAATTTTTTGAAATACGGCAGCACATTTTGGTCAAAAACTTTCGGTTTTTTTAGACGCAGGGCTAGGGGCAACGCGTGGAACTGCGCCATGTAGTGCAGAATGAGAACCGTATGCTGCAGATCGTACGGCTTGTGCCTATTTCCGGGCTTATAACCACGTGCCGTTAAGTTTTCCTGCACCAGAACTGCGTCCCTGTCAACCTTATTGCTTTCCGTGCTAAGCGAGATGCGTGAACCAAAGTAACGTGGAAAGCCATCAAAGAGATGGATTGGCAGTACGCCGGACTCGAGCTGTAGCTTTTCGAGCTCCGGTGCCAAATACTTGTAGACGGCATTTTCCGTGATGCATGTCCGTTCGGGTTGAAAAATTTGCCAATACAAATCATTCGTAAGTGGCGGTAACTTTGCAATTAGAGGCAAATCCTCAAGGATGTCATTCGATTGCTTTACTTTCGCATTGATCGCTAGCATAATACTTCCATAATTATCCCCGGGCTTAGTCAGATATAGGCTGTCATAGGATTCAAGTGTGGCGCCCTTTAAATGTGGCTCAATCACTTTGTGCAAATCTGTAATCTCGGGTACTTCTCCCATTATTGAGGTGTGCTTTGCGTCTACACTGACGAGCAGGGACTGAATGAATTCGGAAAGTAGACCTCACACTGCTTTTCATGCTCGTGTAATAACACACACATACACGCTAATGTAGATAATAACAAATAATTGTACAATTGCTGATAGTATGAATATTTGCATGTGTGGGTCACAATAGACTATAAAAAAAAATCTACTCAAGTGGCGCAGATAACGTGAATTGTAGACGAACTATTTTCATTTATGGTTGTGTTCACTTTTTTAACAAGTGCTCCCTGAATAAACACAACGTTTTTGATTCGCATCTTTTCATGATTAACTGTATTGTGTGTATGTCTGGTATCAGTTGAATAAGTCAATCAGTTGCGACACTGCCGACAACAACAACAATCAGTTCTAGCGGCAAGTGAATATCTTCTGCCCCCCGTATCATTCTAAACAGTAACGGTAATTTGACTTATATATCGTTTGACTTTTATTTATAATCAATAACAGGTTCATGTTTACTTTAACATTATTTACCGAAATTTTTAATTTGGCGCCATTTCGTTTTTAAATGTATGCAATACGGTCACATTTTTAAAGTGCGCGGCTTGGCAGTCCCACACGTAGGGACGCATTTACTCTTATCGATATATCGACTGGAAAAGAAAAACAATCTTCTCGTTTGTTTGTGTACACACATTAAATTGCAAAGCATTTTGATTGAAAATAACTAAAATGGATAGTTTTATGGCCGCCATTCAACAGGCCGCACTGCAACAGCAAATTTGCAATGCGGCCAACCTGATGGGCATGCAATTGCCCTTTCCACTTGGACAGCCTATGAATTTCGTTGGCGGTGGCTACGGCGGATATGGGCGATCAGATGTAGCACCATCGCAACCTCAAAATGATACAGAGGACCCGGATGATGAAGATGCGGATGATGAAGAGCAAACGCGAACTTTGTTCTGTAATAACCTGGACGAACGCGTAACAGAGGAAATACTCTATGAAGTATTTCTGCAAGCAGGTCCCATAGAAAGCGCGCGTATACCATGCGATAATACTGGACGTCAGCGTAATTTTGGATTTGTTACTTATCAGCACAAATGTGCCGTGCCCTTTGCCATGGAGCTCTATCAGGGACTCGAACTATTTCAAAAGAAAGTAACAATCCGACAGCAATGCCCAGAGAAACCTAAGCCACCTTTTATTGGACAAGCAAGGACACGTAATCCGTTCTCTCAAGACTTTGCCTCGCCCGCTCCACCAATGAACGACCACGCTGGTCCACGTAATGCTCGGCACAGTATGCACGACCGCAACACTGGGGTCCAAAACAAATACAATAGTGATTTGCGGCGCCGCAGCGACAGTGCCGTCATGGACCGCAATCGACCCAGACCACATCAGCAGCAACAACATAACAACAGTGGCGGCAATCGAAGGTCTGATCAGCGATATATCAACGGAAAGAGATTACTGTAGGGAAAAAAAGTTCGTGTTTAAATTTATTTTATTAGTCTTGAATATACAAAGGCGTAAATGTAGTATCTAGGATCTATTGTGTTCAAAACATGTCATGATTACGATTATGGGCTTGTGATTTCACTGTACATCGAAAATCATTAAAATAGGGTAATCTTTATATACATATTATATTCGTATAAATTAAGAGATTAACGGGTAATGCTTCTCAGTGTCTTTTCCACATTTCGATATGTTCGCGGTGGTATTACCTCCAACAGTAATCTCTGGTAGCTTCCGTGCTCCGACAAAGCACGGAACAATGACTTGGCATAGCTGCGTGTTTCGAGGCTGCCTTCAAGCAGAAGATTTGCACCAACCATAAAGAATTTGTCACGACTTTCACGTCCCATCGAGTAGATGCGATCACAGCCCAAGCGTTCGACTAGTCTAAACAGTAGCTTCGCAGTCGTCGTCCGAACTATGGCATTCTGGTGCTGAGCACCTTTGTTTGTCAATATGTTGAGTACTTTCGCAGGCTGCACGTTGTCCACCAAAGACTCCAGGGCTCGGGTGGCATCGGCACGCAGGAAACGATTTGTGTCTGCCGTGCGGTGCAACAACGCACAGACCAGGTCATCGCACTCAATCTCCAATGATTTGCATTTCAAGGTGAATAACTCTGTTGCAGCCTGACAGGCTGCACGGGCAACCTGGGAGCGTAAATTGCGTACGGAGCGCGTTAGTTGGATGCATGTCATGTGCATATGGCTGTCCAAGAAATCGGCATGGTGGCGAATCAGACGCACCATATACTTTAGACCTGTTATGTTCACTTCCCAGTTATTAGAGTCCAGCTGATCAAACGTCTTTAATAAACCTTCTCGTGGCTTCTCAAACCGTGACATATGCGGCGGAAACAATTCCGTCTGAGACATCTTGATGGCCTGCTTCACAGGTGAGACGCGACGTTGACCACGCAGAAGATACGAAGTCTTCGACTTTTGTTTTAGCGGTGTGTGCTGTGATTTTGGAGCTAATCTGCTGTTGTCTTGATGGGAGCCTGTCTGTGAGCTGTTATCGGTTGTGGTGCTACTGATGTCCAGGGAACCTTGCTTAGAAGCGGGTCTACGGCCATAGAGCGAGTCCAACGAGATGCTACGTGAGTGTATGGCTCTTTCGTCATGTGTGATATCAGCCTTTTTGCTGGATGAGGCTCGCGATAAGGATGCGAGGAATGTTTCATTGTCTGTTGACAATTCTGTCAGTTGTTTTAGGGGCGGCGACTCTACGGCTGTTGATTGCAGCTCGTTCTGGAGCTCCTCAACTACGACAAAGCTATTGTTGCTATCGATCTCCTCTTCAATGGCCAAGGATTTAATTGACTGCGCACGTGACATTTGTGGTGTGGCATCTTCAAGCTGTGTCTTAATGCTTTCCGTTTTGCTCTGCAGGCTGTTAACGCTTTCGTTGCGTTTCAATGTGGCCTCCTGAAAGGGTGACCCCGTCTCTTCTTCTATGTCGTCTACCACGAGCTCCCCAAACTGTTGCTCCAACTCTTCCCGGGCATTAGAGTGGTCCACATTTGGTTTGTCCATTTCGGTCGATTTAGCCGAGGCTGTTGACTTTTGCGAATAGCTGATTGACCTAACAGATAGAGGAGAACCTTCTGATTGGTGTGGCCCGGATGGTGCTGCGAATGCCTGCACTGCGGGGGACGAAGGTTCGACCTTAACACTGTGTAAAAAATTATAATTAGTTGGCAATTCACAGTGTGGTATATAATTTACCAATAACACCCATAAAAACTTACAGCTCAGTTTGTGAAAGAACCTCATTCACTAAAGTTTTATCAACTGCTTGCGGGGTGTTGAGCACTTGCCACGTCACATTATCAGGACTTTTATCAATTTTCATCGATTTTCTACGCTTAGGGTGACAACTACAACACAGACAAAGGCAGCGATCATAAGGCATCAGCCTCTGTTGCGCCGCAATCGCCTTTTCCCGTAGATATTCCTTAACTGTGTAAAATGTGGTGCGGAATAGGCCCAGCAGAATAGCGGCATTTTGCATTTTACTAAACTGAATCCTTTTACTAGTCTCTACTAATACACACTTTAGTTGGAGAAATACATTTTGTCGCTAAACTTGATTAAAACGTATTCAATTTAATACGGAGGACTGTCTGACCACTTGAAGCCGTAACGCCACTTCGCAAACTGTTTGCAAGGTTCGTAGAACGTCGGGTTGACCACTTCTCCGGCGACAGCAAATGGAAAGAAATGCCGAATCCACAACTATATAAGCGGTCTTCATTTCCATTTCAGGAAAACTAAACACAACACAACTAAAGTTGCAAATGTAAAACAGGACATTGCGTTTTCCACACTAAGCAATGCCCTCACATACACACACACCTATCAGACAGCCCCTGCCCAGTGCAAAGGGCACCCCAGAATGAGTATATACCAATACTAAGGCGACGACGACGACAAAGGTGAAAAGCTAGCCATTGGTCTGCGTGGCACTAGTGGTATTTTCATGTGGACTTTCTGCTTTTATTCGGGCGCCTTCTTAGTCACGTTCGGGCTACTTCGTGTAATTGACGAAGACGTCCAATGAAAAGCAAACTAACTTGACTCTTGGGTACCCTGCCTTGTGTACATTTATGTATAGAATATATTCAGTAAGCTTGTGGCTTAAGACATTTTCATATAAATATAATTATCAATTTAATTGATGATCTTTCAAAAATGCAATAGTAATTTAAGCTGGTTGGAATATTGCATTTTCACAGAGCCCCCCTCTCTCTCTCTTCATAATTAAAACTTAAATTAGTGTATTTCTTATAGCCAAGAAAGAAATTTAATTTATTTGCCAAGGATAGCTTGAAAACCCTCAAAAATGAATGACAAAATATTTAACTAGATTGTGACGTGCCCCAACAAAGGGTGTGGGCTACTTGTAGTGGTCATTTGAAGGTTCGCCTCGGGCATATTGACCATCCTGTGCCTACTCCATAAATGTCCCTGATGAATGCTTCATCGCGCATTTAAATTATTTAGGTTAAATAACGAAATTGTTGGGCTTTTATATGCCACCTTTAAGGCGCTAATGTTGTTTGGCGTCAGGTGGCCAATTTTTGGGGTCATAGGTACAACAACTAAATTTGCTGCCCGGCAGTTTTTTGCTTAAGGAGGAACAACCCCCTATTAACATGTGTTTAAAATAAGTCTCAGTATTTTATAATGTACAATTAACATTCCTTCGTGGTGGATCAAACTGCTGTAAGTTTTTGTTACCTGGTTTCAGGTGTTTGAAGTTTTAAGTTGTGTCAAGAAAAGCTTTTTTAACTTACTTGCATTTAGCCAAGTTTTCAGCATCTTTATTCAACGATGTTTCTGCTTGGTTATTGAAATCCGGTTTTTTAGTTTCCTTTAGTTTCGAATTTGCTTTTTTGTAGAAGAGAGGAAAAATAATGGCTACCAAATTTCATTTGAATTATATTTATTCACCTTGAGATTGACTGCAATTATCCGTCCAGTTTTGCTGTGCAAAAGTGTGTTGCGAACTGGTTGGTTTCTTAAGAAAATGTCTTTGAGGTTTTTGTAGATCATCGTTTGCTTTTGGGATCTTCGTATCTTCGGAACTATATGGATATGGAGTTCGCTGTATATTGCGCATAAAATTGCTAATGAAATCCGTTTGCCGCCTCATAGCCGGAAACCTTGAAGTAGATGCTTTAGTGTGAGCATTTGGATTCTATTTGTTGCTTTGTTTACTTACCGGGAATTTTGTCTTGTTAAACGCCTGTTCAAGCCCCCATTGCAGGCTGTCAGCTGGATAAAACTACTGCTTCCACTGCCACTTCCACTACTGCAGGATGTTGTCGTACTGTCCGTGCTTCTTCCGTCCACTGAAGATTCAGAGCATGCTTTGGTTACCACACGACGTTCCAAGCAGTTTACTTGAATAATAATAAGTTGTTTATGTGTTTAATGCATATAAATTGTTTATGGGTTTTCATGGACTTACCATTCTTGCCACTAGTGCCATAGATTTTTTTTTTTAAAAATTCCTGCTAGCACAATATGGGTAATACAAGTACTTATAATAAATGCATGTTTTTAATAGTCAAAAAATAAAGTTTAATAAAAAAAAAGACTTCTGCTAGTCGATCATGGGGAGGAAACTTACATTAGAGGCTCTAGCCATGTCCAAGGCTTCGGGTGGTGAATGGAAGGAATGTCGATGCAGGTTCTCATCTGCGTTGAAGCTAAAAGAAAAATATAAAAACAATGTTAAATACTTGTGCATATTGCTAAGAAAACGAAGACAAATTAACCTATGATTAATTCCGGTAACTTCCTCATCTGCGTTTTCTTGAATACGTTTTTTATTTGCCTGCATGCGTCGTCTTTTGACAGCGTTTGGGGAGGCAGAGCCTTCTCCCTGCGCAATCCAATCCATATCTGCGCCAAAACGTGAGATGCCAGCCTGGTCTGCTTTATGAAATGTGTACAAAACGGATCCATCAGGTGTAATAAGGGGCAATTGGAGGCGGGACAGTCGCATTTTCACAGCCTTGAGCAGAGCAGATCCCGAGTCGATATCATCGGTTATCTCAGCAACAATTTGCAAAATCTGGTCCACCGAAGAAATATCCGCAAGCACAGCAAATACCTCCAAAGCCGCCTGACGGACCCGACGCTTTCTATTAAGTGCCGCATAGGTTACCTGTGCTGCCAGGATGTTGATGTCGAAACAGGTGCCGGGAAATGACATCAGGGAGTAGATGGACATTTGCAAGGCGTGATCACGAAACTGCCGTACGATATTGTTAAAAATAAATCGAAGCAATTATCTCAGTCAATGACTCACCTTTGAGCTCTTGGCATGCAGATACTCGGGCGCCGTTAATTTGGCGACAATTGTCCCTGCAGGCAGGCGCTGCATAAGAGCCTTGCACACACGGTTTGCACCTGCATTGCCCTGGCGACACAGTCCCGAGAGTATCTGTGGTGTACGCTCCTCCAGGTTGTCCAGCGGCAAGCGTGAAATCAGATTTACCAAGACTTCGCGCTTTAGCTCAGCCACCTCGAAATTTCGCTCCGACGAAAGTAAAGTGCGCAGCAGACTATCCAAATAGGGCTGCACCTGCACCAGGTTGGATGATGAGCTTAGGGCTACTTCAAGTTGGGCTATGCCCTGCAAACGATTGCGCCAGTCCTGTAGGGGGGGAAAGAGATTGAATAAATGGTTTCGTTTATTATGGCAAATATTTTATGGCCACGTTCTGAGTCATTCCGATAATTGCAGTTGGGGTCCATTGTTTCTACTAAATACAATTGGAGCAAGCCGGCAACGATAACGTCGCTTTAAATAATTTCCTGACTGCCCCATGCTCTATAAAATGTTTTTATTCGCGCCTTTTTGCATTCTATACGCGCCATAATTTTTGTTAATGTTTTATTATTTTTGTGCCAGTGCTGACCCAGTTTTCGGCACGCTCTGTGCCCCACTATATCCCATGCCAAGCTGAGCTGCGTCTCCATCAGCGAGTGGCCCCATATATTTTTTTGCTATTTTATCGTCCCTTATGCATGCTGTTACTAAGTTATTGTTGTTTTTCTCGCTTCTCGCTAGAAATATCGCGTGCATTTAAATGATTGGTCTGCAGGAGCTACCAAAAGCACAATACATAGCATGCACTATAAACTCTCAAGTTTTTTTGCGAGGTGCCACTAGATGTGAGTTGATCCTTAAAGATTTTGTTTTCATTGCAATACGAATATGTAGGGGCGTTAAATCAAAATGATTTAAAACTAAAATTATTATAAAATAATAAAAAGCTGTCACATAGAACTAAAACTTGCTCAAAAGTTAACTTGAAACAATTGATCCATAAGTATATTAGTTACATTGCAATTCGAATTTGTAGGGACGTTAAATGAATATGATTCAAGAGTACAATTATTATTAAATAACAAAAAGCTGTCACATTCATAGAACCAAAACTTGCTGAAAAAGTTTGACGGAAAGCGCACTCATAAGTGCGACGTAAAAATGTAGGGCTTTTGAATTGTTAACGTCAAAAATTAATAGGTCATTGGTACAGGGGGTGCACACACAGGAGCCCCTATCAACGGCTGGAATGGTTCTGCCATTAATATGTGTGTGTGTGTGGTGGCGGTGCCCATTCCTGCCGGAGTTTTCATTCGGCCAGTAATGGCAATGTGTATGAGGTATATGAAATTGAGGCAATGCGTGTCGTGTACATAATAAGTTTTGGGTGGCTGCCATTATGAAGGAAATTGTGAACGCATATGAAACTCTATATATTCTAGTGACCCAGTTAGCGTATGAAACTGGTCACTGGCATTAAGAGTAGCGTGCGTTTAATAACATTTTTAATTTATACATATCTACGACAAACTGAAATGCATCTTTGCTACTTACTCCTGACCGCAAGTCCATTATTGTTTTGTGGTTGACAATGTCCAGGTCCTCCCAGCTGTTTGGCGTTGCTGCTGGGGCAGACCCCACTGCAGAAGAAATAACTGGGACGGTAGTAATGCTATCAATTCCCCGTAAGGAGCGTGGCGAGGGATCCGGATCACGCTGAAGATTATGCAGAACTTCGATTTCTTTGTGTGGTGCCTTAGGACTGGCCGGACTGATGCTACTGCTGCGGTAGACAGGAGAGTAGGAGACGTCCCGCTTTGGCGATGTATAGGAGCTAGTTTTGTTATGGGTAAGCCTTGCCTGTTCCTTACTTTCCTGCGACGACTGAGCACTCCGAGCACGGGGCAAAGGCTTAGTATTATCAATTGGAATCTCTAAGGTCAACGCTGTCATTTTGTTGCTGCCCGCCGGAGTTGAATTATTGTCTGCGTGTTGTCCCTCTAAAAGAGGTGCCGAAGATGCTGTCTCATTAGGCGGCAATGAGTTAATGTTGAGTCTGCCGTAACCTGGCACCGTGCTTTCGATGTTGTTTGTAGAGGAAGTCGCATCGCTGTCGGGTGTGCGCATTTTGACTACTTCTCCGCCAAAAGTAACACGTTTCAAGTTGCGAAACGGCGTGCTGAGATTAGTTTCATTCTGCGTCATTTCTTCCATTTCTGAATCGCTAATTATCTGAAGTATACCCGCGTCCATATCTCCGGGAGACTGGGGAGCGCCTAATGGACGACACACAAGTTCTGATGCATCTATAATGGGACTATCCGTCTCCTCGGTCTCGGTTTCCGCTTCGAGAATTCGCATGGTGAGGGTATCATCGTTGATTTGTATTTCCGTTTCCATTATAACCTTTCCTTTCTCTGGCAGTAGAGCTGCCTTTGGTTCATGTGAAATACTGCTGCTACGCCAAATGTGCTCTCGAGGCAAGGCCCTCCAAGCGCCAGCACTCGTCATGGAGCCATCTGTACGAAGAGACTTGTTTGATATTCCATATACTTTACATAGTTGGTTATAGAGCGACAAGGCATCCACGCCGTCCACCTCGTCTAAATAACTCTCAAACTCTTCCGTCCCCAACAGTTCACTTATTTTGGCCAACACCTTCAGTGTAATCTCCTGTTGGCTTTGTTGGAGCTGCAATCGCTGCATCAGTCGCTCAATGGTGTGCTTCACTATGAAATGACTTTGTGGCGTGTGCAAAATCGATTGTAGTAATGGCGGAAGTGACAGCAAAACCCCGCAGCTGAGACGCTCATCATAGGTTGGCTGCTGAGCTAGACCAGTGTCCAAAATCTGTACCATAACCATTTCCGGTACGCTTGTCTCCGAGAGATAGACCCGCAAGCAGTCGAGTGCACCTTTCCGTACCGTGGGTGCCTGGTGTCCGAGATTTTTTATTAAATCAATTAAAAAATGCATACTATGCTTATCGGCTTTTGCCCCCATTATAACCAAAACGTCAACGAGAACGCGTAATGCATGCTGCCGCACCTGCCATTCGGGATCCTGCAACCGCTCATGGAATTCGGCAAACATGGTGGCCGGGCAAATTGTTTCCGGCAATCGACGCGTACGTAAAACATGCTCCCACAATGGGGTAAGCTGGACAGCAGACACATTTTGCTCGTGGCGACGCTGCATTTTATTTGGGCAGATACTGATGTGCGAGTCCGTGCTGGTGCTTGACTGATTGTTGTTGTTGTCCTTGTCCTCGCCAATGACATTGTTTGTGCCGCTCAGTTGATGAATTACATTTTCATTGGCGTCCCGGTTGCCATTAGCCGGCCGCGTTGTATTAGCCGAACTATTATTTCGCTCGAAAAAGCGCTGAAAGAACATGACGAGCTGAAGTTCTTCGTTTTTTTTTGCTGCAATTATCTAACTAGTCGCAATAGAATGCCTTTCTTCACTTGGATTTTAATTTATAACTGTCACGCACGCTTGCATCCGGTGCAGGGGCTTCTATGACTCGTATTTACATTGATTTCAATGTCATTTTTGTTTTGGCTCTTGGAACTATTTCACGACTGGTCTTTCCCAGTTGCTAGCAACGACTGCAGCCCTTAGCTGTTTGAGACGGCTTTTTGTAGTAACTTGGCTAGCTTCACAAAGTGCCACGGCTCGGGAAATTACCCCCGTATTTTCGAGTGACTGCGCAAGTCACAATTCCTCTCCCAAAACTGGGAACAACCTTTACTTTAGTTGTGTAGAAACTTTTGACAAACAAAAGGAAAACTCAATTTTAAATTATATATTTATTGTAACATACAAACACTAACTATATTTTAGCTAGGTAATTATTTGAAAGTTTTAGTTGTATAGCTTAAATCTCATATTAGTAAAAATGCTAGCGAGAGATGGAAAAAGTTTATAATGTACTTAAATGGCAATAAATAGTTTAGCGGAACTATTTTAATATAGCACACATACATACATTTACAGAAGTATTTGGATTACTAAAAACTAAGAGTATAATTCAAGAAGTGCTAAGTTATTAAAACAACACTGTCCAACCAGCTTGTGTTGGCCTTTGCTTTACCATTGGCAAATGCATATCAGTCAGTACAATTACGTTAGAAGCCTATATGTGGATATGCACTTAGGATGTGTAACCTTGATACAAGGTGTTAAGGTTTTAAAGTACACTTTCATAAATATCAATGCAATAGTTAAAAGAAACTTAAATTAAACGATATTCTAACGATACAGTTTCGTTGTACATTACAAAATGGAATGGCGACGCTTAACACTAGGGTTAAAGGGTTAAAGTCTTACGCTTAATATACATACTCGGTCCTGAGTATTTCACACATACTCCTCGGGTGCTTTTTGTACATTGGGTATACGTAAAGTCGACACTGGCTGGGCGGGCTGCTGTGGCTGTTGCAGCGGGCTCGACGTGTCCGGCAACTCTGCTATGTCCTTGAATACGCCCATTAGATTCTCATAGCTTGGTCCCCAGTTTAGCAAATACTCCCAACCCAATGTGGTTGCAGATGGAGAAGCGGATCCATTGGCTTTGCGGTAAATGCCGCTCAGGTGGTTTGCCAGATCGTCGTCGCTGGCGACAAGTGTGCTGAGCGAGCCGCGAAACGATGACTCAAATCCGTCATAGGCGTGCGGTGGTATGGGCGGTGTTTTGGACACATTTTGGTTTCGGCTTGGTTCTCCGCTTATTGCACGCGCCACAGGACTGCGACTGTCGAGCATGCTTTTGCTGGTGGAGTACTTGCCATCGCCGCTTAAACTATTGTTGTCATACTCAATCTCCGAGCAGGTGAAGCTATCGTTGCCACTCTCATCTGTCGAGGTTGAACTATGCGCATCGACATCTCCGCCAAGAGACAGGTGAAGTGCACCACCCGGAACTCGAGGCGTCGGCGCCTCGCTGCTTGATGACAAATCAAGGGTCGAAACTAGGCTACAAGTTCTCGGCCGAGCATTGAGTCTCTCGATTTCCTCTGCCGTGAGACCCATTGAGGTCTGTGTTGGTGCTTTAGGCGGTGCCACAGGCTTTTGACGACTGGCACTGGAACTCTGACCGGACAGTTGCGACATCACAGGACTATTTAGGCTGCGTTCGCTGTTGCTGTGCAGCGCATCCTTGCCAACGCCTCCAGAGCTAGACGTGGTGGCCAGAAGCGCACTCTGCAACGGCTTGCCAGAGATATCGTGCAGGGTTAGAATCCTCGGTTGTTGGGAGCTTAACTCAGAGCTGGGCGATAGGCGTGCCAGTGGTGTAGTCTGGTGAGTGCGAGACGCACTTGTCGTTGGGGGTGGTTGACTGTTTTGATTGGGTACGCGTGGTACAAAGGGGGCGTTAACAGCGTGGCGCGGTGAATGGCGGTGCTGCTGTTGGGCTGCTGTGCTCTGGTGCTTGTGATGAGTATAGGACGCTACGGGGGGCGTGGTTGCTTTATACTTGCGCATGCCGCCCGCTTCACGGTACCCCTTATAATGGTAAACGATATCAATGTCGGACGGCGCAATTGAGCTGGCGTTTTCCAAATCGTAGTGTTCCGGATACTCGGAGCCCAGATCTACAGAGCTTCCATGGTCTAGGGGATGGAGTGGGTTCGGTGGCGGTATAGAAAGATGATGTTCCTCTCTGATCGGTGGACTCTTGCCGACCACCTCGCGTTCAATGATGTCCGGTCGTTGGGGACGTTGCTGCGGCTGCGGGTGGTCGGCGGTGGGAGGCAGTTCACTGCGTTCCTTGAATTTCTTTGTGATAAGCTCTGGTCCGGCCAAATGATGTCCAGGCGGGCGCATGTGATCATTGTTGCATACGATTGGCGCCGGAGAGTCATTCGCATGGATACTACGGGATATAACGTGTTCGGCTGTTTGGCTTTGAGCAGCTGGGGCGGGTGGGTGCTTTATTTTAAATCCTGGTACACCGCAGCTGAGGCTTCCAATCTTCTCCTGTTTTCCCCGAAAGCGATAAATAACGTATGAGCCGAATATAGCTACCACAAGTATGACGAAAAACACAATAACCAGTGTGATGCCTATGCTCAATGGATCAGCTACTTGGGCAGCATCGACACCAATATCTGTACCTTTGCAGCCCAGTTCCACAATTCCATGTTGTTTCACTTCGTGGAAAATGCTGCCTGAACCGTTCAGCGGCTGCAGCTCATTATTGATAGTGAAGTTGGCTATGCAGCCCGTAAAATGTTCTTCACTTATCAAAACGTTAGAGGCACCGCCCACACAGAGCGTAGAAAGATACGGATCCAGAAAGTCATGCACGCCCGCAACATCCAACTCCTCGCCCACTTGGCGTCCGTCAATCAGCAGGTGAAGGATGTGACTCTGGCTGCGCAGACTAACGTTGTGCCATTTGCCATCATTTAACGCTGCCGGCTCAGGCACAGTCATGTTGATGGACAGATGCTGCTTGGAATAGTAAACCAGTTTGCCATTCAACAGGGACAATGAAGTGTACATCTGATTGGTTGCAGCATAAAATATCAATCCTTGTGCCTTGTATGTGCGGAAGAGAAAACTCAAGACCTTGGGTGGGTCATAGAAGGATGTCGTTACTGCACTCGCATTATATGATGATAGACGCTTTGTGCGACTGCCAAAGTTAGACCACGCATTGTTTCCGTTATACAGATTGTCCAGCAGCTGCATGCGTCGATATTGCTCAGAGATTTTGAATTCAAGAAAACCACCACTGCCTATTCTAACAGGCTCCAGTGAGTCACCACAGTCAGGCGAGAGTAGCTCCCCGCCGCACTGACACAGCGAGGATGACCACCGATCAACGCACTGGCCCGCATAGCTACTGCAGCGTTCCGCTGCCAGAGCTGGCTGGCAGGCCTGCCGATGGCAACCCGGTAAAATGCCGTGCTGCTGTATCGGTGAGCTCAAGTTTAAAGCGCGACCATTGATCGAAACGCTGTGAACGCAGCCAACAAGGTCGTCGCTGTGAATTTGACCCGGACGCTCGAGTACGGGATCTGCTGATTGTAAGCCTCCAATAAAAAGAGGCTGTTTGTTGAAGTTAAGTGTGCTGCAATAATAGCAATTATTACTTTACTTTCTTATGTACGGATTAAATCTAAAGTTAGCTTACCCCATTGGAACAACGTCATCCGCATAACAGCTGGAATCGCCCGGTATGCATTCTGAGCACACTTCACCGGATTCCGTACATTTGGCGATGCTCAGCGACATGACGCGACCATTGCGGGTGGCTGTTACTTTGTGCCAGCTACCATCGGCGAGATTAAGTCCTGCCACAACTGTGCTAATGGCAGTACGTGAGCCTCCCGAAGAGAAAACCGCTTGACCCTTTACCAGCTCAATGGCCAAAAAATCAGAACGTCCGCCGTTCTGTAAACCGTAGTTATAGACTAATAGAGCCGTCGGCTTAGTCGTGGCAAACACTATAGAAATGTCGTTTGTTGTGGGATCCAAGGAAGGAAAGCTCATGAAGGATAACGGCTCGAATCCGTAGCTAAAACGTTCGCAATGACGCCCATACCGGCCGGATGGACAACTGCATTTATAGCTTGGTTTTAAGCTGACGCACAAGCCACCGTGTAGACACGGATTTGGTCGACACGAATCGGTAATACTCTCACACTGGCTACCCCGATAGCCGGGTCGGCAAAGGCAAAAATATGAGGCTCCATCTGGGCTACGTTGGCAGCTGCCGCCATTGTGGCAAGGCTTGCTCCAGCAGACATCGCTGCGCTCCTTTTGGCACTCCTTGCCCTCTCGATTAGCCGGACACTCGCACTGATAGTCATTGCCCATTCGTCGGCATTGCGCCTGCCCCTGACAGGGGCTAGGCAGACAGGGATCCTGCCGCCTGGCGCACTGCTCGCCCGCATAGCCCTTGGCACATTGGCAAGTGTAGTCGTGAACAATGCGCGGTCCACTAAGAACAAGCGTGGGGCTGTCGATGATGCTGAACTGGCTCGAATCCAGCAGCCGAATGGTAGCACTGCACACCCCGCCGTTAGCACAAATATTCGGTGTACTGCAAGGTTCATAGCCGATTATTATATTCGTGTGCAATAGGTCAGACAGAGAAGACCGCTTTTCACGCAGACGTTCGACAATATGATGTGGTTGATGGTAGGTGAGGTTGGACGTGCGCACGACAAACAGAGCTTCCAGATCTATATTGCTTGCATTATTGGTGTCTATTTCAATTAGACTGTAAAGAAGAATTTCATCACCGGGACCAAAGCGTGACTGGAGCATCTCTAGGGCTTGACGGTAATAATGCGCCAGAAACTGCGTGGCTGACATATTCCGTATTAATAGGGGCAGAGTGTTGGCCAATGTGTTGTTGTTGAAGCTCTGAAAATCCACGGTCACCTTGGAGCTAACGTCGCCATGTTTCCCATCATTACCAGTTACGTCGTACAGGTATGACATTGGCGTAGTCAATGACGTTGTGTACAGGTCACAGCCGCTCTTTATTGTCAGCTGCCCGCTGCCCTGCAAACGACAGCGATAGTCTCCCACAATATCAACATCGTTGGGGCGTACATCGGCTAGTTTCGTATTCGCAGGTAAATCCCCGTTAAAGATACTAACAGCCACATGAACAGTGCGCGGTGTGGATGGATTGTCATTTTGATCGAGCACCTTTATAATCAGCTTATGTTGGGACAGCTGTTTGGGGCTTCCGCTGTCCTCCACCTCAATGATGGCTTCGAGCAGGGGGGTTGCTTCGCGATCGTAGCTGGCAGTAGACCTCACCAATCCTGTGTATTTGTCGACTGTGAACCAAGATTTATGCTTGCCACCCACAATTTTGTAGCTAAAAGGTGCTCCATTGTGGGGCAGGTCTGGATCGCTTGCTGCTAGCGTCATAATCGATGTGCCTGCTGGCTCATTTTCTGAGATATAGCCTAGAAGGCCTTCTGAACTAAATGTGGGCCCATTGTCGTTGATATCGTCCAAGTCAATGCGCAGTGTTGCAGTGCCCGTCTGCGGTGGTAGACCTGTATCAATTGCACCTATAACCAGATTATAGTGCGCAATATCCTCTCGGTCTAGGAGAGCTGCAGTGCTTATCTCGCCGGTTTCTGCGTCGATCTTGAAACTTTGCTTTATGTTTCCATTAATTATTGAGTATGTAAACTGATTGTTTTGCGGGCGAACATCCTTGTCAATTGCTTTGACTGTTGTCACCATTGTTCCAGCTGGCACAGATTCCAATATTGTTGAGGAGTAGTAACGTTTGACGAACTCCGGAGGATCGTTTCCGTCCTGAATAGAGATAGTTACCTGCGCTTCAGCCGTATCATTGCCCCGTATGCTACCGTAATTTTTGGCCATTACCATAAGGACGACGCGATTCTGGGTCTCGCGATCCAAACTACGCGTGACATATATCAAGCCTGTGTTTGTGTTGATGCCAAAGCCCTTGTCATTACTGGAGCCAACCAGCAAATAGTAAATTCTACCATCTTCTCCAATATCTTTATCGGTGGCCTGCACCGATCCGACTGCAGTGCCTACAGACGAGGTTTCCGAAACATCAAAATGAAAAGCAGATTGCACAAACTGCGGATAGAATTCATTAACTCCCAAGACGTGTACATACAACAGTGCATAGCTTTCCATGCTCGAGTCTGGATTTTTTGCCTTAATATGCAGAGTGTAACTACGCCGCTCTTCATAGTCAAAACTAGCGGTGGATAATATTGTGCCATTGCTGACATTGATACTGAAGAAGTGATGATCGGTGCCTCTGGCCAAAAATGAATAGTGTATGACGGCGTTTTTAGGAGAATCCTTATCGGTTGCGTGTGCCTGAAATACAGCTGTCCCCACTGGTTTGTTTTCTGCAATATAGCCGTGATATTCCGATTGATTAAACACCGGTGGATTGTCATTGACATCAGTTAGTATGATCGTGAGCGTAGCTAAAGCAGTCAGAGGCTTGTAGCCCAAATCCTTGACGGATATGTTTAAGTGGTATTCCTGCATTAGGTCGTAATCCAATGGCTGCATTATTATTATGGCACCTGTACGTTCGTTGACATTAAAATAGTTTCTTTCGTTACCGCCTGAGATGGCGTAGTGCAGCATGCCATTGGGCCCGGTATCCTTGTCTGTCGCCGAAACTGTGATGATCGTGGAGCCAATGGGCTCGTTTTCTGGCACAATCACCTGATAGCTCCGTGGGTTGAATTCGGGAGCGTGTCGATTTTCATCCGTGACCACCACCACAACACGAGTCTGATCTGAAAGTGGTGGAACACCACGGTCGGTAGCCCTTACGTTTAGCTCAAATCGTGAATTAGCTGGCACTTTAATCTGTTTAATCAATGTTATCCAACCGTCGTGCTTATTGATGGTAAAGTAAGCGCTCAGATTAGAGCTAATCAACGAGTAGTCAATCTCCGCGTTGACTCCGACGTCGCACTCATCATTAGCGTGTACTCTCACAACGCGCTGACCAGCGCCCGCTTGTTCTGGCAACGGGGAGAGATACTCTGCATGCTCAAACTTCGGAGGGTTATTATTTGCGTCCACTATGTTAATATTTACCAGACATTCTGTATAGAGTGGCGGCTTACCATTGTCTGTGGCCAAGATGGTAAGCGCGAACATGTTCTCCGGAGAGCTGATGTACTGCGAGTGCTTGTACTGGATTTGTGTTTTGCTGAAGATCTCGCCCGTAGCGGGATCAACGCTGAATATGGGGGATGGCGACTGCAGCGAGTACGAAATGACAGAGTTGGGGCCCTGCTTGTCCCGATCGGTTGCTATGATCTGACCCACAAAGGCCACAGCATGCTGCAGTTCCGGAAAATTGAAGCTGTAGAAACTATGCTCAAACTCGGGAGCATTATCGTTTTGGTCCTGTATGGTGATTGTGATTGGAGTCTCCGCTCGCCAAGCTCCATCTGAGGCTACAACCTTGAGAATGTATTCGTCCTGTTGCTCACGGTCAATTTGTCCTGCTACCGAAATGTTGCCGCTCTGCGAGTCAATCTTAAACTTTTGACCTGGGTTCTCGCTAAATGTATACGTGGCATTCGCATTTTCGCCCAAATCAAGGTCAGAGGAGGTCACACATATTACAAAACTGCCAATTTCAGCATTTTCTGTTACGTTCAGTGAATATAGACGCGTAAATTTGGGCGGGTTGTCGTTTTTATCTAGTAGATGCAGTAGTACACTCGCAGTACCTGTCAGCTGAGGCACACCTTGATCTACGGCTTCCACAACAAGCGCATAATCACTCAATTCTTCACGATCCAGGCGCATGGTTGTATATATTTCGCCAGAATCGGCAATTTCAAAAGTGCCGTCGTAGTCATTTTTTAATCGGTAACTGACCTCACCGTTTTCTCCAGAATCCCTATCTTTCGCCTTGATTGCAACAATAAGTTGCGGTGGTGTCTCCTCTTCCATGATTTCCGCGTTGTAGATAAGCTTCTCCATTACGGGAGGATTATCGTTGGCATCAGTAACGTTTATGGTCAACTGTGTAACAGTACGAAGGCTGGGTCTATCCGAGTCGGCAGCTGCAACCCAGATTTCATATTGATGAGCCAATTCATAGTCCAATCCATCTTGTCCAACGCTTAAAACGCCGGTAGTCGGATCAACAACAGCTGTATTTCCCATATTTCCACCGGCTATTTTATACCTTATATTGGCTACAGATCCCTTCTTTGGCGATGTGGCTGCCAATTTGGCAATCATTTTTCCAGGTTGTACATCCTCCGCTAAATTGAATTGAGTGATGGGCATGTAAGAAAACACTGGAAAGAGCTCGACCGGTCGTAGTTGCACCGTAAGCTCGGCTGTCGAGACTTGAGGCATATATCCTTGATCCGTTGCATGGATGTTTATGTTATAAATAATGTCAACGTTCGGCTTATTTTTTTGTGCCAGCTCCATTTTTGTGCGTATAACTCCCGTGGATGGGTGCACTTCGAAAATGTGCTGATCCTTACCACTTATGTTATAAATGACCATTGCATTTTCGCCCTCATCCAAATCCGTGGCCCGTGCACCAAAAACAAATTCCCCAGCACGGATATTGTTTGGCACGACAATATTAAAATTGTTTGCCTCAAACTTTGGCACATTATCATTTGTGTCCCCCACTTTGATCGTCAGATTCACAGAAGTTGCGCGCGGCTCAGTAATAGAACTGTCCTGAGCCATAAGTGTTAGCTGATAGAAACCTATGCTTTCACGATCCAATGCGGCAGCCGTAGTTATTTCGCCCGTGTCAGTGTCAATGTGGAAATGCGACATGTGCTCTCCGAGCAAGTCAAAACGTAGCTTAGCATTTAGACCGGTATCCTTGTCAGTGGCGACGGGCTTTAGCACCAACGAGCCAACCGGAAGATTTTCTTGGATAGTGGCATGGTAATATTGGAGCTCGAAAACAGGTCCGTTGTCGTTGATATCTTGGACTTCAACTCGCACAATCCCAGTATTTGAGAGCGGCGGAGAACCAGTGTCCATGGCCACAAGCGTCAATATATATTCATTCTGCAGCTCCCGATCAAGAGTTCCAAGTAGGACAATGTCGCCCGTTGAAGCATTGATGCGAAACAGATCCGCATTGCCTTCCTTGAGAAAGTATCTCACTTGGTTGTTCAGAGGCGGAGTATCCGCATCGAAAGCATTTACGGTGAGCAAATAGCCGCCATTGGGTGGTAAAGTGTTCTCCATGACGCGGGCAATGTAGGGGGAGTCCAAAAATGTAGGTCGATTATCGTTTATGTCAATTATGCTAATGATTAGCTCGGCAATATCACTGGCGCTTTCCTTTGGTGCACAATCCTCGGCACGTACCGTCAATATATATCGCGCTTTGCGCTCGTAATTTAAATTTTTGGCCACTCTCACCACTCCCGTGTCCTCGCTAATGCTAAAGTCACGATTTTGGTCGCCCGACACAATCGAATAGCGTACACGGCCATTGTCGCCCTCGTCCATGTCTGTGGCAGAAACTTGCAGCACCATGGCGCCTATGCTAGCATTCTCCGCCACGGATGCGGAATATTGCTTCGGATCAAATACTGGAATGTTATCGTTAACATCAAGGATTTTAATCGTGAGCTGGGATTGCGTTGCAAGTGGCGGATCTCCACGATCCCGCGCTGTTATATTCAAAACATAGTTTAAACGGAGTTCTCTATCCAGTATGTCGGCCACGCGTAAAATGCCATCGGTTGGGTTTAAGGTAAATGGCAGAGGTTCAGCCGATCCATTGTCATCACTAAATCCGCGCTTGTCGTCAAGATAATAGTCTATGTAGCCATTGCGTCCCTCGTCGTTATCAATGGCTTTCACTGTAAACACAACCGTGTTGATTGCCACATTCTCCATCACCGACGTCTCATTTGCGGAAACGAACACGGGCGCTTCGTCGTTGACGTCTTTGATTAGTATCGTTACCTGTGAAAGAGAAAAGATTTTAATTTGCGTAAATTCTTTGAGCAGTGATATGCTCCATGATCTATTTAAAACAGGTTAAGCCAAAAGCTGTTAAAACAAGTTTCTATTTAATTAGGGCTTGACCAAGTACAAATGGTAGTAATCAGACTTGTCACAGGTCAAGCCTAGTTCAACGAGCCGAAACTCTCTTAAACATATGCCGGTTTTATACTATCTTACATAGATATCTAACAAGTAAGAATGCTCTGGTCGGGAGTGCACGACTAGGGGATACTCTGAACCATCTCCTTCCTTGAAAGATACCTCATCTGTATATACTATTCTAGAAGCTACATGTCAAGATTGGTGGCTCCAGATCTTATTATTTACCAAAAATGCTCCAAATCATAATTTTGAAGGAGAAGTTATCGAATATCGGAAACAAACTCCATCTGCGCAGGCAGTAGGAGGACCCACAGCTAAAATTTCAAATTTCAAGTTCTAGCTCTTATAGGTTCTAATATCCTTGCGTTCAAACATACGGACAGACGGACATGGCTAGATCGACTCGGCTGTTGATGCTGATCAAGAATATATATAATTTATGGAGTCGGAGATGCTTTCTTCTGCCTGTTACATACATTTGCACAAACACAAAATACCCCTTTTACCCATTCTTAATGGGTTCAGGGTATAAAAAGTAGACCTCTTACCTGCACGGTCGACGACAGCCGTTCTTGTTTTTGATGAGATAAAAACTGATCTTGCTGATGTTTCTTATAATAGCGCCGGGGCGACCGATATTTAAGCTTTAACTGTGATTCCTTTAGCTCACTGAAAATGGCCATTTCATCGGCGCAGTCGCGGGCAGTGACCGTCAGAGTATAGGTACTTCGATGCTCGCGGTCAAGTTGTCGACGTGTGGATATCGTTCCGTTGCTGTTGATCCAAAAGTCATTGTCCTCATCCCCGGCTGTTATGCTGAATTCGATGAGGCCATTGTTTCCTATAATAAAGGTCATGGCGTCAATTTAAGCCAACTTTCATACATTTATCTTAATTAACTAACCCGAATCGATGTCCTTAGCGGACACGGTGACTACCTCCTTTCCCACAGGCACATTTTCCAATATTTCACTTGAATAGCTCATGGGATCGAATAATGGCGTATTATCGTTTAAGTCGAGCACATTACAATATACTGTAATTGTAGTTGAAAGACTAGGTTGACCGTTGTCCTGTGCTTGCACAAGTAATATGTAATGCTGTACCTGTTTGTAAAAAAATAATATCGGAGATTTGGAACACAACATTTTAAGTAAAACCAAGGATTGAATCTCTTACATCTTCGTAATCCAATTTGGCTGTCAAAGTAAGTGCACCCGTTTGAGGATTTAAGCTGAATACGTCGTTGGCCCAATCAGAAACAACGGCATACGAGACTTGGGCATTTTGAGCCAAGTCCGCATCTTTGGCCACAATTTCACCAACTTGGTATCCGCGTGGTGCATTCTCCGGTATGTCAAAGGAGTACACGGATTCTTCAAAAACGGGCGGGTTATCGTTGGTGTCATCGACCTACAAACGAATAATTAACAATTAATCAGTTGCCAGTTAAAAATACTCAAAATGGCTTACTTGTATGATTATATCAGTTTCTGTATACTGCACCCCATCGCTCACTCGGATGCGCATATTGTACTTGTCCTTTGTTTCACGATCCAAAGAGTCTCGCAATTGAAGTTTTCCAGTTGATGGCTCCAGGATAAACTTTTCATCGTGACCATTGATTAGGGTGAAAACCATACTGCTCATAATATCGGGATCAGGATCGGTGGCTCGAATTGTAGCTATGGTGTGCCCGATCTCTAGGTCTTCGCTTACAGTATAAGCTAATGGCGTATCGAGAACTTTCGGTGGACTATCATTTTTATCCAACACAGTTACCTGAACCTGTACAAAAATTGAATTATGAAATGGAATTGATCGTAAGGAGGCTCTAGACATCGACCAACGGGAGCTACGATCTTAAACGATTTTCTGTAATATTCTTGGTCTTGCAAAGGGCGATCACACAAGGTACAAAAGACACTTTTAATGTGTTAGTTACCCTGTCTAGCTCTTTTGCGATCTTCTACCTTCTTATGCGCTACCTGTTGCTTAATTCCAACGCACCCTACACTCTAAACACATTTTTAAAATAAACGCACATCCGAAAAAAACATGGCAATCGTTTTAAATCAAAAGAAAAAGAAAAACAATAAAATTGATTGAAATACTTTTAGCACGCAAGGTTTCAGTCGCTGCGGCAGTCTCATACATGCCCGCCCAAGTTTGTATGTTTAAATAAGCAGCTACATACATATATATAAAGCTCTCCGGCAGTAATATGTCCAAGAAGAAGCTGCGCAGAACTGGAACTACTCGTATACACATTTGCATGTGTACATTGCTGGCATACCTACGCATAAAGCATGTCTGAAGCGACGGATGCGACGGTCCCGCTGAGCAACACCAATGGTTGCCGAGTGGCAAGGGCTTAAGTGCCCAAAAGTTGGCTCAAAGATGTTTACTGTTGTGAATTCGTTTTTTTTTTATTTGCTGCCCGAAAACAGGTCGACGATTTTGCAGTTCTTGGCATCCAGACTGCGCCATGCGCTGCGATTTCGTCAAATTGAAAATAGGGCCGAGACTGACATTTAAGTTGAAACTCCGCTAAAGAAATATGGTAGGGTATTATCGAAAATTAAAGAAAACTGGCAATGGAATATTATATTATAATGTTGTGCCTGAGGTCTATTTATACAACTTCACAAAGTACTTTGATTCAAGGAACAAGTATGACGGGCTTTAAATTTTTCAGCACATCGTCGCAAGGTCTCCCACTTTAAAATACGCCTGACTATTCTCACCTGGCGATTTGCATTTTTTGCATATGCGCAGGTCTAAAACTCTGCTTTCTGCTTTAATCAAATTTTCATATCTACAGTAGACATTAAAAGCGCATTAGTGCGGTCTTAACTCATGCTGATAAGCCCGCAAACCAGACCCCGTAATGGAAAAACCCTCAGCTACAGGCACAGCTGACAAAAGTAGGTTTACCTGGAACACTATAAAAGCAGCAACCCGGCTTATTTCACGTAAACGTGATCAGGTTCATGCGAACCTCATGTGGACTTACCTTTGTACGAGCTGTCCGAGGCTTTCCGCCCAGTGCGATGGCATGGACCTCGATCTCGTAGTTAGGGGGGCCAGCTTCACGGTCCAATTCAATTGCAGTCGATAATATGCCCAATTTGGCATCGATATCGAAAAGACGATCAACTTGGACACGCATTTCACTGCTGCTCGCATGGCCGAATATAGATGACGTGGTCGCTGTGACATTTGTCACATAGTACTCGATCTCGGCGCCTGCGAGCTGCGCGTTTACCGTCAGAATACTCGTCCCGATCGGCTCGTTCTCGTAGACTGAGCCAAATAGAGCGTTGTGATTCTCGAATATGGGCCTATCGCCTTCACCATCACTAGTGCCGAGCGTTATTATTGTGATATAGGTCTCAGTGCTCTTCCGCTCGCCACTTGCTTCGTCCGTGGCCCTTAAGGTCAATTGGTAACGCACGTTGGGCTTAGCTTGGGGCTGACTACCTTGACTACCAAGTGTGATGACTCCCGTGTTGCGTTGCAGATGGAAGAGTTCTTGCTGGCCCCCGGCAAACTCATATGTGACCAGGCCGTTGCTCGACGAATCTGCGTCGCGGGCCAACACCTGCATCACATGACCACCTATGCTCCCCGGTGGAATCGAGCCGTTCAGCAACGTTGGCAAAATTGCTGCATTCATTGAAACGAAGATTGGCGCGTTGTCATTGACATCTTCTACAATAACTGTGACCAGCTTCTCAGTGGACAGCTGGCGCTCCGAGGGCTGTGCCTGATCCGTAGCTACCACGGTCAACCGGAAGTTGTCAATGGACTCTCGGTCAATCTCACGCAGCGTATATATGACGCCCGTCTGTGTGTTAATACCAAAGTGACGTCCACCGGGCGTTTCCGGCTCCTGTCTGCTGATAACGTACGTTACCTTACCATTCAGGCCGGAGTCAGGATCGTCTGCGGTGACGGTGACAATTGGCGTCTTAATTGCGATGCCCTCTTTAATTTGACGCACAATTGCCGTGCTTGGAAATATGGGTGGATTATCGTTATCATCCACGACTATAACGTTGTATAAGACCGTGGTGGAAAGCGGTGGAATACCGCAGTCTGATGCTGTTATGTTCAACGTATAATTGGTAATATCCTCATAATCCAATGGCTTATGTAGGTACAGGCTACCACTAACGCTGTCAATGTGGAATGTATCCCTGCGGTTGCCTGCCGTTATGCTAAATACCACTTGGCTATTCATGCCTTGATCTGCATCGCTGGCCCGAAATCGCATAAGTTCTGTTCCACTAGGACTAGTTTCCAGCACAGAAATTTCGCTGCTCGACTGTGTGAACTCCGGCGCATTGTCATTGTCGTCCAGCACTGTGATAGAAATGTTGACGCTGGAAGTAAGAGGATTTTTTATTGCTGCATCCCGTGCGACCACGGTAAGGCGATGAATCTCTTGTGATTCCCGGTCCAATCTATGTGCAAGAGTCAGCAGACCTGTGGCGCTATCTAAGCTGAAAAGATTGGCTTCATTCCCTGCCATCAGTGTATAATATACGTCTCCATTTAGACCTTCATCTGCATCCTTGGTAAAAATGTGCATAATATGTGTGCCCTCAGGTGCGTCTTCAGAGATAGTTACTTGGTAGGGTGTACGTAAGAACTCTGGCGCATTATCGTTAACATCAGTGATAATTACTTTGACCTTGACCTTGTCATGCAGTGGCGGAATGCCATTGTCTGTGACAATAGCCTCCAGCAGTATATAGTTGGAGCCACCGCTACTGATATTTCGTTCTTCGTCGCCGAGGCTGGCACTGTTGTCTGTGCTTCGCACCAGAGCCTCCCGATCGAAGGGTCGTAGGGTCTTGATAAAGCCATTGTGCGTGTCAATCTTAAAGTCCTGTGACTGCGAAAGGACACTAAAACTTAATTCTGCATTGCGTCCAATATCTCGATCCACCGCAGTTAACTTTCCGACAAACGTATTCGCTGGGGCGTTCTCTGGGATATTAAAAGTGAACGTACTATTTGTAAACTGTGGTGGATTGTCGTTTTCATCGATAACATGGATGACGACTGGTACCACCGACGACCGGGATGGTGTACCAGCATCGCTGCAAGAAATTGTAAGTGCATAATAGTCGCGTTCCTCGCGATCGAGTGGAGCGCGGACAAACAAGAAGCCATCAGGGAAGACTCCAAATTTACGGTCAGAATTTCCATCTATAATCTCATATGATATACGGCCGTTGGGCCCAAGATCACTGTCCGAGGCAGCTAGCGCGAAAAAGCGTGTGTTCACTTTGGTGGTCTCCAAGAGCGAGGTTTCATAGGATGTATGATCAAATACGGGGGTGTGATCATTTACGTCGGCAATATGCACGGGCAGACTTAGTCGACTGCTTAGCGATGGCGTACCCCCATCAGTAGCAATTATCTCCACATAGAAAACTGTGCCAGGATCGGCACGTACGGGTTTCTGCAAGTAGACTACACCTGTGGCAGAATTAATGCGAAACTGTTGATCCGGGTTGTAGGTGAAATTATAGCGAATGCGACTGTTAACACCAGCGTCGCGGTCGCGGGCACGGGACAAATAAATTTCTTGCCCCACAGCGGTATCCTCCGGTAACCAAATCGAAGCTTCCGTGTCACGATCTTGCGCGAAACTGGGCGCATTATCATTCAGATCAAGAATCGTTATGTGAACATTGCACTTGCCATAGGCAAATCCAGACCCATTTACGCTGCGTGCCATGACAACTAACTGATATTGTGCCTGAGCTTCTCGGTCAATACGGCGTGCAGTTGTGATGCGGCCACTCTCTTGATCAATTGCAAAATATTCGGATCTATCGCCGTAAATGATAACATACTCGATGGTTGCATCTGCAAAGATCGGCTGCCGCTTGACTTGCACCCGGCCAACATCGCGGCCCAGCTTTGCCATCTTTTGGTCAGGATCCTCAAGAACCTGAAAATCATATCCATTAGGAGCGTCAAAGTCGAGCGTTGTTGATTTAGATTCCATTATAATTTCGACAACGGCATCCTGCGAGCTGCGACGTTCACCCGAGTCTCGGGCAGAGATGCGCAGCTTGTAATAGGGTTTTTTCAACTGTTTAAGAGCATCATCCGCACGTAACGTAAATATGACAGCACCGGTACGAGAGTCAACGTGGAAAACGTTGTCGCCACCAGATTCTAGGTTGTATGTAATTAAGGCGTTATCGCCCTCGTCGCGATCAGTGGCCGTGACATTGAGCAAAGTTCGCATGCTGTTCGGAGCGACATCAGCTTCGCGGTCCTTCAGTGTGTAGATGTAGTGCTTGGGATAGAACTCTGGACTATTATCGTTTATATCTGAAATGCTGAGGTAAACAGTAGCTGTGGCCGACTGTGGTGCCGGTGCGCCTTGATCGCGCGCGATCACAAAAATTTCATAACTCGCCATTGTCTCACGATCGAGAGCTTTGCGCGTCATTAATTGGCCCGTTATGGAGTCAATAGCAAATTGTTGTGGGTACAGGCGTTCCACACTGGGCGCTAAAGAAAATGTAACCGATCCGTTCGTGCCCTGGTCGTTGTCTGTGGCCGACAGCAATGCGACTATTGTCGGGGGACTGACGCCCTCGCTGAGGCTAACGTTGAGCTCCTGTTGTCCGAAGTGTGGTGCCTCATCGTTCTCGTCCAGGATGGTGACCTTTAGCTGAGTGTACGCGAACTTGGGATTGGGCCCGCCATCACGTGCTGATATGCTTAGCTCTACGCTAGCCTGAACTTCCCTGTCTAGTGGACCTGTTGTCACTATAAGGCCTGTCGTCGTATCGATATTAAACCACTTGAGTTCGTTTCCCGTTAGAATTTCATAGAACACTTGCGCATTGACGCCCGTATCCTCATCCGTGGCAGCGATCGAGGCCACGAAGGTGCCCGTTGGCGCTAGTTCACTGAGCACAGCCGAGTATTCGGACTTCTCAAACACGGGCTCATGATCGTTGACGTCATTTACATCTATGATAAGATATGCTATCGCCTTTCGCTCTGGCGTACCTTTGTCTATGGCCACAACAGTCAAATTGTATTTGCTAATCTCCTCACGATCGAGTACTCCATTGACACGGACAATGTGAAATAGTGGAGTCTTCTCCAATCGAAAATGATGCAGCTCATTGCCCGAAACTATGCGAGTTGTTGTCTCTCCGTTGAGACCATCGTCCGAGTCAATCACGGACACGGCAGCAACCACTGTTCCGTTGCTGGCGTTCTCATCCACGGTGGCAACTCTGCCGGTAGGTGGAAAGTACTGAAAGCGTATAATGGGATCATGATCGTTGGTATCCAACAGATTCACAGTAACATAGGTGCGCCCATCCTGACGCGGAGAGCCATGATCGCGGGCAAAAACCGTAAAGACGCAGCTCTTTTGGACGTGACCCTTGCCCGTGGGTTCTCGCGGCTGCTGACTCGTTTGTTGTGGGCAATTTAGGCGCTCGGTGGTAGAAATAACGCCCGTTTCGGGATCGACCGTAAACTGATGTTCCGTCTCGGCCAAGTAGTAGGTGAGCTTGCTATTGTCGCCCAAATCGTTATCCGATGCCATGACCTGTAGAACTGGCGAACCGGGCATAACAGTTTCGTTTAACGTTACGCTGTAGTCGCTGTGATCGAAAATCGGCGGGTTGTCGTTAACGTCCAGTATCGTAACGTTCACCTGGAGAAACCCCAGTCGAGGAGGCGAGCCACCATCGCTGGCCGAAATATTTAGTTGGTAGCTTCCGCGTGATTCGCGATCTAAATTGCCGGTCGTCTCCAGGTGCAAGTAGGATGTATCGCCGCTGGGATTCGTGGTGGTGACTAATCGAAATTTATTATCCAAATTGCCCGCCACAATCTCATAATGATCGGTAACTCCATTGTCGCCAATATCAGCATCTGTCGCCGCGTCAAGCAGCAGACGAGTTCCGGCCACTGCGCTCTCCGAGAAAGAGACCGCAATACTTGGCTCAGGGAACTCGGGTGCATTATCATTGATATCGAGCACTTTTATGCGCACTTCTATTGGATACGTGGGCTGTGATGAGAGTACCACAAGGTCATAATGGCTACGCATACCCTCGCGATCTAGCACGACATTTGTCTTAACCTCGCCCGTTATCTGGTCCAGCGTAAACTCTCGCGGCGGCTCATTAAATCGATAGGTGAATTTGGGCTTTGTCGGTATAAAACCGACGAGCGTTCCCCGGGGCTGCCCCTCGAGCACTTCGAAATCGGCGCTAGTATCTACGGCGCGGGATTGCATCTCTCCCGCTGGCGAGGAGCTGCGGCGTCTTGGAAACGCGGCATATTGTTCATATGTTGTGGCATAGCTACGTCCACGAGGCGCCGACAACTGTTGTGTAGATGCAGCCTCCGAGGGTTGGAATAACACAAATGTAGTTAGCACGATCAGGTTCAAAAAAATATTCCCCCTTCGTTGCCCGTGGACAGAGAGGAGCGAGTGCATCTTCTCTATGTACCTGAAAAGGCTGGATGGAATTCGCAGATTTTCATCCATTAACATGTAAGTTCACTTTTTATTGTTTTCATTAGCAACGGGCTTTTGATATTTTACTGTTGTGCTATTTGGACAAAGCTTAAAACACGTCATTTTCCAGATAGTTTTGGATATTAATAATCACCTGGAAGTAAAAAAAAAAACAAAATTACAATCGGGAAAACTAAAAAATTACATTAAAACTAGTCTTAAATAGAACTTTATTCTATTTGGATTATCACATTTACCAGCATTGCGAGTATAACGTATATTTAAGCAAAACAAACTTAATTAGTTAATCATGCTTTCGTGCTAACACTTTCAGTTAACAATTTCGTGCCTCTACGAGCACTGAGCTTCTTAACACTTTCATACTTCGTCAAGCATAAAAATTCTGAAAAAGAGGAGAAGGTGCACAGTATGGCATATATTATATATGAAAGGCAGCATGTTAAAATAGTCAGAACGGTATTTGCATATTTCTTCGCTCACATGCATAAGTTTATTTTATTATTATCAATGAAACTTCACCAAACCAACAAAAATGTTGACATAATTTATTAAGAAGAACAACAAAAGGGGAAAAGCTTATGCTTTTCAACTAACAAAACTTTTGCTAGCATACTTTTGTTTTTATTCGGGATATATATGTATATATCTATATACCAGCACGAAATGGTGATATTTGTTTGAACCTTTGTTCAATGGAATCCATCGTAACTTTTTTAACCCTGATTTGTTGCTGTTGTAGAAATCTTTGAAACCGAACCCGTTCATTAATCTCGAATAAATCTCAATCCATGGAAATTGTTGGCTTTGTTCTGTGCCTAACATCATTTTTCTTTTGTTTAATATCAAAATATTTCAGGGATTTGAATAATATACATGCATACTTATATACATAAGTGAGTAACGGACTTATATACTTAACTTGTTCTAGATACTAAAATATTAGGATGTAACTCTTGCTTCCAATTGATACCCACCTATATGTTTATAGATAGTTATGCGGGCTATTTTGAAGAGCTCATAAATACCATATCTGTACAAGATTCAACTTAACATTTGCAATGCAAATTATAACAGAAGAGCAAAGCAAAGCATAGACAGAACCTGGCTAACAGTCTACCAAGCCGCGGGCCATATGGCCAAACCAAAAAAATCGTAAGGAATAATAATCTTAACCACGATATGGCCAACTGAAATCAATGCGCGTCGCTATGAGGCGCCTACAAGTTGGAATACTCATACACAAGCGCTTGGTCTTTATTTTTATTTGTATGACTTTTTTCTTTCTTCGGGCTTTTCACTTTATTACTTCGGTTCGGGCTAGCTAGCAAGCTCTGATGAAGGAAAACGTGTTTTTCATATTTCCATATTCATTTACATTTCGCTTTTGAGCAGTGCGCATGCCGATACCTGCCATAAATGATTTCTTCTTGGACACAATGAACAACGATTATTTATTTATGTATAAGAAAAGGTATTATTATTTTTTTTATTTTTTTAAACATTTTTCAAAGCTCTGGCCTATACAATTTAGGCTATTACGTGACAGTTACAAGCTCCACTCAATTCAGTGTCCCAGCCTCCGACAACAAAAGACGTCAACCTTTACAACAAAAACTGCCCACGTTGCCGTTGATTTATAAAAATTGAACAATTAATCTTGTTTGAGTTTGTTGCGAGTTCGAGTTCGTTTTACTACCTATTCCCTGAGCTTTTATTTCTTTCTTTTTCTTCTATCCACATCACAAAGACATGACTTATAACTGCCTTTTAAGCCTCGATTCATATTGAAATATATATTAAAGCAATTGCAAATCTTAAAAATATCCTCAATATGCACTTATGCTTTTCAGCACGTTTTAGCTCCTATTCCCTTAGCTTTTATTTCCTTCTTTCTTTTCCTTCTATTCACGTCGCAAATACATGACATAACTCCCTTTTGAGAGGCGATTCATACCAAAATATCTCATAAATATCTTATGTATGTACTTCAACATTTCATAGATTATAAATACGTACCACTTTTGTTCACATTTTAAAATGAGTTTTGTGAGATAGCCTTGTTGATGTTAGTTGATCTGGTATACATAGAGTATAAATACGACACGCGCACACACGAAAACATACGAAATGCAACATCGTCGTCGATGGCCACAGACGCAGCATATTTTTTTCTTTCAGCAAAACGTGTTTTGCTTCATTTCAGCTCTTGTATTTGCTGCAGTGTGCGGGCTGCAACGTTGTTGGAATTTTTTCACTTATAAAAAAATACAACGACAACAGACACACATACACTCACACCACACACACACACATGCACAGCTCAGAGAGCGAGATGTGGTATCCACACTTGGATCCGATTTATATTATTTCTTCTATATGCTTATATATCGATGTATGTTATATATATAATTATAAAGCATGGGTTAGATGTTTCACATGGGTAACTGTATTTGTGTGTGACCGAACGAAACCTGAGCATCCGTCGCACCTTCACTTTTGTCTAGCGTTTTACGCGCACACGTTCCCAACTGCCACTCGCTCCGTGGTCGCAACGTAACTAACTGGCGTCGAGAGCTGCGAGAAGAACAGCACAAAATTATGAACATAGCGGCCTGGCCAGGCCAGGCCAGGCTTCGACAAAGCGGCTTGACAGGTTTAAGCCGAGAGATTCAGACGGACGGATACAAAGCGAGAGAGAGAGAACGCGCAGCTCTCCCGCTCGTCATAAACGTACCAAATGTGGTAGCTTGTCTTATTGTTGTTGCACCGCCTGCACGGCCCTCCTCCTGGCTGACTCTTTTACCTGTTGCCTCTCATGCGCGGGCACAGCATAGACACAGGCAGTGCGAGCAGCAGCAGCAGAGCCGCCGCCGTCGCATTGCCGTCGCCCGCAACATATTTTTCACTTGTTGCAGTTTCGTTTTTCATTTTCTTGTACTAAAACGTTTCCAGCTTCAAGCTCCAGCTCCAGCTCACGTCGGTATGCTCGGCTTTTCTCCGTCCTGCTGCAAATGCTCGTCGTATATGGGTGAGCGTGCGCCTTTTCTCTATGAAACAAAATTTGACTTGACTGTGCTGGCAACTCAGCCACATACGTGAGCTCGGGCCCGCATTTGTGTGCAAGCGAACCCAACAAGATTCAATAGCCACCGGCGACCCATACACAATAAGATTAAAAATTACTTGGCTGCTGCTCCCATGCCCACTCCACTTGCCGCTTGAATGTTGCTGCCACGGTGTTCACTCGTGGCTGGCGTGACTCAGGGTCTCCCGACTCTCGCGCCTTTGGGAACAAGAAATTGTTTTGCTTTCCAAGTAGCTCTAGTTCTGTGGCACTGCTCTCTCTTCGGAGCGGCTCTCTTCCAATGTTTCGTCTCTTGTTGGTAATTTTTGTTTGGCTTACCACTTCTTCTGCTTACTTGGATCTGTGCAGTCTTCGGCGTTCGGCTGCGCCGCAGAATTTTTGTTTGGCATAGAAACTGGTTTCAAATTAAAATTATCGCTGGTCATTTTTCTTATGGTTAGTTGTCGTTTACTTTACCGCTGTTGCCTCTTTTTTTTTCTTTTTGGAATTTCGACCTGCGTATGCTTCCCTTTTGTATTGGCGTGAACTAATGTATGCGTATCCATGTATGTGATGAACACTGGACATCACATACTAACTTTGTATGCTAGTGTGAGGCTTTTACCTTAGAGATTGTGGTTGTTCACAGGTAGCCGAAGCCTCTTATATATATATAGCACAGGCATAATCAGCATATTTTGGGGGTGGCAGTACCTGGAAACACAAAACAATTGCTTGTTTTGAAGAAGTTCAAGTTTGTTTCCTAAGTCTTTTGTTTTTTTTTTTACGAAATGAAATTGTGCGAAATGGGCTCATGCCCATGCCCAGCCAAACTAGGCAGCCAGAAACAAAGAACCTATGACTGTCTCGCAAAACTGTCACTTGGTAAAAAGCGCATAATAGTTTAGACCGATTTTTTGTATGTTTTTGAACTATTCTGGTCAAATGCAGCCAAGCAGGCGGTCAGCATGCAGGCCGGTCTGGTCACATTCTTATCTTTGAGAAATATTACAATAACACGCAAAGTCCAGGCCAGCCAGCGTAATAACGTGATGCTGTAGCTGCGATTGGTGCCCAAAAAGCGTGGCCAGTAAAAAACAACAATAAAAATAGCTTAAGCCTGCTGGCCTCGGCCAGCCTGTACGAGCAGTAGTTGGTGTTATTTCAGAGCGGAATTCGAGCTTTCTGTTAATACTTTAATCGCGACTGTTGAGTATGTGGGCGCTGTGGTTGCAAAGCCGCTATTTAGCCGAGACCTGGTGCGAATTAACAATTTCTGTAGCGAATGCAAGTGAACATGTGTGCTTGTTTTGCTCTTAAGGCCCTAACTTTGTTAGTTTATTTAGACTTGTTATATAAATACTAAAATTAATATGCTTAGACAAGCGGATCAAAGTAAAATGAAATACTAGTGTATATAAATGCTTTAAAGCTAAATAGAACGCTGGAATAAATGCGCCAGTAATTCTGCTTCGCTCAGATCCATCTTATACTTTTGGACTATGTCCTGCACCTTTAGACGGCGTCGTACATGAGGCGGTTGGTAGCTGCAAAGAATATACAAAATTAGACAAACTCGCTAAGATCATATAGAAAACTTACTTATCATTATCCAGACGCCTTCGTCGCGATATATTTAGCGCCGTTTGACGTACCAAATTGCCCACAACGCGCCGACTAAGTACCATACCATCGACTAATGGCGTTGCAAAGCTCATCCGACCAGGTGGTCCTTGCAGTTTCACTCTCAGTAAACCAGACTGAAGAGAATGCAGGAAGATCACGTGACAGTCGGCGGCCCTCGGCAACTGCATCGACTGGAGCTCTTCACCAGTGCGTGCGTAGGCCAAAAGATCTTCGACGGGAAAGTTCAAATAGTCCTCGAAGCTTTCCAGCCAGACGAGGAATATCTTTGCTGGCGCTTGGACAAGAAGGGCAGGCTTAGACACAGTCCCCTTTCGTCGCGTGGGTGGTACTGGCTCCTTGTTTCTGTTATTTGTATCTAGTTCTAAGCTGAGATTTCTTGGCTTCGATTTAAGAGAACCAGCATCGTCCCCACGTGTCCAGACATTGCTCATCGTGCTCTGATCACTGCAATTACTGGACAAGCTGCAGGCGTCCATTTCGCTATTGTAGCGCAGATTCCAAGCATTAGGCACTACAAAAGCAATCTCGGATGAGACATCCGCCCAGTAGAGCACATGCTGCGCACCATTGTAACTAGATTCGGTGGACACGTTTGATTGGTAACGGTCGGCCGGTATCGATGTACCCTTTAACGACCACGAATTATGTGCGAAACCCGTCCAACCCGAATGTTCAGCCACCTGAACCGGCCATCCCAACGTCTGCAGCATATTGGCAAAGTGTGAGTCATACGATTGATCCTCAGCCATGTTACCAATGATCTGTTGTGCACTAGTTTGACCCGCCTGCAGGAAACATAATGCAATAATAAGAAATTATATAATCAATAAGTCTCAATTCGAACGTCAAATACGCATGCATGATTCTCACCTTCACGTAGAAACAGTAAACCGTATCGTGCGTGCGGGCGCTGAGCTTATCCAGCTTATCCAAATCCGTAGCAAAAGCAGTTGATTTTGTGTCAAGCACGATAAGAGGTCTTTGTGGTGGACCCAGTGACTCAACGGGGTTGTGCGGATCGCGGATCTCGAAGCTAAGAAATCCGAAATGCGAGAGAAACAGGCGAGCTGCATGAAACTCATGGCAGACTGTGGGCGGCACACATTCTTGTGCATGCGACAGACTATCTATGCTATTGTCCGATTCCGCCCAAGCCAACTTTTCGTGTATGCTTTGATTTTCAAGCATGGATTCCAGCTCACTTATGACGTTAGCGCCATATTGCTCGCGTATCTGATCAATCGTTGGTATCGAGTAATCGGCCACACAGGGCTGCACTTTGTCAACGCCTTCGGGAAAGTTTTTCTGCTCGCATTCGGGACGCTGCGTGATGTCGTTCATGGGAATTGGTCGGCCGGGATTGACGGCATGGTACTTTACACCTGACTTGCTGCGCGGCAGATGGCGCAGCTGCATTGTCCAAGCATGTCGGCCAAAGGGACCACGTATGAGAACTACGAGTGGATGGGCTTAAGTTAATTGTGAAAATTGGACAAATTTTACTTACGAGTGACAGTTGGTTGTGGATCTTGATCATTGCCCAAAGGCTCTTCCAGCAAAGCCAATATCGTCGAGTTTTCCGTGACAAAATATTTAAACTTTGAGATGGCCTGCTCCGCATTGCAAACGCCGGCTGAGCCGTCTCCAGTCGGCAGCGAATTGCAGTGCTTCATTAGAGCCAGCTCATCCAAGAGCGAGGATATAGATTCGGGTCCACACTCGCTTGGAAAGTAGCCAACCTGTTCGAGTATGATGGTGAGAAGATTCTCGGCTGCATCGCGGACACGCATCGATGCTGGTTTTAGTTCCTTTTCATCTTTAAACTTGGGTAGATCCCCATTTTTGCTCTGGCTCTTTGTGCCTGATATGCCCAGCTCAACCACCTCCAGCACCGTCTGCAAGCAGTCTTTATCCTGCAGGAGATACGGATGCTGCATAAGCCAGGCTGCCGTGCACTGGAATGCCGCCACAATTGTGCTGTGCAGATCCTTACTGTGCGCTGGCGGAGGTCGTGAGCACTGATAGCAAATATAATCGCATATCCACTTCACTGCGCGCTTGCACTCTAGAGCGTCTGTGGAGATTATCGTTATATTTTGACTAGGTTCGAATATTTTCACTAATGAATCTAAGATGTGTAAGTTCAGGTGGTTTTGATTTGGTTATTTACATAGTATCCGAAAGAAATTAAAATACGAACATACAAAAAGATACAAATATAATTATTCATTTTAAAAATTACCGCCGCATGTGAGTGAGTGAAAGTGTGTTGGGAGTTGAAATTGTGCGATGTGTTATGGGTGTTAGGTAAAGAAACATATAAAAAGAAAAGAAAAAGAGAGATGTAGATGTTGTTAGTAGCATTAAATTACCATTTGTTAATTTCCTGGCTGCAGTTTTGTGGTTATTAATAATTCAAAATGGGTGTGTATGGGTGGTCGGAATTTTAAACGAGAAACAAATAGGAAATAGAAAAATTCACACACAGATAAAGACATTAAAATCTCGCGAGCCCTTAATACAATACCTGTTTCGCGTATGTGAAGCCGCGCCAGACCTGACAATAACTCTAGAGCTGCTAGTGAAACGTTCAGGTCGGTCTTCCACGAAGAGATTAGCCGGTGACACACCAAATATGTGGCGCGTACAAACAAGGCATGTGCGTTGTCTGCAAATTTGAAAGGAACTCTCAATTAGACAACATTTTAAAGTGTATTCATCATAAAAAAGCGATCTAAATACAAAAATAAAAATGATGAGACGCAAACTTTACCATATGATGCAACGCTCTCAAACTCGTGCGTAAACTCCACCGATATATCATCGGATATGGTCAGGCTGGGATAATCGTGGGCCGAACCTGTATCACGCGAGCTCATGGCTGCTGTTTGTGCCCCAAAGCTGACCGTGCCGCTGGCTAGCGAAGCGGAACGGTCCGAGCACGCTGAGAACACAGCCCCAATGATATCAGCAACAAAAACAAAATGCAAAATAAATTAAAATAATTAAGTGAAAAATTAAACAAACGTAGATCAAAGCCGTTTTTCAGGGTCTCGCTTACCGGAACTTAGCAGATTTTCTTCATGGTGTTGAACACCGGGTCCGCTCAAATGATCCGCGCCGCCAAGCTCAGTGTCCTCAAAGGTCACTGCATCCTGTACGCAAAGCAGAAGTCCGCCCAATAACATATGCGTGTTTTGGGCGTCAGTTTCTACCTGCAGCGCGTTCATCAGAATATTCATTAGTCGAGATTTGAGTTGTAAGAAGGTCAAACCCCTTGAGAAGATTACGTAAAGATTAGTTCAACACACTCTGGCCTATGCCTGGCTCGTTAGATAAACTTACTTCTCGCCAGTGTCAGATGTCAAGTTTCGTATGGGCAGAGTATGATAATGCAGCGGAAGCACCATGATGGAGAGTAATATGTTTATGGCCGATCGACGCAACTCGGTCCGGTTGAATGCAATAGCCAGTGTCTTCAGTTTCAAGTCCTTGTCCGGCAGTACGATTTCTAGCGCAGCTATAAAGCCAGGTAGTAGCACATTGATACCATCCAGGTCTAAGCGGAACAAATCTGCCGAATGGAGCAGAATGCTGGCCAATGTTTCATCGCATTCCTTGGACTCGGTTATCTTGAGGCACTGCTGCAGGGCCATATAAAAACGCGCTAAATACACCGGCAGAATTTCCTCGCCAGTTTTCTTTGCGCAGAAAATCTTGCAGAGGGTGCCAATTGCCTCGGCGCGCCCAGATTCATACTTATCAATAGTTAGCGTGGGCGGCAGCGATGTAGGATCATTAAGCGAATTGGGTTGGGACAACGATATCGAGCCCTTGCGATTCTCCATTATCATAGACGAAGGTCGCTTGCTAGCTTCGCATGCTTGTTCTGAAAAGTCAGCTTTTATTTTCAAGATACGAAGAGGAAGCGATCCCTTTTAGTACTCACTCTTCCGATTCTGCAGCCAAGTGTCGCCGCCTATGTGCGCTGCTTCGAACAGCCACTCACCGAATAAGTGCAGAATGCTGTTGCACTTCGGTCGAGCCACAGACAGTGGCGGGCGTAACTCGGTACCGATGGATGGCAGCGCTGTGGGTAAAATGAAGAGCGTGGGGAAACAGTTGTTGAGAGAAGCGGCAAGCGCGTGTTTTTTTCTCACAACACTCACAGTTGATGCTGCTGGATGAGGGTGGACCTGAGGTCGGCGTCGTGGGGGCGGCGTTCGCTGAGCTGCGTGTTAGGCTGATAAGCGCGGTTTTGCTTAAGCCTGTAAAGCGTGTGGGAAGGGAAAGCGTGTGAGAAATTAGTAGATGAGCTGGTCGGCGAATGCTTAGCATACACATACATTCAAACGTGCGGCGTTGAGATTTAATTGTGGGCGTACAATATATAAACTACGTACTTTTATATGGGAACGAATAATAAGTGTGGTACGAGCGTATATACTTACTATATATGCATTTTGTGTGAGCGTAAAAAATTATAAAAAATAAATAATCAGGCAGTAAAATGGGCGTAGAAAATAAATATGAAAACTGACGAATAATAAAATGCAACATGTGCGGGCTTTCAAAAACAAACGTCGACGTAGAGCGTCAATCGAGCAATCGTCTTGCAAAAGCACAAAGCTCAGTTAAAGTATAACATGCTTTAAATTAACAAAAGCGAAACGACACAACTTGGGGTCTAGTAACAAAATCGCACCCTTCTGCTGCGTAATGGACGGCGCCACACTGAAACTCTTGGCCAGACGACGCTGCAAAGGTGGCGTTGGCGTCACACTGTTGCTGCCATTCGAGACTGTCAATGGCATTGCCTCAGACGTGCTGAAGGAGATGCAGCCGACAACGCCTGCTGAATGGCTGCCGCCAGCACTTATGCTGCCCACTGGACCTGGGGCAGCGATCTGGCAATAGTTGGTTGGAGAAGCGCTACAGTTGCTGCTTTGGCCATGCTGCCCCTGAGGCTGTGCCGCCTGCTGCTGTTGCTGATGTTGGTGGTGGTGGTGGTGATGATGACCCATGATGGCGTTTAAGGCAGAGCTTGCCGAGCTGCTGACAAAGTTATCGCGAAGGAAACTACCAGCACCATGTAAATGCAAATGCGGATAGTGGTGATGATGATGATGCGGCTGATGGGACTGAGTTGCCCCCGATTGCTGCATGCTAATGTTTGAAACGCTGCTCGAGTGTATGAACTGTTGTAGCGTGGATGAGGTAGCCTCGTTTAAAGAGTGCCGTATCTCAAGCAGATTTGTGACGACGTTGTCCTGCTGGTTAGGCGGTGGCTGATAAATGCCTGTGTGGCGGGAGCGACCAAAAATTGTTTTTAAAGATGGTTATAGAAGCGAGAATTTAAGGGGAACAGTACTATGCTAACTATTACACATAAACTATATAGGACAGCTCGACACCATGTCCGCAAATCTCTTACCTAAGAAGGCATCGACTTGGCTGGAAATGCCCTTGATTGCATTCAGAAAGATTTGTGGTAACATTTGAAGGCAAGGATGTTGATGTGTCTCGGCGCCTTTCTCATGCGTTAGAGCCCATTGCACGAAGTGCGACGATTTACTGATAATGTGCGGCGAGCAGAGCGCAGTGGGATTGCCAATCATGCGCAAAAACCGATACCAAGTCTGTGCTACACAATCGTTGGTCATGCCCGCAGGTATAAGCTGACCATCCTCGTCGCCAGCTAAAAAGAAAATCATAAATGTATTTGATTTATAACCACCTATAAAATCTGCTGCCACCAACCATTCTTGAGCTGTGTAAAATCAGGGCCGTAACTAAACTCCAACAGGCGCGCGGTTAGGGCCAAGTTTACACGGTTCCACTGATCAACTAGGGCAATTCGATGGCGCCACATGGCACACGATTCCTGCAAAGTCTTCCACAAGGAGGGCGACGGGAAACATCGGACACATGCCAAAAGCCAAACCTCGAAGAGCACGGAAAGCACGCGTTCACACAACTGGTCGCCAACGTCATCCTTGACGGTCGGCGGCGCCAGCAAAATCTCATTGATGGCCAACAAAAAGAGCAATAGGGTATCCCAGGTTTCCCGATCCATGTGCTGCGAGATTTGAGCCGTTTGTTGAAGAGTGCGCAATACGCGATGACATAGCACTGCCTGACGCTTAATCGTATCAGAGCCTATAATAAATAAACATATACATTAGAGCGATGAGTATGGAGGTTCAAATTTTATCCAAGGAGCACCTACCAAGCTTCGTTTGGTATAAAAATGGCAAGACTTGAAATTTAGAATGCAATAATTACAAATCGCAGATAAATATGTCTGTACGCGTTAATGAATGCTATTCGGGAAGCAGCTTAACGTGGCTTTCGTACTTACTTTCTCCCTGCCGCGGAACGAAGAGGTTGTGGAAATGGTTGATTATCTGCCTCGCATAAAGATTCGCATCTTCACAAATGGGCTTCGGGACGCTGATTCGTGGCTGTGGGTGCAGGGCCGTCAGCCATTCGCAATAAACATTGACACAGTCCTTGATGGTCTCGTGCTCCTGCAGCGGCAACGACAGACCAAAACAAATGACGTCCATGCACCATCGAACCTGTTGTGGGAGCGGGCTTAGTATCTTGCAGATGTGGGTGAACTGAATTTTTAGTCGACATACCTCCTCGTCCTTTACCAAATGACTGGGCTCCGCGTTCTGTGTTATGCCTAAATTAGTACCCAGTTGTTTTACAACCGAAATAACCACTTCTCGACCCGCAGACGCTGGAAACTTGTTTAGTACGCTGAAACATTGCGCTCCACAACTGTTGGCCGTAATCTGCGCCGACAGCGATGCCCACTCAGAGTACATTTTTTGTTAATTGCTACACGCAGAATTTTCACTTTTTTATACGGGTAAAAATCAAGGTATCAACATGTAGAGATACACCTTAGCGTAATTCATTACAATTATAGCAGTCTCTTTATATAGAGTGCTTAATTTAGTATAAATCCGAATATATTAGCAGTTGGCAGCAATTGTTGAATTTCGTTGAATATTCTGTTTGGTTTTTTTCTTCTTAGTAAACAAATGAGTGTTAATCAGCGACAAGTGGATAGTGTTGTACAATACGCAGAAATACTAGAGATACTTTCAAGCACTTGAGTAGGAATTTAAAAATGCCGCTTCATGAGGTTTTCACAAGGTTAACAACAGATTGTAGATTTATTAATTTATGTACGCAGGGCGTCCAACATTAACACAATATGCAAGTACTATTCACAATGAATTTATTTCATAAGCCAATGCTGTGGACCACCTTTGGCGTGTTGTAAAACACGCAGTGTTACTAGAGATATTTTCGAGCACTCTAGTAGGAATTTAAAAATGCCGCCGCATGAAAATTTAACGATTAATAATAGATTGTGGATTTATTTAATAATGTACATAGGGTGTCCAACATTTTTTGGGGGTTAACCAAACAAAAATACAAAATTTTAAGATTGAATCATTTTAATATGTTTTCTACTTTAATGAGAGATAGCTGTCACGTTGCATCCCAAAAGATAAGCATATTCAGATAACCAGATGAGGCAAATAATATTAAAACGATAAGTATGTACTTCTCACACTGAATTTATTTCAGTAGCCAATGGACCACCGTTGGCCCAAAAACAAACAAAATACACATACATACATATATATAAATTACTGCTAGAATATGTTCGTAACTACGACGGGCAATTCACCGTTGACTATGTATACTGAAACTGCTTTTTGCTGCATATATGTGTGTGTTTATGTACGCTAGTTCTTGCATACATATACATGTACTATTATGTATTATTATAACTGCCGTTAAAATTGTTCTAACGCACATGCCTCCTGGATGCACGGTCATCTTCTAATCCTGTTTCTTTTGTGCGGCTGTCTTTTTGATCGGCGGCGAATCTGCCGTGGCTGTGTCTGGGGCATTGGGCGATGCTTCTATAGCGCCTGCCGGTGGAGTGGCGCTGGTGTCACCTTCGAGTCGTTTGGTGGCAGCCTGCTCTTCCATTTCGCCAGAGAAGCCATACTCATTGACGCGCTTGAGGTCGACGCGGTACTGCCAGCGTTGATAAAGGAATACAAAGAAGATGATATCGTCTCGGAAGCAGCCGATGCGGTACATGGTGGGCATTTTTATGACGAATGCGAATATGTCGTCGATGAATGTGTTGAGGAATTTATAGGTCATCATTCGCCACGGCAAATGGGCAACTGATTTTAGCTTGTAGTTAATGAACAGCTGCGGTGTCATCAGAATGAATCCAAAGGTCAACAGATAGCTGTAGAGCATGTTCAGCACAAAGGAGTACCAGCCCTTGTGCTCATTGTAGATCAGGGAATAGATAAAATAGCCCACAAGCAAGGGGAAACAAGCCCAGCCCAGGTACTTAAATGCCAATCTGTCGTACTCCTTGGTGGAACTCTCCGAGTACGAGCCCTTATCTTTGAAGCTGATGCGCGGCAAGATGCCCAGCAGTTTTTGCTGGTTGTTGTAGTTAACATCGACGACTTTGTGTATTTTCCATACCTCAATGCCAAGACCCACAAAGCAGGAGATACGTATCATGAAGTTCGTTTCGTTGTCCAGCACATAAAGCAGGATGATGAGAGATTGGAACACGCCGAAAAACACGGACCGCACCGAGAGTCCCTCCAGGGATTGCCGGTTGTTCCAGAACTGAATATCATTCTTAAAAGCGAGCAGCTCGAACACGGAATGGAGTATGGAAACGGCCACTGTGATGCCGAGCAGGTAAATGTTTGTGTCTAGAAGCGTTTCCTTCAGCGAGTCTTGGTCCTCATCCGACTCTTCAGCTGCACCGGCTGCCATAATCTCGCCCAGCACATTGCCAGCCCACTTACTCTTCATTTGCTTGGCGGCATAGAGCTGCCACTTGAACATACCCAACGGCTGAAAGGTCAAGTGCAGATCTAGCTCTGGAGTGGACTCGTTGATAGGAAAGTATTCGCGCTGCAGGTTCCAGTAATCGTTAACGAACACAATCGGCAGATAGGTTTTGCCGCCATCGACAAACTTCACATATTCATCGAGCGGCGAAGGTACGCTTCCCTGCGCCCAATTTGTCTGATCCACTACAAGATTAACGGTCAAGTTTGGATGCCAATGCGAGACGATCTGATCCTTGAGATTGGCGTGCTTCAGCTCGTGCTCCAGCTTCTCCTTCTCGCTGGCCAATAGGTTGTAGTTGCGGTTTACACGCAGCTTTTTAAACTTATTGAGCTGATGCTGCTGATGGCCCATGTGGCCATGTCTTGAGTATTTTGGCGACTGAGGATCTGGGCTTTCGCCAGCGCGCGTCACAAAGGCGTGCAGGAACACGCTGCCGTTGTTTAGCAAATGGGGGCTGGCTTTTATCTTGAGGCTGTGTGTGTAAATTCCGTCGCCTGTAGGCCCCGAGATCCAATCACCGTAGGTCAGATCCTCTTGCAGCCAGAGAAGATTGGCCTTTTGTTGGAAGTTCACCACGTCCGGCTGCTCCGAGAGCCACACATGCAAATCAAAATCTGTGCCATTCTCGAAATAGTTCCATGCGGTTATTTTCAAACCCGCATTGGCAACGGACTGCTCTTGATTGGTGTTCGACTGTGGCCGCCGGAAGAAGGAACTTACAAAGTAAATTATAAGCGCCCGCAGAATTAGTGATTTCGTCATTGCGAAAAAAGACTCCGCTCGCGATGGCTGCGGCTGCTGCTGTTGGCCCTCGGCAGCAGGCACCTACATTTTGGAATTGTGGATATACAGAGAGAAGAATTCAATTATATTAATCAACATACCGGCGCAGCTCCTGCCGCCGGCAAAACGCCATCGTTGTTCGACATGTCGTGTACGTGTACTTAACGGAATAAATACACGTTTCTTTACACAACTTTTCCGTGGTTGCCTAGATTTTGTTGAATTGAAAATGTTACTTAACATAACAGCCACAATAAACGAATAAAAGCCGAGCTGTAAATAACAGACAGAAAATAATTATTGCCTGGAATATGTTATTTAACATAACAATGACTATAATATTAATGTTGCTGTTACTGCCAGAAAAACTATCGATTGAGTACATTTAACAGATTCAAGACTTATTAACAGCAGCGGTTTATAATTACCAAAACACTGGATATGAAATAAATAGTAATGAAGAACCGAAATATAACACATAAGCAATAAAAGTGTTGTGCTTGGAGTGTCAAGTGAAAAATTACTTGTTTTGGTCAATAAATATATATCGATAGCTCAGTGACAGTCATCCAAAAGCTGACTGATGCGAAAGCCCGACAGTGTTGTTCCACTTACCGATTTGAATAACATATGCGCTTGTTGTGTACACACTCTTTTCTTTTGTGAGTTAGCATTTGGTTGCACGTTTCTCTTGGTAAGTTGCTGAAAAGAACTTAAAAGAAATAATAAAAAGTGCGGCGTTACCTTTGGCTGTGGTCCTGTTGTTCGATTGCAACGTTATTCTCTGTGTTCATCGTCGGATGGACACAAATAACACGCATACCAGTCACCACTTGTTACCATGTCGTACCTAACCTCTTGCCCCAGCCATGAGACAACGTCGCACTGCAAGCTGGCAAAACACAAATTTTAGGCATTCGAGTGAATTGTCAATGGATTCTAATGATTTTGATTGAAATACATCTTGCGCTTGCAGCAACAACTGGAAAATGCAAATCTTTGTGAAAACCCTCACCGGCAAGACCATCACCTTGGAGGTCGAGCCTTCTGACACCATCGAGAATGTCAAGGCTAAAATCCAAGACAAAGAAGGTATTCCACCAGATCAGCAGCGTCTGATCTTTGCCGGCAAGCAGCTGGAGGATGGCCGCACTCTCTCCGACTACAACATTCAGAAGGAGTCGACTTTGCACTTGGTGCTCCGTCTGCGTGGTGGCATCATTGAGCCTTCGCTTCGCATTCTCGCCCAGAAGTACAACTGCGACAAAATGATTTGCCGCAAGTGCTATGCTCGTCTGCACCCACGTGCCACCAACTGCCGCAAGAAGAAGTGCGGACACACCAACAACTTGCGCCCCAAGAAGAAGTTGAAGTAGACGCTTCTCTTTGTCCAATGCGCAAAAAAGCTGCTGTGCGCTTTCGAAAACAAAAAAAAAACAACTGTTTAGTAAATATAAATTTGTAATATAATCAAATGCGAATAAGAGCGAAATGTATTTACTTGCTGAAAGACGCACCGTACATGCCCATGTGTCTGTTTTGTTGTGTGATATCGATAGGCCGGGACCAGGAACTAAGCTGGGACTGTGATACAGAAAATCTTCTACCAGTGCCTTTGGTAACCAGAATTTAATACGCAATGTGAATTAATACGCAGTGTGTAGTGGAAGCTGGCTATTAAAAAAACTTCTAGGCTTGGACTGTGTCTACTTTCAACATGGAAACATATTTTTGGATCCATAATTTGTACACCTTAAGATACTTTGCAATGTTTCTGTTGGTAACTGATGAGGAACAAGTCCACGTATTACCTAGAAGTTATGGTAAGTTGTAAGTTCCTAATAAGACGGCGCAAATTAAGTTAGCGTTAGTTAAATTAAAATGTATAGACCTTAGAGGGAGGCATCTCCAAATCCAAGTATTCTTGGCCAGCTTCGATTTCCGAATCGCTCGAAAAGTAGGTTCTTGTATGAACCAGTGTTTAGTTTACAAAGATATCTTGACAAAACTCGAAAGTTGAGCTGTATGGAAAACTTTTTTTCATATCCTGTAGCTAAATTACGTATATAGGTTCTCGTGGACATTGATCCATAATATTGTGTGGATTGGCGATTTTATGAATGAGCACACACACACACACATATGTATTGTGTATGTACGAGTAAAAGGTATTTGTATTTTTTTTTCGGGATGACGGCGGTGCGTGAAGGGAATCTTTTCACGCAGATGCCTTACTGGCATTATGTAGCGTACCCAAGCACAAGGGTGTTGGATTAGAGACTCGGAGTTTTTATTTGTGGTACCTCAATAATTGTAGTACTACAAGTAATTCATTTTTAACAGCAACTCTTTGTTATTGGCCCACTGTGGCTGCTGCCTGTATTGTATTTTGGGCGTGCTGGAGTCTCATACAAAATACATTAATAGGTATTTTCCTCGGGGCTCGTCAAAAAACGGAATGGAAGAGAAATATTTTTAAAAATGTACATGGTACATATTTGTTTTTCATTTTTGTTGTTTCGCGGACCGCTTTTCGCTACTGCAAAGCTACCCCTTAAAAAAAACGAAAGGCATTTTCAACCATCTTAATTTTGGGTGTCCATTTAACGCGATTTTCGGGAAACTTTTTAATTCTTGCAGCGCACGTGGTAGGCGTCGGCGTCGGCTTCACTTTGTCTTTTGAGTTTGTCTGCGCTTTTTTATGCTTTAGACTTAGTTTACATAACAGATGTGACCAGAATAATTAACAATGGTCGTTGCCAAGTGACCCAAATGTTATGACCCCCAGGAGCAGGACGCAAGTACCACAAGGGGTAGGAGAAGCATCTCCTCTTGGCGTTAACTTGTGGGCGGCCCAAGTACATTAATATTGCAGAGCGTAGCCCGGCGCGGCTGCCAGCCTCCCCATATTGTCCTTCATTCGAACTGAAGGACTTGTACATACCATACATATCTATGTACATGGAGTTACCTGCGCTGCTTATTCCATATTCATATGGACTGAAGGAGGATTGCGTTACCTATAATTGCCGTTTCTTCAACGAAGTCCTAATTTTCTTCATTTGCAGATGAGTGCATTGCAGCTAGCCAGTCCGGGCTGAGGAGGCGGTTCCATGGAATTGGGACAGCTCTGAGACCCAAAAGTCAATCCAGCCCCACGTGCTCTTCAACGTGAGCCACCGGCTGCTAGCATTGAGTTTTATCGGAGATAGGCATATATATATAAGGACACACAGATGCGTATGTACGTCAGAGGAAAAAAGCGAAGAAAATGGACACAAATGGGGGCGTTAGCTCAGCTGCCACAAAAAAAAAAAAAAGAAGAAGCTGACAAAGATAAGACGCAGAGCAAACGTTTATAAATTGGTCGCCAGTGTGGGATCACATGGATAATAATGGAATGGAATGGAATCGTGGGTGGGTTGGTTGCTTTCTGGCGGCAATCAGCGTAGCCACCAATTTAGATGTCAGGAATTTAGGCGGCGTATAAGAAATGTGTATAAATATTTTTCAAAGGAGCAGCACGCAGCGCACAGCGCGCCAGGCTTCCATTCGATACAAATGTGTTTTGTGAGGAAGCCCGTGTAATTTAATATGCATAAATCGATACTTTTGCTGCGTACTTCGAGGCTGCCTTTACATTTACATCCACCCATATCCCCCTTCCACGGATCCGCGCATTGGCGTGCTTCTGTTGTATTGTGCTGTTTGTATTCTATTTTGAGCGCAAAATTGTTATTTGTTTTTATATGTGCCCTTTACAAGTGCGTGTGTATCCTTCGTGCAATACACACACACCTACATATATGTATATATATATGCGACTCGCCTTTATATCCTATCTCCACACCCACACACACTCACATACAAATGTATCTGTATCTGCGAGTTGAATACAATTGTCTGTGCGCCTTCTTTGGGGTTTGCATATCTACAAGTTATGTTTTGTCATACGGTTAACATTTTCCGCAGATAAGCACTTCTGTATTGTATTGCAAATAATTTGAAAAGCCATTTTATTCAATTTCCATCGTACTTGGGAGCATTGAGTGAAGGATACGAGCTTAAACTAGCAAGTAAATAAGCATTTTACAATAAGCTAAGCGGAAGCACTAAAACTAGACCGTCAGCCAGTCAGACAGGCAAACGGATAATCGCACAAACAGCCAGCCCATTGGAAGACATATTGATTTCCTTGATAAATACTTAATAAAAATCCACTTAAGTACCGGGACTTAAGAGGGCCGTTTCGCCAATCTACAGAAAAGATTTATGGCCAGTTTTTCCAACTGTCTGCAAGCAGGTCGCAGGCTCTAAATTAGAGAGAAATAGGATTAGATCCGAGTTGTCATTTGCCAATTTAAGCTATCAATAGCTTCCAATCCTGCCTCACTTTTCATTGACTTCGACTCACATAAAAGATGAATTAATTTTGGTGCTTTTTGAGTTATTTGCAAGCAATCACGGACGTAGATCTTTAACCAACTCATTTGAATTTTAAAAGTCGTTGACAATCGTTAAACATAACCAAAGCATTTATTTTTGACTTTGTATGAGCAGAAATTGAACAAAATATGAGCTAACAAATGGGTTAGATGCATCTTTAATAGACGATTTTCGGCACTTAACACAAATTTGAATTAATAACAATGCAAACGACTTATTGGACGGACTGCAACGGAAGCTGATGCTTCTGGGCCACTTGAAAGAGTTTTCGGGCCATATATTTGTATGTTATATGCATGGCGCACACAAAATTGTGGGTATGTGCAAACTTGGCCAAAGTTGGGCGTTTTTTGAAAAATATTGACACGCAAAGTTTGTGCAATCACCAAACAAATTACTTCATCAATTTTACAAAGCAACAAAAATGTAAGATCTTTTAAAAAGTTTTGCACCAATCGGGCGCAGTCCCAGCCCGGCCAGGACACAAAAACACGGAGTAGGCGAACCGAACAAACGACAACCGCTCTGCCATGCCCGGGACACAGGCAGATGGCAGATGTTGGGCCATTGGCGCGACTGGGCCATTGTTGCTTGACACACGCACCAGGATTCAAAGTTCTCCCCGAACAAAACTGGCATTTTGCACTTGGGCTAAAACACAACAAAGCCAGCTGTACGAAAGTTGGCAACAAATTGCTTATGTTCTGACATAGACCCACACAGACACAAGATTCGTAGGCACTCCGAGTCCGGTAGACATGCGCTGCAACTTGTTAATTTTGACCAGCTGTCCCTGCAGTAAACCAGCTATGCCGAGCACGAGGACGAGGGCAAGTGTGACGAGCAAGTTGTCGGTTGGTCGGTTGAACGGTTGGCTGCTCCTTTCCCTGTCTTACAAATGTACCTCCCCACTTCTGGGCTGAGACCCAGTTTCGAAGGATGCTGCTGGAACTTTAAATTGGCGCTTGCCAGGCAGGAAAGAAAAAATGCTACTTCTGCATAAATAAAATGCCAGAGATAGATAGATTGGCTGCCAGATGACCTGCCACGGCACTTGACTAAAAGCACGACAACAAATTACGAATGGGCGAACAGCACTTGGTTTTAGATTACGAGTGGAATGCAATGATCTTCTGCATGGCTGGCATTTTTTCTCAACAGGCCTAAGTAACCCGTTAACCTTGTTGCACTTAATACATCTGTAACATATATACCCTTTAGTCCTTCGCCCTACACACATATGCACACATATATGGAGGCATACTTAAATATATGGCATGAATTTCGATTGCCGTACAAAGCGAAGTTTACAGTCGTGGAGGTCTTCTTTCGGGCTATTAAAAGTGCATACCGAATTTCCATTTTATTTCGTTTACTCCGTTCTCGACGCTTTCAGTCTAAACAAATTTGGGCCCTTAAATAAAACAACACAAAAGTGAAACGGAAGCAGGCTCCAATTCATGTTGTTGGGGGCCAACCCACCCCACTTGCTATTCGCTTGGCCTTTCAGCGAATGAAAAGTTCATTTAAGCTTTTGTTTTGTTTTGGGTTACTCGGGTTGCTCGGCTGGCATCTTTTGACAGTACATTTCGTAACTTGTAACATGCCTTGCATGTTCAATTGAACTGAACTGAAGGGTATAAGCAGGCGATACACATGTCTGCATGCACGTGTGTGTGCGGGTGAGCCCTGAAGATGTGTGTGTCTGTGTGTGTTTGCAGAATTCGATTTTCACTAGTTGACAGCACTTATTTGCAAATTACTTGTGTTCGACCCGTACAACACTTCGTATGCGTGACATTTAACTCGTTCCTACATATGTTTAAACGAGTTTATTCTTAATGGAGTGCACGTCTTGTCATTTATTTCGTGATTTCTGTACTTTAATCGTGCATGGACCAAATATCCATATGAGAAGAGTATATCCTTGTTGTTAATTTTTGACCCATCCCGATTGATATCCGAAAATGGCCAATGCCAAAAATCACGTTGGGCCATTGTTAATACAAATATAAAAGGAGCTGATTTTCACATCTCGATGCAAAAGGCTGAAGCTTTCAGAAGGGAGTGTGAATATTGCACTGGCGATTTGCTGGTGCTACCTTTGACCTTCTGCAAGTTGCATCACACTTTGACTCGGTTTGAAAGCTAGTATATCAGCAAGCCAGAGAGCAAGCTTTGCAAAGTACATGGCATTCCCTTGTGTCTGGCTTATGCTTGAATGTCCAAAACACACACAAAACTCTCGATTAGAAGTTTTAGTCGAAAATGTTACTTTGCGGCACTTTTGGCTGGAGGATAGCGAGCGGTCGGGAAACTTTGGCAATTCTTATGCATTTCTGATTAATGTCCACACAAGAAATGCAAACATTTGAACAAAGTTTCGTTCAACGCAAAAAATGTCAACTCTTAGCACTCTCCCATGGCAGTTACATTTGCTGCAAGCCCATCCATTGCATCCCGGCCATGGCCAGGTCGGTAGTTGTATGTGTTAGCTGATTACTTGTCTTGAGCGTATTCTCAGCTTCTTAGCCTGGCAGTTGTCCAGGAGCAAATGTTTGAATAATGCCTCGATTTGGATGTAGGAAATAGTCAACGCTTCTTTAAATTCTGTCAGCTGAATATCGAGCATAAATTTACCAATTGCATAAATAAATTCATTAGTCATTGGAAAACAAGTCCATAATTTCATTCCTTTTTTTGTTGTTGTGAAAATAAAGGACAAGAGCACGCATCACTTTGGCCTGAAGTTCAACTTTTGGCTAATCGCATCTGTGTCTAATTTTATGTTTAATTTAACAAACATTTACACCAGTCGTGCTGGCCAGATAGAGCCTTGGCTTAGCTCATCCTCTAATAGTTTAAATTAGCAAATTTAATGAGTGCGGCTATGTTGAGCGTAAAGGACAAAGTTTCTAACCGCGCTTTTTTTCTCTTCTTTTATTAAAACACCAAGGAAGAGACGGGTGCTAGGTCTAAGCGTCAGTTTTTACACAATAAATATTGGTTGAAAGTTTGGCGAGCGTGTGGCTTGAAGTGCTCCAAATTTTCCAAAGTTAAACAGGCAGTCCTTTGAAAATGCTGGGGCTTAAAGCCGACAGGGCTTTTAAAATTCTGTATGCTGGTCAACTGGCGATTCGGCTGAACAGATAATTATAGAGCCTAGAAACAAAAAAGCTTGTTATTGCGAATTTTTAATTTTTTTTAAATGTGATCAAAATTGATCATTGCATCAGCAATTAATTAATACGCTTCAAATGTGGCCGTTTAAGTTGCAGTTTAACATTTATTGGCAATTGATACGTTTGTTAGCAAGTATGAAAATATGTAGGGTACTCTTACCCTAGTATTGGCTGTCGGCTGCCTGATTGGCGGACTTAATGAGCATTCGTGGAAACCAAAACAAGGTACTTCAACTTGCCTTGAATGCAATTGTTCAATTTAAAGGTGTGGTTGCCAAAGGCTGTGGATTAAGCGTGACCCTTTTCCGTCATTATTTTCAGGCAAAATCGTTTATGTTTCTGTCTTCGGCCGGCCTTCAAAGTGTTGTTTATTTTGTGGCCATGGCCAGTTGAATATTGTTGCAAAAACTTTTAAAATTTCCGTCAACTTTTCCCGTTAGTTGTTGTGGCAAGCGTTAAAAATTATATATCTAATTTAGAGCAATGTCACAAAGCAGCCCGTAAAGAGCAGGCAAACCTTTTCAAACACCCCGCAGCAGAAATTTCCGGAGAGGGTCTGCTGCAAGATTGCATCTGGATATGTGACAGTCCTTGCGTAGAACCTGCCTAAAAGGTGGACAACAGTTTTTTGCGAATAAGCTCGTAAAAACACATTTAATGTGTTTTTGATGACATGTCAAGATGACCATGAGCTAACCCACATTCAACATTACCTCCACCATGGTCTGCGTCCGGAACACTAACGACGGCGGTTGGCCATGGTGCAATGGTTTTGTTGCCAGGACAACGGCAGGACATGCCGTTTTTTTTTTTAAGTTCAAATTTGTGTACTTTTTTCTTTGTGTGTTGAGCGACTGCCAATAGCTTCCTTAGTGTGAACAATGCTCGTTTGTTTGCGCACAACAATGGGCCAGAATGGGACGCACTCGGCAGTCCGGAAGTGCGTGCATAACATGTCATGGCACTTACGAGTATAGTTTATGGATGTGTCCACTAGCTAGTACTGGCCAGGGATGGGGATCGGAACATATATAATCTTAGACTGGCTGGCTGCAAAAATGTGAAAAATTCAAATCTGGAAAGGTCTTTAAGTGCAGATTGGCTACGTGGTCTGAAATTTTAATGAGCGCCTCACGCGCTCATCCGCAACGTTACGTTGGAGAAGAGGCATTGCTATTGCCGAGCACTTAGGCCCCTGCACGTACATGGGCCCGAATCCACATGTGTGTGGGGGTGTGGGACATAAAGTCCGTTAGAATGCTAAATAGGCCTGGTTCCACTTTTGACACTTAACGCTCACGGATACAGACACACAGAATATCGCAGCCATGTTGGGTGCCACATGTTGCAAGGATTTGAAGATAGATAGATGTACACAAGCACAAGTGCGACTATGAAGGCATTGGCAAGTTATGTCAATTCAATTGGAAAGTAGTCTGAGAACTTAGTCTACATTAAGCTGAACATACAAGTCTGACGAACTAATATAAAATGCAAACATCACCTGAGCTGCCCTCTAACAAGCTCGAAAAAAGTTGCGACTTATCTTAGCGCTTTACGCTTATGCCCACCTGAGGTCGGGGACTTGTCGTCCGTAAAGGTTGATTGTCAAAAAACTAAAGCAAAGTTTCGTCAACCGGAAATTAATTGCCCTGACCGCAATTTCCAATGTCATTAAAGACAAGTCAGCAAACTTCAAAGCCGCACAAGCAGAAGCGGAAGAGGACGAAAAACCGTAACAAAAGATATGCCTCAAACAAAAGGCACACAAAAAATGTCTTAAAGTAGTAAGCAAAGAGGAAGGACAATCACAGGAGCTATAAGTTTTTGCTTTTAAAGGAACAACAACGAGCAATAGTCAAGCGACCAAAATTTTGACAAGTAGATAAGCGCCTAAAGAACTTTCGAGTGCGGCAAGCAACGGACAGCTGAGGATGTCGTCGTCAACGGCGACAACAAAATGTGCTGCTAAGTATATTAACTCAGAAATGCACAAGAGCTAAACATAAAGTAGCCGGGCCATCTGAGCAGATCGGGCAAGACGAGGCAACTCGCAAGAAGTTGATGCCGCACTAGCGCAGCAACAAGATAAAATATAGAAGACTGAAACATGTAAATGGCTGCACACTGTCGGCGCCTCTTATAAAGCAACTAAGGGTGACGGGGGGAAGGGGGGACGACGGGGCGCTGTAGAACAAAAGGTATTTGGAAGGACATTGTGGCAGGCACTATGACGACGAAAGAGACAGTCGAGCCAGTCGAGGCAGTCGAGCCAGCGCTGGCAAACATGCCATGCTGGCATTTACACAGCCGAGTAATAAAACCCAAAAGCTATGCAAACATTATTATGCTCGGTTCGGTCCCAGAGCTATCATGTCCAGTTGGGACTAGCTCAGGCCGGCTCTATGGTTATGAAGAGTTTACAAGACGGCCACGTGGAGTCGTTGACCGCTTCTGGTTTTCAGTTCGGCCCGATGTTTAGTAAAGTCCATAGAATTGCCTTTAATGCCACGGACATCAACGTATTTAAGGTGCTGTGGACATTTGAATGTAAACTATTTATTTTCACTCTTTTTTGAGCTCCCTTTAATGCTGCAATGCATAGCTTTCTTAGAAAGTCTGAATATGACAGGTTTTTATTATACCCTGAACCCATTAAAAATGGGTAAAAAGGGTATAGTGTATTTGTGCAAATGTATGTAACAGGCAGATGGAAGCATCTCTGACCCCTTAAAGTATACATATTCTTGATCAGCAGCAATAGCCGATACGATCTAGTCATTCCCGTCTGTCCGCATCTCAGAACCTATAACGGCAAGAAATTTAAAATGTTGATCGCAGGTTCCGATAATCCTATGTTCTTATTTGTTATTAAAATGATGGCTTCAAGAATGCTTTCCCAAGCGAAATGTTTGCAAATTGAAGCAAAAGTATTTCTTATGGAAAGCCCAACGTTGCCTTTATAGATTTGAAGTTTAAGTTTATAAGACGAGGTCGCTTAGTTGATTCATTTTTTTTTGCTGGCCTGCCAGCAATCGTGCAATTTTAGGGCCAATTCAATTGAAACAATATTTTTCATTTCCGTTTCCGGTTGCCGCTTGCGATATTTTTTCTACAGCTTGTTGGTTTCAACTGTGTAAGTGTATATCTATTTTCGCTATCTACTTTTAGTGCAGACGGGGTAAGACGCTAGACGACGTACATTTTGCCCATTCTCTCTGTTTTTTCTCTCTCATGCACACAAACTTACTTTAGTTATTACCTAGCTTGGCAAAGGCACTTGCTCGTTCGATTGCGAAGCCACAGACACATAGAAATGCACACATAAGTCAAACGCAAATGCACAGAATGCACAAAAAGAAAGCTGACCACAGGACAAAAATGTTACGACTCGAGTACCAAAAAAAAACATTTTATTAAATGTGAAAATAAAGCGGGTTAAAATTTATATTCAACGGTTTTTGATGTTGGCCTTCTCTCAGTTTAATTTTTTTCTTTCCATTGAGTTGTAAATTTAATTGGCACTAAGTGGAGTAGAGTTAAACTGAACAGCACAGGCATAGAATACCAGTACATGCTGACCTACTTTTACACATTTTGGGTTCCAAATGTCGCAATTCAATGAAAACAAAACCCACAAAGCGTTCGCCTGACCGATATATACTCCTATTTGTGGGAAACTCAAGGTCTTCTACTTTTAAATCTTTGCACTTTATCTTGTCTGTTTTTGACTAATGCCACCCGCCGTTACTTTCACCAAGTTTGGAGCATAAAGTTTTTGATTAGGAAAATTAAATTGCTCGGGGTATGCACCAATAACAAATTGGGTAATAATCGGGTAGTCTACGGCAATCAATACGTTCTGGAGAGGATAAACCAAACTGAGAGGCGAAACACAAATAGGCACAAACAGATGCAACCGACCGTGACTGCGCCGATAAGTCCACAACATAATAATTATTGTGGAATGGTTGTTCACAGGTATCAGGTGGTATTCACCTGAGTTGACGTGTGTCTGTGGCACTTTGGTACTTTTCCCTCTAACTTATTGGTTAATATTATTAGCAAACTTTAACCCAAACTAAAAGCGAAAGAATATATGTAAGGATATTGTTATTAAGCTTGTTAATGGATTTCTTTCGGATTTCCCTATAGCAGCACATCTCACTAAACCAAGTATCTAACTGACAGTTCAGTTATTGCGTGCGTGAGATAACAGATATTGGTGTGTCTGGCCCCCGTCATAATAAAGAGATGAAAAAATTTCATTATTTGTATAAGTCGTAATCCCCTGACCTCAGTCGTCATCAGCTATCCATCAATAAGCAGATCACGTTTTTGTTATAAATTTATTTTATACCATATATACTTTCGCCAAACCAAAAAACTTGCCATGTCCGTATCGCACGGCTGCTTCAGTTTAATTCGTCCGTTGCTGAGGTGTGCTTTCGTATATATACATATATATACATATATATATATATGTGTGTAACTGATGTGTCATTCATTTTGCAAGAGTCCCAGATACGGGATATGAAAAAGAAAGAAATAAGTTTCGCATGGCATTACACTTGCTTGGTGCTATTTTATTTATTTTTTTCTTATGAAAACTCTGATGTGGCGCGTTCTCGCCACAGGCGCACACAAACTGTCACGATGTTGAGATACTTGGGCAGCAAGAAGAAAAAAATTAATATTGCAAAGTTGAGCAAGTCTGAAAGTCAAGTGAAAAGTTTTAAAATGAATTAGCTTGATTGCTTTCATTCATCGTGCAACTGGTGGCGTGTGCGTATCTCATCATTGCCTTAGGACTGAAAAGATATTCAAACAATTTTAATAAAAAAAAGGAACCAAAATAAGTGCGCAGAGCACACGGTTTGCTATTTGTATTAGCTTTCGTGCAAGAGGAGAAGAAGAAAGAAAATATATATATGTGGTACGTGCAGCACTCAAACTGTAATTATGGCTTTTGAAGTAGACTTGCGAAACTTGAGCTGCAGTTGCCTCAGCGATAAGTTAGGCGTGAACCAAGGACGCATAAAATGCCGCTAAACAACCCCATATAACCGTCTATCCACCCTGCCACACACCACATTCCCTACTCTGACCCAATAGCACAGCTGCAGAGCGCAGCAGAAAGTGTTATCAAAATAAGTAAGTGTGCTTAGCTTGAAAGTGCCCGACTAACAAATGCTCTGTAGCAAGTTCGGACACGGAGTACAAAATATACTAACTATATGTACATCAGAGTTAAATGTGTTGTCTTCACATTTTGAAATTGGTATATAACCCTTTCTTTCGTCCTTTATAACTCTGGTCACATGGTATTTAAAGTTAGAGTCATCCCCGTTTTATGGAGTCGGATTCGGGCTGCACAAGTTCACGTTTGCACAAGTTGGGAACTCGGACCTGTGCAAAAAGTGTAGCATACATATCAGCGCCTGCTACACATACACACATACACATACACACACAACAGCAACGTGTATGTATAAGTTTTCTATTCATATTTATAACCGTACACGATGAGCCTTGTGTGGGTAATGACATTTTCGCTGCACGCTTTTTAAAGGGGGCACTAAAGTCATATAATGAGTGCTCGAGTATTAGCGTAAAAACTTTACTTGCATCCTCAGCAAAAGTAAAATAAACGGCGTTGGGGAAGTCAGTGTAAGGAAAAGGAACAAAACATTTCCTGTTTACATTCTCAATATTGCACAACTGCAATTTATGGTGCATTTTGCCTGTATTTATATACAGACTATTTTTTTCAAAAATACATTTGACCATCACCAAGCAAACAGCAACACACACACAGACAAGCTTAACCCCACCACAGTGTAAAATATACATATATATATATGTGTGTATATATTTATGTGTAGATATGTTCATGTGCCTGAGAGCCTGTGTTCGCTTCTATTTTAAGCATTCTGCAGCTGCATTTGCGAATTATTTAAGAGTTTTGTGTGCTGAAAACCTGCCTGCAGGACATCACTCGCCATTCACAGTCAGCCAGCAGGGTGGCTTGGCAAGGGATGAAAAGGTCCGGGCAGTAGCTGGGATGCCAGAGATTACATTAAGCGGAAGAATGCAATAACATCGAACTACAATACCATACAGATCTAAGGGAGGTGTAGCACTCGGAGTGTATACAGCTGAGTCTGTTCCCGTGTTTCATCAAACTAAAGTCTGTGTGAAGATTTATAAGATTGTATATTATGTATACGCAATGGTGCTCATTATGCCCAGGTCTATGCATCTAATGGGCCGCGTTAATTTCTTCCATTCACACTCATTCGCGAGTTACTTTGTTTGCATTTTTTTACACCAACCAAATATTCTCATGATCTTTGTTTAGAATTCAACAATTTGCACGCTGTGCAAAAGTCTAATGAATTTTTCCGCTGTCGCTGCACATAAAACAAATGGACAGAGCACATGGCAACACAATGAGGCAGAAGCGTGGACTAGAAGCAGGAGGAGGAGCAGGAACAGGAACAGGAGCAGCATTGGGAGAAGCGAACACAAAGCTCGGCTACAGTTTGCTTTTTGTTCTGCACTCACAAAGAGCGGCTAATTAATGTCATTGTTTTTGGACAGCACAACGTTCGCTGCATTATTAAAAATGCATTTGGGCGGGGCAGACAAAGCAACGGGTGGACCCGACGTGCCGCCGTCTACTTTACAAAATTCAACATAAGCTCAGGAGTATATGACGTGGCTTTTTTCGACCTACCTTGACTTAGAAAACACAACCCCTTTTGTCTATATATGTGTGTGTGTGTATGTGGGGGGAGTGTGTGAGGCATTTGCGTTTCTTTGCTTTTACTTTCTTGAGCAAATAAGCAGAAACCCGTACACAAAGGCTGTTTGCATACAAAATTCCATTGATTGTTTTTGTTTGCGCTCAAGAAAACACCCTCACAAAGACACCCTCTACTTGTGTCTAACAATGCAGCAAAGCATGCTCGGAATTTACATTAAATTCGACTTTACTGCCCGTACAAAATACAAAGTTTCAATAAAACTCGCAATAGGTTATTTAAACTGTCAAGCAAAAGGGTCTTGCATGGTTTGTATGTAGTGTATATGAATACTTACATATTTAAATAAGCGAATGATTTGGCTTGTACAATTTGCTGAATGCAACTCTTAACAGCTTTTAATTTTGGTAAGCCCAACCTTTATGAATTTCAATTCAATTGAAGTTAAATGAAAGGCTTAGTAAGCTTAACGGATGGCACAAGCCCAACTATCACCCTAGCTGGCAGCCCGGTTAATTATTTGCGCCCTTCTACCAGCGAAGCTGGCATTTTTCTTATTCATGGATAGCCGGGTTTGGGGCACGCAACAAATTCATTTAGCGCTGGCGCCTTGTGTCTTCTGGCATTGTCTTCAACTCGACGCTTGACTGCTGGTAATTATAATAAATAACAACTGTGTCCTGTTTACTTCATCATAATTAACATAATGGGACGCGAAGTACAAAGATGTTGACAGTAAACAAGAAAAATATGACAAGATTTTCATGTTGCCAACACCGTTTTACGACGCTTCTGGAGGCCAACGACGACGATGATGACGACTCCGGTTTCAAACTCCTTCGGCCGGGCGGTTGCAGCTACAGCTTCAGCGCTTCCCTTTCCTTATAGCGCCATTTAGCCGTTTTTCCCTGTTACTAACTGTTTGTATTGCCATTGTCTCTGCTGCGGCGACCATGTGTACCATATACATGTGAATCCGGGTGTTTGTGTGTGCTGCCCGCCTTTTTGGCCTCTTCCGCTGTGTACTTGAAATGCTGTTGCTCGGCTATCCGGCCTTTAGGCTCGTACTCCGGCATTGTAGTCTGTGTAATGCACTCAAATTAATGCGACTTCATTAACACTGTTTACCCGTAAAATGTGCCGTAGTGAAAGAAAAGCTGCTGCACGGCATGCAAATATGCAAATGGGACTTGCAAACAGCAAAGAATTATTCCACTTTAAAATGTAAATACATGAAATTTTTTTTGTTCGTCGTGTTGTGTTTGAAATCTTTTCAAGTGTCAAGCCAAAAGAGCAGTAACGAACGAAGCCAAATAACCGCAAAGCACTTTAAAATAATTTAACCTCCCACTGCTCTCTTCTGCTCTGCTTTCCGTATCCCTTCAGGTTTTGGGCCCACTTTGACGTTGAGTTTGACGTTGATGTCTCGACGGAAAGGCGACTTTAATATGCGAAATTTCGTTCCGTATTCCTCATCGTTTCACAAACATCTCGACCCACCTTTATTCTCATCATACACCAACCATCTGCTCTCCGACCCGACATGAGCTTCTGGCAATTTGGTTGGGCGAACACTCAACTCCCGAGGGAGTCATTTTGCCTTTTGTACTTTGTGGTTTTTTTTCTTTTTGTTGTGCGATGTGCAAATGTTGCTGCTGCCCCTTCGTGTCACGAGTTTTATGGCGCTTTTGGTTTTGTTGTTGATGTCGTTTTTATCAAAATGCGTGTTGCTTTATTTAAAACTTTTAGAAATTTTGTTGTTGTACAAATAACTATATTGTTGCATGTGCACTGAGCCAAAATGTTTATATTGAGCAGCTGATTATGAGTCGAAAATAAGCAGCAATATTTTTTGCTCTATTCGTATTTATTCTACTGCGATCGAAGGTTTCTAGTCTTTTTGCGGCTAAGCTAATCAAACTAAAGCAATATCTAAGCAAACTTTATACATGTTAATGGATTTGGGCTCAGACTGAGTCGCAACCAAAAAATACACACAAATTGTGGCTATGTAATCAAAGACATGCGAGTGCTCCGAATGTTTTATTGTGCATGCCTAACACATACGCATAAACAGACACACAAGCACACAAGTGTACATATAAGTACAGATACACAAAAATACTTGTTTTAAGATGAGTTAGAAATATGCGTGCTTGGTTTGTTTTATAGCACCATAAATGCCTGTTTCATTGCAAAGTCGCACATTTATTTGCTTTTGGCGTTTGCGGTTACAGTCTGTACCAAGCGCGACCGCACTCTTGCGCGGTCAAATTAAACTTTAAGCATATTGCTTTAAAGCCTCACATGCAGAAAATCGAATAACTTTCCTTTATGCTCAATACGGATCGTACGCACATGTAGCAGGCTTTATGGCTGCACGCTTCCCGCGTTGTCCTCTGGTAGGAGCTGGAGCAGTCAACGCCCTGTGATAATAAACGCAAATGACTGCTACGGGAATATTTTGGGTAAGCAAGCAAATGTCTGCCCCTGGCTGCAGGCAGTGCGTCGCAGCGTGGAGTAGGCATCAATGTAAAAGCGACTTAAACTGGGACCGCAACCCGGCCACAGAGCAACCCAAGGCTAAATATGTACGTCCTATGCGCAATAGGTATGTACATATTCGTACAAATGTATATTTTCAGCGCGCGGCGAAATTATTTTAAAATTACAAGACAGGAAAAAGTTCAAGCTCTAGCACAAGCTCATTACGCATGCCGGCGTTTTGGGAATATGGAAATATGGCGGGAATATGGCGGCATCGTCATTTGCAATCGCAAAACAGGGAGCTGACGGAAGTAAGCAAGAAGCAGAAAAGGCAGGAAGGCAGGAAAACGGGAAAGCAACGCAAAAGTACAAGTTTAGCGAAATGGGCATTGCTCTGAGGCGTAGACTATGCGGTAGCCAGTTGTCAAAGGCGTTGCCTTATAATGAGGTAGAAACATGTGGCCTAGGTGGGGCCCAGTCGGGGCCCAGACACTACTGTTGCTAAGGAGCAGCACTGGCACTTCATGTAAGATGCTCGTTGATGTCTGTGCATGGTTTATGCATTAGCCTCTCGGCAAAGTAAACCTCAATCAAGCACGAAGTCAGAAGAGTGGCGGGGACCCAGAAGCCAAAGGAGAAACACCAGCGCCAGCGGCAGAGTTTCATCCCTTTGGCCTGACGAGCGCCATTAACGTCTTCAACTTTCTGTTAGTGAATATTTCAATTATTAATGCCGCCCACGCAGTACTAGCTTAGTCCATCACCCATCACCCATCACCCTTTGCCTTCCTTCCCATTTAGGGCTCCCGCCAATTGCTTGTACAGCAACACATAAAAATGTAAAGCAGAATTGTCTCTACTTGCCTTGCCTTGGGTGTGGCCCACCATTACCCAGAATCTTTAAGCTGATGACACCTGCCAGGGACAAGGGCAGGCAACGGGACGATGACGGGTCGACGACGCTTAACATTTTGTTTCTTCGTGTGTTGAGAGCACATTGTGCATTTTTTATAGTATGCCTGCAGTTCTATGTAGGAAGTGTATTCCATGTGCGTTAGTGCACCGTAAGTATCTGTCTGGTGTGGCTTAGCGGAAGTATCACAAAAATTCTCTAATCACAAGATCCGACTAGGAATTCAACCAGTTTCATGTCATAGGTCTTACGTATTGTAAGCTTATAAAAATATAATATTTGTGCATAAAACAACTTGACTGAAAGATAGTCAGTGAAAAGTGGTGAAAATGGTAGTTGTTTTTAATATTAAAGATTGACTTACTAGGCTTATGCAGACCAGATTCTGTCCAAATGAGAAAGATTCTTGTGAATGGGTGATTAACGCGCAGTGCTTTCCAGCGAGATTTTTCAGCATCGACATCAATGTCTTTCACGTGTTGTGACTCAGACAACCTTCTGCCACGTAGTCGTCCAACAGATCTATCGAATACGCCTTGGATAAACCAAGCCAAACAAGAGCCCAAAATACTTCATTAGTACGCTTGGCGAATTCATTTACAATGGTCCTCAGGTTAATTTTGACAAATGGCTTCGATCTCCCTAATGTATTATAGTAATTTAGCAAAATGAATGCCCTAATTAATCAGGCAACGTCCGTTTAGCCGAGTTCTGTCTGTGCCTCCGGCTTGGCCTGTTTTAAAGGAGCATGAGGGTCGACTCCTTGCCACATCTCGATAGCAATGTGTATTGCCAGCTGTCTTTATAGAAATCAGTTGCGCAGGGCTTTTGTGCGTGAGAGGGGGCTCATGCAAAAGTTGGTTTGCAAGAATGCCTGCTTATTTAACGGGCAGTATGTTTCAGAAAAATAGGCTTGTCCCTTAAGTAAACAACAAGAACGTGATTTCTATTGTATACATTGGCATATATATATAAAGAAGGGGTCCTTTTTGATTTTTTGATGATATTGATGATTATTTTTTTGAATATCTCGGGTAAAAACCGTCTGATTTTAAAATGTTATGCCTTTTTGAATTCGTACGGATCAATACCAGCAATTGGCATTCAAGTAAATTAAAAATCGTTGGGTTAAAAAAGTTGTGGACCAAAAACCGATTCGTTTGTAAACTCAACCTTTCTTGATGATTTTTTGAAATATCTCGGCCAAAATATGTCCGATTTTGGAGTTTTATACCATTTTGGACTCGTAAGGATCAGTACTATCAATTGGCATCAAAAACTGAAAATCAAAATTGTTTACCAAAATCGTTTAAATGGCAAGGGGTTACATCACGTTTTTTATCAAAATCCAGGGTCGGTTCGAAAATCGATACTTTTTTGATGATTTTTTGGAATATCTCGGCCAAACAATATCCGATTTTGGAGTTTTATACCGTTTTGGACTCGTTGGGATCAGTACTATCAACTGGCATCAAAAACTGAATATCAAAATTTTTTACCAAAATCGTCCAAATGGCAAGGGGTTACATCACGTTTTTTATCAAAATCCAGGTTCGGTTCGAAAATCGATACTTTTTGATGAGTTTTTGAATATCTGGGGTAAAAACCGTCTGATTTTAAATTGTTATGCCTTTTTGAGTTCGTACGGATCCCCACTATCAATTCGCATTCGAGTAAATTAAAAATCGATGGGCTTAAATATGTTGTGGACCAAAACCCGATTTGTTTGTAAACTCAACCTTTCTTGATGATTTTTTGAAATATCTTGGCCAAAATATGTCCGATTTTGGAGTTTTATACCGTTTTGGACTCGTTAGGATCAGTACTATCAATTGGCATCAAAAACTGAATATCAAATTTTTTTACCAAAATCGACCAAATGGCATCACGTTTTTTATCAAAATCGAGGGTCGGTTCGAAAATCGATACTATTTGGATGATTTTTTGGAATATCTCGGCCAAAATATATCCGATTTTGGAGTTTTATACCGTTTTGGACTCGTTAGGATCAGTACTATCAACTGGCATCAAAAACTGAATATCAAAATTTTTTACCAAAATCGACCAAATGGCAAGGGGTTACATCACGTTTTTTATCAAAATCCAGGTTCGGTTCGAAAATCGATACTTTTTGATGAGTTTTTGAATATCTGGGGTAAAAACCGTCTGATTTTAAATTGTTATGCCTTTTTGAGTTCGTACGGATCCCCACTATCAATTCGCATTCGAGTAAATTAAAAATCGATGGGCTTAAATATGTTGTGGACCAAAACCCGATTTGTTTGTAAACTCAACCTTTCTTGATGATTTTTTGAAATATCTTGGCCAAAATATGTCCGATTTTGGAGTTTTATACCGTTTTGGACTCGTTAGGATCAGTACTATCAACTGGCATCAAAAACTGAATATCAAATTTTTTTACCAAAATCGATTAAATGGCAAGGGGTTACATCACGTTTTTTATCAAAATCCAGGGTCGGTTTGAAAATCGATACTATTTTGATGATTTTTTGGAATATCTCGGCCAAACAATATCCGATTTTGGAGTTTTATACCGTTTTGGACTCGTTGGGATCAGTACTATCAACTGGCATCAAAAACTGAATATCAAAATTTTTTACCAAAATCGTCCAAATGGCAAGGGGTTACATCACGTTTTTTATCAAAATCCAGGTTCGGTTCGAAAATCGATACTTTTTGATGAGTTTTTGAATATCTGGGGTAAAAACCGTCTGATTTTAAATTGTTATGCCTTTTTGAGTTCGTACGGATCCCCACTATCAATTCGCATTCGAGTAAATTAAAAATCGATGGGCTTAAATATGTTGTGGACCAAAACCCGATTTGTTTGTAAACTCAACCTTTCTTGATGATTTTTTGAAATATCTTGGCCAAAATATGTCCGATTTTGGAGTTTTATACCGTTTTGGACTCGTTAGGATCAGTACTATCAACTGGCATCAAAAACTGAATATCAAATTTTTTTACCAAAATCGATTAAATGGCAAGGGGTTACATCACGTTTTTTATCAAAATCCAGGGTCGGTTTGAAAATCGATACTTTTTTGATGATTTTTTGGAATATCTCGGCCAAAATATATCCGATTTTGGAGTTTTATACCGTTTTGGACTCGTTAGGATCAGTACTATCAATTGGCATCAAAAACGGAATATCAAAATTTTTTACCAAAATCGACCAAATGGCAAGGGGTTACATCACGTTTTTTATCAAAATCCAGGTTCGGTTCGAAAATCGATACTTTTTGATGAGTTTTTGAATATCTGGGGTAAAAACCGTCTGATTTTAAAATGTTATGCCTTTTTGAGTTCGTACGGATCCCCACTATCAATTGGCATTCGAGTAAATTAAAAATCGATGGGCTTAAATATGTTGTGGACCAAAACCCGATTTGTTTGTAAGCTCAACCTTTCTTGATGATTTTTTGAAATATCTTGGCCAAAATATGTCCGATTTTGGAGTTTTATGTCATTTTGGACTCGTTAGGATCAGTACTATCAATTGGCATCAAAAACTGAATATCAAAATTTTTTACCAAAATCGACCAAATGGCAAGGGGTTACATCACGTTTTTTATCAAAATAGAGGGTCGGTTCGAAAATCGATACTATTTTGATGATTTTTTGGAATATCTCGGCCAAAATATATCCGATTTTGGAGTTTTATACCGTTTTGGACTCGTAAGGATCAGTACTATCTATTGGCATCAAAAACTGAATATCAAAATTTTTTACCAAAATCGACCAAATGGCAAGGGGTTACATCACGTTATTTATCAAAATCGAGGGTCGGTTCGAGAATCGATACTATTTTGATGATTTTTTGGAATATCTCGGCCAAAATATATCCGATTTTGGAGTTTTATACCGTTTTGGACTCGTAAGGATCAGTACTATCTATTGGCATCAAAAACTGAATATCAAAATTTTTTACCAAAATCGTCCAAATGGCAAAGGGTTACATCACGTTTTTTATCAAAATCGAGGGTCGGTTCGAAAATCGATACTTTTTGATGAGTTTTTGAATATCTGGGGTAAAAACCGTCTGATTTTAAATTGTTATGCCTTTTTGAGTTCGTACGGATCCCCACTATCAATTCGCATTCGAGTAAATTAAAAATCGATGGGCTTAAATATGTTGTGGACCAAAACCCGATTTGTTTGTAAACTCAACCTTTCTTGATGATTTTTTGAAATATCTTGGCCAAAATATGTCCGATTTTGGAGTTTTATACCGTTTTGGACTCGTTAGGATCAGTACTATCAACTGGCATCAAAAACTGAATATCAAATTTTTTTACCAAAATCGACCAAATGGCAAGGGGTTAATCACGTTTTTTATCAAAATCCAGGGTCGGTTTGAAAATCGATACTTTTTTGATGATTTTTTGGAATATCTCGGCCAAAATATATCCGATTTTGGAGTTTTATACCATTTTGGACTCGTAAGGATCAGTACTATCTATTGGCATCAAAAACTGAAAATCAAAATTTTTTACCAAAATCGACCAAATGCAAGGGGTTACATCACGTTTTTTTTATCAAAATCGAGGGTCGGTTCGAGAATCAATACTTTTTTGATGATTTTTTCGAATATCTCGGCCAAAATATATCCGATTTTGGAGTTTTATACCGTTTTGGACTCGTTAGGATCAGTACTATCAATTGGCATCAAAAACGGAATATCAAAATTTTTTACCAAAATCGACCAAATGGCATCACGTTTTTTATCAAAATCGAGGGTCGGTTCGAAAATCGATACTATTTGGATGATTTTTTGGAATATCTCGGCCAAAATATATCCGATTTTGGAGTTTTATACCGTTTTGGACTCGTTAGGATCAGTACTATCAACTGGCATCAAAAACTGAATATCAAAATTTTTTACCAAAATCGACCAAATGGCAAGGGGTTACATCACGTTTTTTATCAAAATCGAGGGTCGGTTCGAGAATCGATACTTTTTTGATGATTTTTTCGAATATCTCGGCCAAAATATATCCGATTAATGGCAAGGGGTTACATCACGTTTTTTATCAAAATCGAGGGTCGGTTCGAAAATCGATACTTTTTGATGAGTTTTTGAATATCTGGGGTAAAAACCGTCTGATTTTAAAATGTTATGCCTTTTTGAGTTCGTACGGATCCCCACTATCAATTGGCATTCGAGTAAATTAAAAATCGATGGGCTTAAATATGTTGTGGACCAAAACCCGATTTGTTTGTAAGCTCAACCTTTCTTGATGATTTTTTGAAATATCTTGGCCAAAATATGTCCGATTTTGGAGTTTTATGTCATTTTGGACTCGTTAGGATCAGTACTATCAATTGGCATCAAAAACTGAATATCAAAATTTTTTACCAAAATCGTCCAAATGGCAAGGGGTTACATCACGTTTTTTATCAAAATCCAGGTTCGGTTCGAAAATCGATACTTTTTGATGAGTTTTTGAATATCTGGGGTAAAAACCGTCTGATTTTAAAATGTTATGCCTTTTTGAGTTCGTACGGATCCCCACTATCAATTGGCATTCGAGTAAATTAAAAATCGATGGGCTTAAATATGTTGTGGACCAAAACCCGATTTGTTTGTAAGCTCAACCTTTCTTGATGATTTTTTGAAATATCTTGGCCAAAATATGTCCGATTTTGGAGTTTTATGTCATTTTGGACTCGTTAGGATCAGTACTATCAATTGGCATCAAAAACTGAATATCAAAATTTTTTACCAAAATCGACCAAATGGCAAGGGGTTACATCACGTTTTTTATCAAAATAGAGGGTCGGTTCGAAAATCGATACTATTTTGATGATTTTTTGGAATATCTCGGCCAAAATATATCCGATTTTGGAGTTTTATACCGTTTTGGACTCGTTAGGATCAGTACTATCAACTGGCATCAAAAACTGAATATCAAAATTTTTTACCAAAATCGACCAAATGGCAAGGGGTTACATCACGTTTTTTATCAAAATCCAGGTTCGGTTCGAAAATCGATACTTTTTGATGAGTTTTTGAATATCTGGGGTAAAAACCGTCTGATTTTAAAATGTTATGCCTTTTTGAGTTCGTACGGATCCCCACTATCAATTGGCATTCGAGTAAATTAAAAATCGATGGGCTTAAATATGTTGTGGACCAAAACCCGATTTGTTTGTAAGCTCAACCTTTCTTGATGATTTTTTGAAATATCTTGGCCAAAATATGTCCGATTTTGGAGTTTTATACCGTTTTGGACTCGTTAGGATCAGTACTATCAACTGGCATCAAAAACTGAATATCAAATTTTTTTACCAAAATCGATTAAATGGCAAGGGGTTACATCACGTTTTTTATCAAAATCGAGGGTCGGTTCGAAAATCGATACTTTTTGATGAGTTTTTGAATATCTGGGGTAAAAACCGTCTGATTTTAAAATGTTATGCCTTTTTGAGTTCGTACGGATCCCCACTATCAATTGGCATTCGAGTAAATTAAAAATCGATGGGCTTAAATATGTTGTGGACCAAAACCCGATTTGTTTGTAAGCTCAACCTTTCTTGATGATTTTTTGAAATATCTTGGCCAAAATATGTCCGATTTTGGAGTTTTATGTCATTTTGGACTCGTTAGGATCAGTACTATCAATTGGCATCAAAAACTGAATATCAAAATTTTTTACCAAAATCGTCCAAATGGCAAGGGGTTACATCACGTTTTTTATCAAAATCCAGGTTCGGTTCGAAAATCGATACTTTTTGATGAGTTTTTGAATATCTGGGGTAAAAACCGTCTGATTTTAAAATGTTATGCCTTTTTGAGTTCGTACGGATCCCCACTATCAATTGGCATTCGAGTAAATTAAAAATCAATGGGCTTAAATATGTTGTGGACCAAAACCCGATTTGTTTGTAAGCTCAACCTTTCTTGATGATTTTTTGAAATATCTTGGCCAAAATATGTCCGATTTTGGAGTTTTATGTCATTTTGGACTCGTTAGGATCAGTACTATCAATTGGCATCAAAAACTGAATATCAAAATTTTTTACCAAAATCGACCAAATGGCAAGGGGTTACATCACGTTTTTTATCAAAATCCAGGGCGGTTCGAAAATCGATACTATTTTGATGATTTTTTGGAATATCTCGGCCAAAATATATCCGATTTTGGAGTTTTATACCGTTTTGGACTCGTAAGGATCAGTACTATCTATTGGCATCAAAAACTGAATATCAAAATTTTTTACCAAAATCGACCAAATGGCAAGGGGTTACATCACGTTTTTTATCAAAATCGAGGGTCGGTTCGAAAATCGATACTATTTTGATGATTTTTTGGAATATCTCGGCCAAAATATACCCGATTTTGGAGTTTTATACCGTTTTGGACTCGTTAGGATCAGTACTATCAACTGGCATCAAAAACTGAATATCAAAATTTTTTACCAAAATCGTCCAAATGGCAAGGGGTTACATCACGTTTTTATCAAAATCCAGGTTCGGTTCGAAAATCGATACTTTTTTGATGATTGTTTTTGAATATCTCGGGTAAAAACCGTCTGATTTTAAAATGTTATGCCTTTTTGAGTTCGTACGGATCCCCACTATCAATTGGCATTCGAGTAAATTAAAAATCGATGGGCTTAAATATGTTGTGGACCAAAACCCGATTTGTTTGTAAACTCAACCTTTCTTGATGATTTTTTGGAATATCTCGGCCAAAATATATCCGATTTTGGAGTTTTATACCGTTTTGGACTCGTTAGGATCAGTACTATCAACTGGCATCAAAAACTGAAAATCAAAATTTTTTACCAAAATCGACCAAATGGCAAGGGGTTACATCACGTTTTTTATCAAAATCGAGGGTCGGTTCGAAAATCGATACTTTTTTGATGATTTTTTTGAATATCTCGGCCAAAATATGTCCGATTTTGGAGTTTTATGCCATTTTGGACTCGTTAGGATCAGTACTATCAATTGGCATCAAAAACTGAAAATCAAAATTTTTTACCAAAATCGTCCAAATGGCAAGGGGTTACATCACGTTTTTTATCAACTGGCATCAAAAACTGAATATCAAAATTTTTTACCAAAATCGACCAAATGGCAAGGGGTTACATCACGTTTTTTATCAAAATCCAGGGTCGGTTCGAAAATCGATACTATTTTGATGATTTTTTGGAATATCTCGTCAAAAATATATCCGATATTGGAGTTTTATGCCATTTTGGACTCGTTAGGATCAGTACTATCAATTGGCATCAAAAACTGAAAATCAAAATTTTTTACCAAAATCGTCCAAATGGCAAGGGGTTACATCACGTTTTTTATCAAAATCGAGGGTCGGTTCGAAAATCGATACTATTTTGATGATTTTTTCGAATATCTCGGCCAAAATATATCCGATTTTGGAGTTTTATACCGTTTTGGACTCGTTAGGATCAGTACTATCAATTGGCATCAACAATGAATATCAAAATTTTTTACCAAAATCGACCAAATGGGAAGGGGTTACATCACGTTTTTTATCAAAATCGAGGGTCGGTTCGAGAATCGATACTATTTTGATGATTTTTTCGAATATCTCGGCCAAAATATATCCGATTTTGGAGTTTTATACCATTTTGGACTCGTAAGGATCAGTACTATCTATTGGCATCAAAAACTGAAAATCAAAATTTTTTACCAAAATCGACCAAATGGCAAGGGGTTACATCACGTTTTTTATCAAAATCGTGGGCGGTTCGAAAATCGATACTTTTTTGATGATTTTTTGGAATATCTCGGCCAAAATATATCCGATTTTGGAGTTTTATACCGTTTTGGACTCGTTAGGATCAGTACTATCAACTGGCATCAAAAACTGAATATCAAAATTTTTTACCAAAATCGACCAAATGGCAAGGGGTTACATCACGTTTTTTATCAAAATCCAGGGCGGTTCGAAAATCGATACTTTTTTGATGATTTTTTTGAATATCTCGGCCAAAATATGTCCGATTTTGGAGTTTTATGCCATTTTGGACTCGTTAGGATCAGTACTATCAATTGGCATCAAAAACTGAAAATCAAAATTTTTTACCAAAATCGTCCAAATGGCAAGGGGTTACATCACGTTTTTTATCAACTGGCATCAAAAACTGAATATCAAAATTTTTTACCAAAATCGACCAAATGGCAAGGGGTTACATCACGTTTTTTATCAAAATCCAGGGTCGGTTCGAAAATCGATACTATTTTGATGATTTTTTGGAATATCTCGTCAAAAATATATCCGATATTGGAGTTTTATGCCATTTTGGACTCGTTAGGATCAGTACTATCAATTGGCATCAAAAACTGAAAATCAAAATTTTTTACCAAAATCGTCCAAATGGCAAGGGGTTACATCACGTTTTTTATCAAAATCGTGGGCGGTTCGAAAATCGATACTTTTTTGATGATTTTTTGGAATATCTCGGCCAAAATATATCCGATTTTGGAGTTTTATACCGTTTTGGACTCGTTAGGATCAGTACTATCAACTGGCATCAAAAACTGAATATCAAAATTTTTTACCAAAATCGACCAAATGGCAAGGGGTTACATCACGTTTTTTATCAAAATCCAGGGCGGTTCGAAAATCGATACTTTTTTGATGATTTTTTTGAATATCTCGGCCAAAATATGTCTGATTTTGGAGTTTTATGCCATTTTGGACTCGTTAGGATCAGTACTATCAATTGGCATCAAAAACTGAAAATCAAAATTTTTTACCAAAATCGTCCAAATGGCAAGGGGTTACATCACGTTTTTTATCAACTGGCATCAAAAACTGAATATCAAAATTTTTACCAAAATCGACCAAATGGCAAGGGGTTACATCACGTTTTTTATCAAAATCCAGGGCGGTTCGAAAATCGATATTTTTTTGATGATTTTTTTGAATATCTCGGCCAAAATATATCCGATTTTGGAGTTTTATACCATTTTGGACTCGTAAGGATCAGTACTATTTATTGGCATCAAAAACTGAAAATCAAAATTTTTACCAAAATCGACCAAATGGCAAGGGGTTACATCACGTTTTTTATCAAAATCGAGGGTCGGTTCGAGAATCGATACTTTTTTGATGATTTTTTGGAATATCTCGGCCAAAATATATCAGATTTTGGAGTTTTATACCATTTTGGACTCGTGAGGATCAGTACTATTTATTGGCATCAAAAACTGAAAATCAAAATTTTTTACCAAAATCGACCAAATGGCAAGGGGTTACATCACGTTTTTTATCAAAATCGAGGGTCGGTTCGAAAATCGATACTTTTTTGATGATTTTTTGGAATATCTCGGCCAAAATATATCCGATTTTGGAGTTTTATACCGTTTTGGACTCGTTAGGATCAGTACTATCAACTGGCATCAAAAACTGAATATCAAAATTTTTTACCAAAATCGACCAAATGGCAAGGGGTTACATCACGTTTTTTATCAAAATCCAGGGCGGTTCGAAAATCGATATTTTTTTGATGATTTTTTTGAATATCTCGGCCAAAATATATCCGATTTTGGAGTTTTATACCGTTTTGGACTCGTTAGGATCAGTACTATTTATTGGCATCAAAAACTGAATATCAAAATTTTTTACCAAAATCGACCAAATGGCAAGGGGTTACATCACGTTTTTTATCAAAATCCAGGGTCGGTTCGAAAATCGATACTATTTTGATGATTTTTTGGAATATCTCGTCAAAAATATATCCGATATTGGAGTTTTATGCCATTTTGGACTCGTTAGGATCAGTACTATCAATTGGCATCAAAAACTGAAAATCAAAATTTTTTACCAAAATCGTCCAAATGGCAAGGGGTTACATCACGTTTTTTATCAAAATCGAGGGTCGGTTCGAAAATCGATACTATTTTGATGATTTTTTCGAATATCTCGGCCAAAATATATCCGATTTTGGAGTTTTATACCGTTTTGGACTCGTTAGGATCAGTACTATCAATTGGCATCAAAAATGAATATCAAAATTTTTTACCAAAATCGACCAAATGGGAAGGGGTTACATCACGTTTTTTATCAAAATCGAGGGTCGGTTCGAGAATCGATACTATTTTGATGATTTTTTGGAATATCTCGGCCAAAATATATCCGATTTTGGAGTTTTATACCATTTTGGACTCGTAAGGATCAGTACTATCTATTGGCATCAAAAACTGAAAATCAAAATTTTTTACCAAAATCGACCAAATGGCAAGGGGTTACATCACGTTTTTTATCAAAATCGTGGGCGGTTCGAAAATCGATACTTTTTTGATGATTTTTTGGAATATCTCGGCCAAAATATATCCGATTTTGGAGTTTTATACCGTTTTGGACTCGTTAGGATCAGTACTATCAATTGGCATCAAAAACTGAAAATCAAAATTTTTTACCAAAATCGTCCAAATGGCAAGGGGTTACATCACGTTTTTTATCAAAATCGAGGGTCGGTTCGAAAGTCGATACTATTTTGATGATTTTTTCGAATATCTCGGCCAAAATATATCCGATTTTGGAGTTTTATACCGTTTTGGACTCGTTAGGATCAGTACTATCAATTGGCATCAAAAACTGTATATCAAAATTTTTTACCAAAATCGACCAAATGGCAAGGGGTTACATCACGTTTTTTATCAAAATCGTGGGCGGTTCGAAAATCGATACTTTTTTGATGATTTTTTGGAATATCTCGGCCAAAATATATCCGATTTTGGAGTTTTATACCGTTTTGGACTCGTTAGGATCAGTACTATTTATTGGCATCAAAAACTGAAAATCAAAATTTTTACCAAAATCGACCAAATGGCAAGGGGTTACATCACGTTTTTTATCAAAATCCAGGGCGGTTCGAAAATCGATATTTTTTTGATGATTTTTTTGAATATCTCGGCCAAAATATATCCGATTTTGGAGTTTTATACCATTTTGGACTCGTAAGGATCAGTACTATTTATTGGCATCAAAAACTGAAAATCAAAATTTTTACCAAAATCGACCAAATGGCAAGGGGTTACATCACGTTTTTTATCAAAATCGAGGGTCGGTTCGAGAATCGATACTTTTTTGATGATTTTTTGGAATATCTCGGCCAAAATATATCAGATTTTGGAGTTTTATACCATTTTGGACTCGTGAGGATCAGTACTATTTATTGGCATCAAAAACTGAAAATCAAAATTTTTTACCAAAATCGACCAAATGGCAAGGGGTTACATCACGTTTTTTATCAAAATCGAGGGTCGGTTCGAAAATCTATACTTTTTTGATGATTTTTTGGAATATCTCGGCCAAAATATGTCCGATTTTGGAGTTTTATACCATTTTGGACTCGTAAGGAGCAGTACTAGCAATTGGCATCAAAAACTGAAAATCAAAATTTTTTACCCTAATCGTCCAAATGGCAAGGGGTTACATCACGTTTTTTTATCAAAATCGAAGGTCGGTTCGAAAATCTATACTTTTTTGATGATTTTTTGGAATATCTCGGCCAAAATATGTCCGATTTTGGAGTTGTATACCGTTTTGGACTCGTTAGGATCAGTACTATCAACTGGCATAAAAAACTGAAAAGCAAAATTTTTTACCAAAATCGACCAAATGGCAAGGGGTTACATCACGTTTTTTATCAAAATCGAGGGTCGGTTCGAAAATCGATACTATTTTGATGATTTTTTGGAATATCTCGGCCAAAATATATCCGATTTTGGAGTTTTATACCATTTTGGACTCGTAAGGAGCAGTACTATCAATTGGCATCAAAAACTGAAAATCAAAATTTTTTACCAAAATCGTCCAAATGGCAAGGGCAATCGTACATCACGTTTTTTATCAAAATCGAGGGTCGGTTCGAAAATCGATACTTTTTTGATGAGTTTTTGAATATCTCGGGTAAAAACCGTCTGATTTTAAAATGTTATGCCTTTTTGAGTTCGTACGGATCCCCACTATCAATTGGCATTCGAGTAAATAAAAAATCGATGGGCTTAAATATGTTGTGGACCAGAACCCGATTCGTTTGTAAACTCAACCTTTCTTGATGATTTTTTTAAATATATTGGCCAAAATATGTCAGATTTTGGAGTCTTATGCCATTTTGGACTCGTAAGGATCAGTACTATCAATTGGCATCAAAAACTGAATATCAAAACTTTTTACCAAAATCGACCAAATGGCAAGGGGTTACATCACGTTTTTTATCAAAATCGTGGGCGGTTCGAAAATCGATACTTTTTTGATGATTTTTTGGAATATCTCGGCCAAAATATATCCGATTTTGGAGTTTTATACCGTTTTGGACTCGTTAGGATCAGTACTATTTATTGGCATCAAAAACTGAAAATCAAAATTTTTACCAAAATCGACCAAATGGCAAGGGGTTACATCACGTTTTTTATCAAAATCGAGGGTCGGTTCGAGAATCGATACTATTTTGATGATTTTTTGGAATATCTCGGCCAAAATATATCAGATTTTGGAGTTTTATACCATTTTGGACTCGTAAGGATCAGTACTATCAATTGGCATCAAAACCTGAATATCAAAATTTTTTACCCTAATCGTCCAAATGGCAAGGGGTTACATCACGTTTTTTATCAAAATCGAAGGTCGGTTCGAAAATCTATACTTTTTTGATGATTTTTTGGAATATCTCGGCCAAAATATGTCAGATTTTGGAGTTGTATACCGTTTTGGACTCGTTAGGATCAGTACTATCAACTGGCATAAAAAACTGAAAAGCAAAATTTTTTACCAAAATCGACCAAATGGCAAGGGGTTACATCACGTTTTTTATCAAAATCGAGGGTCGGTTCGAAAATCGATACTTTTTTGATGAGTTTTTGAATATCTCGGGTAAAAACCGTCTGATTTTAAAATGTTATGCCTTTTTGAGTTCGTACGGATCCCCACTATCAATTGGCATTCGAGTAAATTAAAAATCGATGGGCTTAAATATGTTGTGGACCAAAACCCGATTTGTTTGTAAACTCAACCTTTCTTTATGATTTTTTGAAATATCTTGGCCAAAATATGTCCGATTTTGGAGTTTTATGCCATTTTGGACTCGTAAGGATCAGTACTATCAATTGGCATCAAAAACTGAATATCAAAATTTTTTACCAAAATCGACCAAATGGCAAGGGGTTACATCACGTTTTTTATCAAAATTGAGGGTCGGTTCGAAAATCGATACTATTTTAATGATTTTTTGGAATATCTCGGCCAAAATATGTCCGATTTTGGAGTTTTATACCATTTTGGACTCGTAAGGAGCAGTACTATCAATTGGCATCAAAAACTGAAAATCAAAATTTTTTACCAAAATCGTCCAAATGGCAAGGGGTTACATCACGTTTTTTATCAAAATCGAGGGTCGGTTCGAAAATCGATACTATTTTGATGATTTTTTGGAATATCTCGGCCAAAATATATCCGATTTTGGAGTTGTATACCGTTTTGGACTCGTAAGGATCAGTACTATCAATTGGCATCAAAAACTGAATATCAAAATTTTTTACCAAAATCGACCAAATGGCAAGGGGTAACATCACGTTTTTTATCAAAATCGAGGGTCGGTTCGAAAATCGATACTTTTTTGATGATTTTTTGGAATATCTCGGCCAAAATATGTCCGATTTTGGAGTTTTATACCATTTTGGACTCGTAAGGAGCAGTACTATCAATTGGCATCAAAAACTGAATATCAAAATTTTTCACCAAAATCGTCCAAATGGCAAAGGGTTACATCACGTTTTTTATCAAAATCGAGGGTCGTTTCGAAAATCGATACTATTTTGATGATTTTTTGGAATATCTCGGCCAAAATATATCCGATTTTGGAGTTGTATACCGATTTGGACTCGTTAGGATCAGTACTATCAACTGGCATCAAAAACTGAAAAGCAGAATTTTTTACCAAAATCGACCAAATGGCAAGGGGTTACATCACGTTTTTTATCAAAATCGAGGGTCGGTTCGAAAATCTATACTTTTTTGATGATTTTTTGGAATATCTCGGCCAAAATATGTCCGATTTTGGAGTTTTATACCATTTTGGACTCGTAAGGATCAGTACTATCAATTGGCATCAAAAACTGAATATCAAAATTTTTTACCAAAATCGACCAAATGGCAAGGGGTTACATCACGTTTTTTATCAAAATCCAGGGTCGGTTCGAAAATCGATACTTTTTTGATGATTTTTTTGAATATCTCGGCCAAAATATGTCCGATTTTGGAGTTTTATACCATTTTGGACTCGTAAGGATCAGTACTATCAATTGGCATCAAAACCTGAATATCAAAATTTTTTACCAAAATCGACCAAATGGCAAGGGGTTACATCACGTTTTTTATCAAAATCGAGGGTCGTTTCGAAAATCGATACTATTTTGATGATTTTTTGGAATATCTCGGCCAAAATATATCCGATTTTGGAGTTGTATACCGTTTTGGACTCGTTAGGATCAGTACTATCAACTGGCATAAAAAACTGAAAAGCAAAATTTTTTACCAAAATCGACCAAATGGCAAGGGGTTACATCACGTTTTTTATCAAAATCGAGGGTCGGTTCGAAAATCGATACTATTTTGATGATTTTTTGGAATATCTCGGCCAAAATATATCAGATTTTGGAGTTTTATACCATTTTGGACTCGTAAGGATCAGTACTATCTATTAGCATCAAAAACTGAATATCAAAATTTTTTACCAAAATCGACCAAATGGCAAGGGGTTACATCACGTTTTTTTATCAAAATCGAGGGTCGGTTCGAGAATCGATACTATTTTGATGATTTTTTGCAATATCTCGGCCAAAATATATCCGATTTTGGAGTTTTATACCATTTTGGACTCGTAAGGATCAGTACTATCAATTGGCATCAAAAACTGAATATCAAAATTTTTTACCAAAATCGACCAAATGGCAAGGGGTAACATCACGTTTTTTATCAAAATCGAGGGTCGGTTCGAAAATCGATACTTTTTTGATGATTTTTTGGAATATCTCGGCCAAAATATGTCCGATTTTGGAGTTTTATACCATTTTGGACTCGTAAGGAGCAGTACTATCAATTGGCATCAAAAACTGAATATCAAAATTTTTCACCAAAATCGTCCAAATGGCAAAGGGTTACATCACGTTTTTTATCAAAATCGAGGGTCGTTTCGAAAATCGATACTATTTTGATGATTTTTTGGAATATCTCGGCCAAAATATATCCGATTTTGGAGTTGTATACCGATTTGGACTCGTTAGGATCAGTACTATCAACTGGCATAAAAAACTGAAAAGCAGAATTTTTTACCAAAATCGACCAAATGGCAAGGGGTTACATCACGTTTTTTATCAAAATCGAGGGTCGGTTCGAAAATCTATACTTTTTTGATGATTTTTTGCAATATCTCGGCCAAAATATATCCGATTTTGGAGTTTTATACCATTTTGGACTCGTAAGGATCAGTACTATCAATTGGCATCAAAAACTGAATATCAAAATTTTTTACCAAAATCGACCAAATGGCAAGGGGTTACATCACGTTTTTTATCAAAATCCAGGGTCGGTTCGAAAATCGATACTTTTTTGATGATTTTTTTGAATATCTCGGCCAAAATATGTCCGATTTTGGAGTTTTATACCATTTTGGACTCGTAAGGATCAGTACTATCAATTGGCATCAAAACCTGAATATCAAAATTTTTTACCAAAATCGACCAAATGGCAAGGGGTTACATCACGTTTTTTATCAAAATCGAGGGTCGTTTCGAAAATCGATACTATTTTGATGATTTTTTGGAATATCTCGGCCAAAATATATCCGATTTTGGAGTTTTATACCATTTTGGACTCGTAAGGATCAGTACTATCAATTGGCATCAAAAATTGAAAATCAAAATTTTTTACCAAAATCGACCAAATGGCAAGGGGTTACATCACGTTTTTTATCAAAATCCAGGGTCGGTTCGAAAATCGATACTTTTTTGATGATTTTTTTGAATATCTCGGCCAAAATATATCCGATTTTGGAGTTTTATACCATTTTGGACTCGTAAGGATCAGTACTATCAATTGGCATCAAAAACTGAAATCAAAATTTTTTACCAAAATTTTTTATCAAAATCCAGGGTCGGTTCGAAAATCGATACTTTTTTGATGATTTTTTTGAATATCTCGGCCTGGATTTATCAAAATCCAGGTTCGGTTCGAAAATCGATACTTTTTTGATAATTGCTTTTGAATATCTCGGGTAAAAACCGTCAGATTTTAAAATGTTATGCCTTTTTGAGTTCGTACCTATCCCCACTATCAATTGGCATTCGAGTAAATTAAAAATCGATGGGCTTAAATATGTTGTGGACCAAAACCCGATTCGTTTGTAAACTCAACCTTTCTTGATGATTTTTTGAAATATCTTGGCCAAAATATGTCAGATTTTGGAGTCTTATGCCATTTTGGACTCGTAAGGATCAGTACTATCAATTGGCATCAAAAACTGAATATCATAATTTTTTACCAAAATCGACCAAATGGCAAGGGGTAACATCACGTTTTTTATCAAAATCCAGGGTCGGTTCGAAAATCGATACTATTTTGATGATTTTTTGGAATATCTCGGCCAAAATATATCCGATTTTGGAGTTGTATACCGTTTTGGACTCGTTAGGATCAGTACTATCAACTGGCATAAAAAACTGAAAAGCAAAATTTTTTACCAAAATCGACCAAATGGCAAGGGGTTACATCACGTTTTTTATCAAAATCGAGGGTCGTTTCGAAAATCGATACTATTTTGATGATTTTTTGGAATATCTCGGCCAAAATATATCCGATTTTGGAGTTTTATACCGTTTTGGACTCGTAAGGATCAGTACTATCTATTGGCATCAAAAACTGAAAATCAAAATTTTTTACCAAAATCGACCAAATGGCAAGGGGTTACATCACGTTTTTTATCAATATGCAGGTTCGGTTCGAAAATCGATACTTTTTTGATGATTGTTTTTGAATATCTCGGGTAAAAATAGTCAAATTTTAAAATGATATGCCTTTTTAAATTCTTACGGATCCCTACTATCTATATATCATTTGAGTAAATTGAAAATCGATGGGTTAAAAAAAGTTGTGGACCAAAAACCGATTCTTTTGAAAAGTCAACCTTGATGATTTTTCCCGAGAGATTTGTCTTTATACATTGACATATTGACTATACATATTTCCGTATATATAGAAAGTGGAGGCTCGCTTTTGATTTTTCGCTGACCACGAGCACGTTAAGTCTCAGTTTATAAATAAGTATGTATCTCGTAAGTATGTTAATTAACTGTAGCTAAGTATAAGGCAACAATAATATAATTGGGCTGACCATACACATGGCCAATTCTAGGGGAAGGCTCACTTCGAAATATAAAATCAAAATTCACTTGACCGATACGAGCAAACATTTGATTGCTTAATTATGTCGTTAATAACACAATCATAAGTGTCAAGGCGGGTCTAATGCCGCTCTCAAACGCTCAATTGGCAACAAAAATATTTAGCAATTTCCGGGAGCTACGGAGAATCGTTTAGGCCATCCTTATAAATTCACTTGAAAATAATTTAATTTTGTTGTTACGCCGACTCCGGCAACAACAATACCGACAGCAAGAACATTTTGCGCGGCTGCCTTCCGAGCCATTTTATTTTCCACTTTGCCTATCGAGTTTTCACGAGGCGCGCAACCAAAATGAAAATGGGCATAAATGTTCTTTAGCATTGACAAAATGCCTCGGCATGAACATAAAGCCATATCGATATCCTTGATCTAAATTGTGCACAACCGCAAGCGATCAATAAAAACAAATATACTTGAACAAGTTTATTTGGCCTAGACTAGATGGCAGCCGAAGGAGCTCCGTATTGGAGCAGGGTTTAAGCTGGAAAAGTTTGGTGTCAATGTGTTTATTATAATAACTTAACAATGTTGCGTAGTTAACAAGTTCTAAAAGTAATTTTAATAAACAATTGTGTAAATAATTGCTGTAGTCTCTTTAAATTGTTACTACTTATAGTACATGGCAACATTTAGCTGCAAATGCACATTTGGTGGCTTTTCGTGCGGCAAGCCATGCCAGAGCATTTTGCGCACAGTTTGCATATTCTTTTAATTTCGCTATTAAATATTTAATGAGCTGCGCCAGTGCGAAGGGACAAAGTCGACAGAATTTGAGCGCTTCTTGTTGCCTGGCTTCACTGCGACACACTCATTACGCAAAAGTTCTGAATAATTATGGCCAGGGCGAGTGGGAAAGTTGCAATTGCAGACTCAGCGACTCAGTGAGAGGTGGACTGTGGGGCTCGTTCCATATAGGACAGAGACTGCAACTCTAATTGCGTGCATTCCAAAGTAAGCTTCCATGACCTGCTAGCCCTTGTTCCTTCACTTCGGTTCTGCCTACTCTCCCTCCTCATGTCAGGCTCACACACTGCTCACTGCATGCGACAATGAATCTTGATTGCCCAGACCTGGCTTAAGCTCCGTGCCATACAATGATGAAAAATTCCTTAATATTAGCAATTGTTCCATTGAAATTTTATTCTTCTCTTGCCTGTGTTGAGACCATCATACACACAATAGCCCGCCGCCCTACCAGGTCTATACAAATTCGTCCACGATGCTGCCAATGTCCTTGTTGCTCTCTTTTTGAATGCGTACTCGGTCTACTGTGAGTAGACCATGTACAGGGCAACAGCAACAATGAGCAACTTAACTTTTCGGAACACGTTAAGTCATATGCATGAATCAGCATCACACCTGTGGCTCCGTCTTGTATCTAATAACGCTCGGTCATCTTTACCTGATGGACTGCTTAAATTTCTACAATTTATTGCAAATACAAATTATATGGCGACTGATACTAAAGTCTGTCTAAAGATCTCTTGAATAAGTGCTTAGATAAAATTAGATAATCTCTTTATATAAAACTGCTTCTCCTAACTGACTGATTGGTAATCAACGCACAGCCTTAACCGTAAGAGCTAGAAAGCTGAAAATTTTCTTGTAGTTACCTTATATGATGAAGGTGTACGTTAAGAAGGGGTTTCGGGAAATTCCACCCGCATGTGTGGAAATCAGATCAGATCAATTTGCCATCTAAATCTGGCAACATTATTTTGAGTAATAGGTCGCTACATAATTCTGGGTCAAAATTCATGTAAAAATGGTACCCTCAAAAATCCTATATAGACACAGGTCAAAATTTCCCACCCGCATAACTCGGTCAAATTTTTATCAGATTTGCGCAAGGTTTTACCTCTGGATCAATTTGTCATCTAAATCGCGGTTTATGAAAGAATTTTTGAAAGAATTTATTCTATACGTACACGGGCAAGACCGGGGTATATCCGCAAGTAGCTATTAAAGCAGTCGAAAGACGTTTTTTTCTTCCATCTTGTGACTAATCCTAAACTCGAATATATAATCTATCTAACTCCCTCTAAGATCTGGTGTTTGTTCAATATTATTTGTATATACTTTCGTGTGAATGAAAATATAATTCCCATCGTAAATTCGAGATGAATGTCAAGACAGCCTGTTTTCTGGCACTTGCTACAATTGCGGCTATCCATTAAATGCACTGCAGTTGAGATCCGTTGCGCACCTTTACTTTGGGGCACTCTAATGCAGCGTGGCCACGCTCGGCAATGTGCAATGGTCTTGAAAATTGAATGTCAATTTTCGACTCATTTCACGGAACACTTGAATTAGTTTGCTGAAAATCGTGTAGCGCGTAGCGGGAGGCGAACCTGCAATTGGCGGCTTATTTGTACACTTTTCGCGTTGCTTATTCGCAAAACTTGTGTTTCATGTTGTCAATACCAAGTAAACGCCCAGGACACGATAACCCTCGAAAAACCGACCCCATCTGACAATATCTTGGCAGACTCCAGTACCGATCGAAGAGCTACCCTATAAATATATCTAACTGATAGACTAACTGAATGTCTGGGGCTTTAAGTAGTAGGGAATTGCCTAAATATTTTTAGGCGTATGCTCATGTCATTTCCGTAAGAGTGTAACTATAATATAGATTACTTTATTTTACGATATCTAATAAATAAGAATATAGGTACGTTAAATAAATTTAGATCGGGGCTTGGGATACTGCCTATAAAAGATAAAGCTTTAATGATTTTCAGATGCTCGAGCTTTCGTTCTCATGTATCCTCAGTCATGTGTCCATGCTAAAGGGATGGTAAATATGTGAGATACTTCAGCTTCAGATAGTGCAGGCTGTGGTTAAACCTCCTAATTGCGTGCCGAGCAGCACCGCAAAGCGTCATTCCTGCGTTCCTCGGTCGTCCTCGCGTGTGCAAGGATACTAAGAGCGTGTCAATTGCTGCGCTGTTAGGGTCTTTGTCCTATTTCCTACTTCGAGTGGTCAGCGTATGTTGCAATTTCTGAATCGCTCAAGTTGTTACTGTTTTTGTGGTCGATTTTCCATTAAATCGAGTTGCTTCTGCTCTTGAATTGGCTCTGCGGTCATGTCGCTGGCTGGCGGACGGCAACATCCACTTTACACGGGAAAGAGCTTGTAATAGCCTCGCTCTTGTGGTATTCAACCAAATGTACTCCTTTGGATTATAAGTTGCAGATAAACTTCAGTGTGTATTTCAATCAAAGCCGCGTTCTTATTGGTTATTATAATGTTTTCATGAAATGAGGCAACTCGAATTTTATTAAAATCTAAATTCTGCCCGTGCTCAACATATTGATGCAAAACTTTCGACTTTGATTAAAATATTATATATTGGTTATTTAGCTTAATAATTTTGTTACTGTCTTCCGCTCTCTCGCATAAATACAGGACACTTATGAACTTTTTTAATGCCTCATTTTTGTTTTCATTTTTGTAAATCTCTGCTCCAATTCTTATTGTCATCTTGACAGTAGCATGGCTTACACATACTTTATTTTATGATTTCTAATAAATAAGAATATAGGCACGTAAGAAGTGACTATCTACCGCCTTGTTATACGCGCATTTCTTTCTCTTCAGAGAATCCCCCAATTTTTTATACCCTTGCAGAGGGTATTATAATTTTGTCGTGAAATGTGTAACGCATAGAAGGAGACATCTCCGACCCCATAAAGTATATATATTCTTGATCAGCATCAACAGTCGAATCGATATAGCCATGTCCGTCTGTCCGTCTGTCCGTCTGTCCGTCTGTCCGTCTGTCCGGCTGTCTGTTTCTATGCGAACTAGTCTCTCAGTTTTAAAGCTATCTTAATGAAACTTTGCAGAAGTCCCTTTTTCTGTTGCACGCAGCACATATGTCAAAACCAGCTGGATCGGACTACTATATCATATAGCTGCCATAGGAACGATCGGTTGAAAATTAAGTTTTTGTATGAAAAAACATTTTGTTTTTTAAGATATCTTGACCAAACTCGGCATTTATTAGTTTTACTAAGCTCCTCATATAAATGCTAAATCCTATTAAGATCGGACCACTATATCATATAGCTGCCATAGGAACGTTCGGTCGAAAATTAAGATTTTGTATGAAAAAACATTTTATTTTTCAAGATATCTTGACCAAACTCGGCATTTATAAGTTTTACTAAGCTCCCCATATATATGCAAAATCCTGTTAAGATCGGACCACTATATCATATAGCTGCCATAGGAACGATCGGTCGATAACTAGGTTTTTGATTAAAAGCCGTTTTTGTTTATCAGGATACCTTCACCAAGCTCGGCATTAACCATTTTCTCGGCATTAAATGGTTGCAAGGGTATTCGATTTTCGGCGTGCCGAAGATAGCCTTTCTTCCTCGTTTTGCTTCGTGTTGTTCACGTTTAAACACAACGCCCTTGCCGAGGGCGATGGACATGGAAATAGCTCGTTCCCAGATCTCAATACATAGCTACAATCAGGCATTTATTACTAACATACTATCGATGCTTATTTGATAGTTGATAATGATAGTAAAGTTAGGAAACGTGTAATTTTATTCTAAATTAGGGCACACAATTGCGCACATGTTTTATATTTGTATCACAAACATAAACATGCACACCTGACTGACATGTAAACTTTGAGTTGACCTTAGTCGCAACCTCGTTAAAATTTAATTGATACAAAAGACAAGGTGAAATATCCGTGAATTTTAAAGTGCAACTTTATTTGCAACATTTGCTTTTGCAATCCATCTTGTGGCATTGCAACAATATTTACTTACATACTGGCATTGTTATGACTCGGAGCCTGGCGCTTGGCGCTTGTATCGCTGTTGCTCCTAAGCATCATGCTGTTTCTGCTTGGCTTGTTCTTTGATGATTAATTATATTGCTTTTGTTCTATTTGTGCAGACTTCCATTGCAGCCCATCGTGCGCGTCTGTATATCTAAGTGTTTGTGTGTGTATAAGTGTTCTCGTATTTCAATAGCCTGACTTTGGCTGGCCATATATCGGGCTACATGCCGCACACACCAACGATTACTTAAATACATTACTGGTACATACTTACATCAAGTACAAGTAATTGCAATCGCTATTGTTCATTCATTGTTCACAAACATAAGTGTAGAATGGATGCGATGCTGCTCGCATGCTGTTCGCTTATGTTGGTGTCATTTGCAACAATATGCACAGCAAGCGTTTATTATATCTGACATTGTTTCAAAAAGTTAAGTTGCCTGTGGCCACAACAACTGGAAACTTGTCTACATACATGCGTACATGTGCACGAATTTCTTCTTTTTGTTTAATAAAAAACAAATTAAGCAATTACTTATCGCTCCATCAACCGCTTTACATCTGTCCCATTGTGTGCCATCGATTCCCTGATTCGGCAGAAATCATTAGGCGATAGAAGTCCTCACGTTTTTTCGTTTTCATCTAGCAATCATTGTTTTTAAAAACAAATCCAATTAAATTTGAGATTAAAGAGCTTATAAAAATTAATATATTTCGAGATAAACAAAATTTAAAGTAATTATTTATTCTGAGTATGGCTCTAAAGCATCTAACTAGGACCCAAAGGAAACACAAACAATGTCCTACAAATTTTAATTCAGCGCCTAAAAAGCTGAACTCCAAACATGCCAAGTCCAGCAATAAGGTTCTCTGCCAGCAGCAGCGCATCCTGAAGCAGAACTTCCGGAATACAGGCAAACGTGTGGAGCTTCCAACTGTAAATCGTGTGTGGCGCAAAACGATAGTGCGGACAAAGCCTAAGCCAAAGAATGTGGTCCCTCGATTGTTTCGTGTAGATCGGTTAACTGGGCTACCTCTTGACTACGAGCGCACTGTGTCTAGGATAATGCACTACGTGAATCCACAGCTCATAACATATCCCAGTCCGGAACAGGAAGTGGAGAGACTTCTTACACGGGCATTGGGAGGAATTATAGACAGCTGTCGCAATCGGTGTCCATATTACCTTACAAATCAAATCCACACTTTTTTAAGAAGTCAGGGATCAACGAACAATAAAAGGACTGGACGCAATGACAACGAGGATTTGAGCCAGTTTTACTGTGCCTGGTTAGCTATTTATCTTTGTGCTTTGTGCTCACTCACTTAATACTAATTTTTCAGCAAACGTGGCCCAGTTATTGTAGAGCCAGCTCCCACGTATAGAAGCAAATTTAATTACAACAGTCTTAAAATAAATACTAAATAGCCGCGTCTAAATGCTGTGTAATTCTATGGATGTCTACCCATATGTTATATAAGTATAATGTATGTAGATATGTTCTAAAATTGCTTGTGGTGACGGACGGAAAATTGTGGTTGGAAAATGCTTTGGCGTGGGAATAAAGCGAACAACGCTATGCAATTTGTAACCCAAGCTAATTTACAAAATGAGTGGGAGATAAGTATAGCTACATTTGATACCAGGTGAAAGGCTCTGGCCATATTTTGGCTATCGAACTAAAAGCCAGAGCAAAACCAGCTAAATTTTATGGAAAAGCATTTAGGCTGCCTCTCATTTGCTGGTACCTTCCCCCGTTCCCCACCGAGCGCCAGCTAAAAAGCCAGCTGCGACGCATTGATGTCAATGATTGTGACAAGTGCACTTCCGATGCTTTGGTATAGTCACAGGCCCTGCCCCTGTAGGGACGGGATGGGCGGGACTGGGCGGTACTGGCCCACTTGAGCTGACTTGACAGGCAGAGCCAAAGAGCGCGCATTTAACATTGTCAGAACAAGTGCCATTGTGGAGCACTTTAGCGATTCCGCAATGCCAATATATCTGCCACTAACTGCACACTGCACAGATCGGCTCTCGATCTGGTTGGGTGTTGTGCGTGTGTGTGCCGACAACTCGGTTAAGCATCGGGCAAATATGCCAAGTGCCGCCGCCAGGCAACATTTTCTGTTCACTAATTTGAATAGCATCCAGCAGCACAAGTAGCGTCCTTTTAACGGAAAGCTCAGCCTTTTTAACATGATTTTCTAGATACATATATAATGCGATTTTTAAGCTGTGCCCAGCTGTGGATTTTCTCGAATCTACAAGGACCTTGCGCGAGGACCGCAAATTAAACTCCTAAAGCAGCCGGCCGTGCTTGCAATTATTTTAAGAAAGAACGCCAAGGTAAATATGAAAGTGGCCAATCATAAGAGTGCTTGGCTCTTGGACTTTACCCAGTCGGAAATTGTTGGACCTAAAAAACCCGCGGGTTAATATTTATAGCTTATTTCTGAGAGTCCACTTGGTCCCTTTAACAGCTACTAGCTCTTATTAATATTTATAATGGGAATATAATCATTTTTAATATTGTAAAAGCCGCCATGCAACATTTAACATTCTGATAAGTGCGAAAGCAAACGTTTTTAGTATCTCCACTAGATTGCTTATTATTTATTCCCTATTCTTGTGGTCGGTTTATCAGATGCTTGTGTAGACAAACATCTTAGATTTATTCTAAGCCCATGTTTGAGATTAGTAAATCGTTAATTGAAACCCGAAAGTCTGAGTTCCCTTTCTGCTTGATTATTATTTGAAGGGGAATACTCTTGTTAAACGGCTCTGCCGCCTTCTGATTGTTGCTGCCATCATTTGTTTACCATGCCCTTTTGTTTACATCTTAATCACGGGCTGCTTTGACGGTGTACGGCAATCATTTGGCTGCCACTTGAAATTGTTTTGGTTTTTTAGCTGACGTCACGGACTTGTTTTGGTACCAGTTAAACAAACAAAACAACACTAAGATATCGCAGCAACGGTAATCGCATCAGGTCTGTCATCAGCATTCAGTTTCAACTCCTCATCATGGTCAGCATTGTCCTGCCGGCATCAGGGTCTGCCCTACCCCTGGGCCAGGTCGCATCGGTTGCCGGTTTGCCGGTTGGTGTCGGTGTTGCCATCGATGCTGCTTTTGACGTGCGACAATATTGAGATATCGTCTCAAGTGTAAATTGTTATTGACACTTTGCGTAGCGTGCGCTTTAGACATCCATTCCCCCCTGCAGCAGTATCATCAACGTCAATGCCACACAATTCTCCTCCGCTCCACCCCATTTCCGTGCCGTTCTTCTACCCCAGCAGCTGCTTCCTATTCTGTTCCCCCTGCTCTGGCTGTTGATTGTTTGTCTGAGCATTTGTTTAGTTTGTGCATTTGATCGGCAACTGCCTTGACGGTCTTCATGTCATCATTTTTTTCATTCCCATCTTGTTTCCGTTATTAAGCAACTCTACATATATATAATTCATTTCTTATAAACAAATGCAAGTATATTTATATCGGCATTCTTTTAAGGGTGAGAATTGAATATTTCAAAGTTTAATTGCTTAGTGATTTAAATATATATATTAAAATATACCCAAAGTTACACCAAAGATAACTATCAATAATATATAATCGTAATCATTCACGTATGCGCCTTTTCCAAAGCACATTCATTTGTTTATAAACTGTGAAAGTCGTTAGTTAGTCGCAGCCTATACATTGTATACGTTGTCCTTACTGCGGACCTTCCATTTAGCCAGTGGACTGTGCGGTTTAACTTCGGTTTGGGAGCTTCATGGGCTGGACTGTGGCGTTCATTTGGTTCGTTGTGCCTTATTCATTAGCTGGTTTCCGTTTCCGCTTCATTCAATTCTCTTGATGCCTTCACTGCGACTGACTTAATGCCATTGACGTAGCCTTTGCGCTGAATGCTGTGCTACGTTTTTCTATACTGCCTGCCCCTTGTTTATGTGTTTCTATGGAACTCCCTTCGAAATGGGCCAGTGCTCTTCTTCTTTCCGCCAACCTGACTCACTCTATTTCGCAATTCATTTTCAATTTATCTTGCCTAATATCGACATGCTTTTAGGGTTCGCCCTTTCTTGCCTGTTTGCTGGTAACTGGCTTAACTGGCTGCCGGAATGAACGGACTGTGACTGGAGTGGCAAGGGTTTTGGGTCTTTTGGCTTTGTTTTAGACTGAGCAAAAGTATACGTTGATATAGGGCATTGGCTTACGCGCACAGACATTTTCCAGAGACTCGTCAGTGCGAAATGTCGACATGTTTCTGGTTAGCAAATCTGATATATTCTTACCTGGCTTATCGACTTCTGCTTCGCATTACCTGAACATTAATAAGTAGCTCGTGAAAGTGAAGAGAACGCAAAGAGATACAATGTGTGTCGAATTTACAGACACTTGCAACTATGCTAACTGGTAATAAACTACAAAATGTACATGTATTGGTCAGAATATCCGAAAGTTCTACATTTTAAAATTATTCCCCAAACCAGGCCACGCAGCTCATCTCAGCTCAGCTCGTATTCATTTATTTTAATAAAGTTAAAAGCCACCTAACCATCAACCTGTACACGAACAAATGCTTGACACTGTGCCAAACTCGCTCGTCGTCGTTGCAGGTAGTAAAGTTAAAAATTTAAACAAGTTCTTTCAAATATTTTTGCAAAAGCTCACCCTTTTTGCCCTCAGTAGGCTACTGCAGCAGAGATTGTGGTGCAGCACACAATCATATATGGAAACAAAAGCAGGGATAAAGAGAGAGAATAGGTCAGGGCTCATTCATTAACATTTGTTCGTCCACCCATCAGACAGACTGTCAGGCAGCTGGTTTTGGTTGTACGTATTTTCACTGCTTCTGAATGGCAAAAATAACAACCCCCAACTTTCCACTGGCAAGTGCAAAGTGCTTACATTTTTCTGGCAACGGAAATTCGTATTGCTTCCGGCTTTTTGCTTCAACTCCCTTTTTACTTCGACACTGCGGCTGTTGCTTGCGATTGCAAATTTTGCCAAAAATGCTCTGCCAATACTTTCACTTCCATTCGTATGTGTGTGCATAAGGTATATGTATGTATATGTACTTATGTGTGCGCCAATAAGTTATATACTTCTCTCTGGCCTGGTGTCAGGCGCACGTAGTTGCCAGCCAAGGCGAGCTATGAGCTGCGTTCGTGCCAAAAAACAAAGGATTATAATGGCGGTGATGACCTACGTTCAGCAGCTTAACACGATTCCAAGTTTTACACACGAGTACAGAAAATTCTTTTACTTATTTAATGGACCTTTGTGACACCGCTGCTATGCCATCAATAAAGAGTTGCAAGCTAAGCTATCAATGTCCTGTTTGCCTCTCCTCCCAATATAGGTACAGGCGCTGTTGCATTTTAAATCCAGCTTTCAAATGGGAAAACCAAAATAAAGGATATCTCAGCTTTACCCTGGCGATTATGGTATCGTGTTGTTATATAGGCAGATATACAAACTGTGTAGAAAAATCCCTAATTCTAAAAAGAAGATTTTAGATGAGATGAACATTATTTGGTACAGAATCAAGTACGAAAAGTCTTGTCATTAGCCCGCCGTTTTTCTCTCTCTGTAAGCAATATTCATTGAGGCAAGTTTTGCTTGGCTTCTTTGCCGTGATACTTTTGGCCTTCACAGTTTGACATCGTTCACAACACCCTCGACGCTTCCTTTAATATTTAGGTTTACTAGGATTGGCTATTGCTGTTATTGTTGTTATTGTTGTTGTTATTGTTGTTAGTGGGACTTTGTTAAGCTCATCTCAGCTGACCGACCGCATGCAACTTTGTTGATATCGTTGGCTGGGGTCCATTTGCTTTTATTATTATATATATTTTCGTTGTATACTATTTCAATTTTGTTAAGTTTTCGCCTTTCCCCTTTGTGTGCGCTGCTTCCTTTTCGTATCTGCGCGCAGACACTTGATGTCCCTTGCTACGTCCATAATGGAATTATTTGTATTAAATTGTGGCAACCAATAAATGAAATTGGAGCAGATCTCCCAACATCATTACCACTACCTACGTCTGTAGAGGAAGCAACACTAACACAATTGAAAACTTTCAGAATGACGCTTTTATTCGCCTAGAAAGCGCTTCAAATTAAATTAAAAGTTGTGGTTCCTTCCCCTTTTGCTTCTCTTTGATTTCGCCTTTAATGTTGCCATTTTGGAGTTCCTTGAGTCTCGCCTTATCTCGCATTCCTTTGATGTTGTTGGGTTAAGCGTGTTTATCTGGACCGCAAGCCGTTTTTCCTTTAGGTCTAAGCTTTGAGCAATTTTTGTAAATTTGTACAAGGAGCTAGTTTAATGCTATTGCCTAGTGACGAATATCTATTTAAGTGCAGGTATTTTTTCAATTTCCCGGAATCTCTCCATACGCTCGACAAATTTCAGAACAAGGTGCTGAATAATATAATTTTTTCAAGGAAGAACTTGAATAATGTATTGTACGTGTTGTATTGTTATGTCAAAAACCATAAAAAACCTTTAAAATTGCAAAATCATCGCAAATCATCGTCAGAGTACAATATATACAGGCTGCTCAACCCACGAGCCAGCTGCCTTTTACATACTGTTGCACAAGCCTATTATATCCTATTTAAAAGTTTAATAGCGAACCACATTAAAAGGAAAAGAAGCTTTAGATTCCTTTGCTGGCACATTTCTTGACCGTCAGTGCCCTCAGCTGCTTCAGCAGGACTTTTTTCAATTTTCTTTGCGCTTTCGCTCGTAGCTTTCATCACGCTTTTGTCAACTGATTTATTGATAGATCAATGACAACTATTGAGAGTCCTTTTAAGACCTTGCCCATTGCAATCGTCAGTCAACTATCGACTACAGATGGTCATGGGTCATGTTTTTCTCAAGGCAATCAGGGACACGCTGCATATACGTTAAAAAAAAAAATTCGCTTCGTTTCATATTCGCGCTGGGCCGCTCCGTAAAAAACTTGCAATATCTCCTTCGGTCCTGTATATAAAGCTAAGCTAGGTATTCCGGGCGCGTGATTAAAAATCCTCTCAGCTTGCATTTACCATTTAATTTGCATTAAATCACATTTTCTTTGCTTCGTTGTCTGCTAAGGAAACTTAACTAAACTCAGCTTTTAAAACGCAAAATAAGTTTATATTTTAGATCAACTCTTGGCACTTGTTGGCGCTGTCGGTTTCTACTTTATGTTGTGCTCGAGTACAGTCCCCTCGTAAGTGCATTTTGAAACTCTTTTGCCGCTGTTTCCTATTTGGCTTAAGTAGGGAAACCGCGACCTAGATGCAGTGTACCAGGCGTCGACGCCTTCTCCTCCTACTGCGGCCGTTGCGGAAAATAAGTGGTTTTGTGTGTCTTTACATTCCAATCAATTATTTGAAATTAACTTTAGGATTTCTGGCACGGCGATTTGACTGTTTTATGTCTGTAATTAAGTTCCCAGAAAAAGCACTTGGAGCAAACCGACAAGTGTTAAAATTAACCTCTAAAACCCAACTGCTTCTATTATGCGATGTACATAATATTTATTTGCAATATATTTAGGTATATTAAAGAGGAAATTTTTCAAGTTAAAAAAATTGCTGACTATAAAACGGCTCAACCCAAAAACGACCACAATAAAGTATGTCAGTATATTAAATCCAATCACCCATTAAATTACGAGTAAGGCATGCAAAGGGGTAAACGGTCGAACAACATATCCTTTGAGTAGGGTCACCAAGTGTGAGGGATGGGCAGCTGTATTGATACGCCCTAATCTCTATATAAAACTGTTTGTCCTGACTGATTGAATGACTGACTGATTGGTGATCAACTCGAAACTCAAACCGTAAGCCGAAAATTCCAGCGTAATTACCTGATGGGGTAAGTGGCAGGTGAGGAAAAATCGCGAAAAAGTCTGTATGAAACTTTGTTGCTTGCGTTCCGATCGTCCTCAAACTAAATTTCATAGATCTTTGTTCAAATTCATTTGAGAGGTGGAAAATCCATGCCTTCTTGGTGGAAATGAAACATGGATACTGCGAAAAGTGTGAAACACGTCTCTCTTTGGTCCCCATTTCCACCAAGGATGGATAGATTTTACTGCGAAACACCCACCAGATGAATTTTGATGAGGATCTGTTAACCCTATTCCACCCTATTCTTGGTAAAATTGGTCAAAATGGTACTCTTAAATATCCTTCCCTTCTTTTTACGTTTTGTCCGATTTGCTTCAATGTTATATTCAAAGCTCTAAATAAGCACATAAAGATCTGTTTCAAACTCATTTTAGATCTTTGAGTTTATTTATCTTATTCGTACAACGGGCAATGCCGGGGTATACCCGCGAGTATATATATATTTATATCAGAGCAACAACCATTTTGTGGTGGTCGACAGGAACCAACGATGCTGTTAACCGCGGCGTCAGACAGCTTGCAGGAAAACGGGAAACTTGATAAAGGCGTTGGTCAGCTTTAGCACCGCAAACGGGGTCAGTATTAACAATGAGAAAGCTTCGCTGAACTTACGCCATTCCAAGGTTCTTAGGGTTCACAAGCATTCAGCGAAATAAAATGAAGACGTACAGCCGTCCCAATCGAAGCCGCAAACGACAAGCTGTATAAGTTACTAAATGGGCCAAGATGTCGTTGCCGTCAATGAGCCTGTTTGTTAAGAGTGCGGCATGTAGCCGGAAACCGCGAAAATAGTCCAGAGGTAGGAAAAGACCAACATATTAGCAGGTAAATGTGGGAATACGAGGGCATTAAACGGAGGGTAGCACATTTGAGAGTTCACAATGACTGCCAGTTGCGAATATCGATTTTTGCATATTCCTTTATTCCTTAGTCAGCTTTTGCTTTTTCACCCTTCACAGTCTTAACTGTATTTGCTTTGTCATGTTTGACAGCGTCAATTTAAATACTTGGCTGTCTTAGTGGGGTGGTACTAAACTACGACTATCAAACACTTACAAACACGCTTAATTAAAACTAAAAAACTTATTCGAGCATAAATGGTGCTGAGTTGATTTTCTGCTGACACCTTGAACAGCTCTACATATGGGCTTATGGATATTGAATGCTTTTAACTCTCTTCTCATTAAAAACTTTAAAAATGTAATTAAAATTAAAATCTTCGATGTTGACCCACTAAAGGTACTCCTCACCCAGCTCAAGTAATAATCATTTGAACTTACTTCCTTACAAAATGAGGGTATCTCACAGGGTATATCATATCCAGTTAATGCACTTTAAAAGCATTCATATAGATGGCATTGCATACCTCTAAAATCCCGGTATATTTGTTTGAAAAGGTGTTTTATATTAATAAGGTACACACGTTTTGTGTAAACGTAAATAAGCAAACGCATAAGTATGCGCAATCTAAGTACAAATGACTTCGGCCGGTTGTGAATTCGGAAATTGAACAGCATAAAAGCAGAGCAAAGGAAGCAATTTTCCCAATGACTGCATTTGCACAAAATGGTTAGATTTAGACTACTCGCTTGCCATCTGTAAGGTAGGGAAATAGAGAGAACAATAGAAGGATTTCCCTACAGATAGCATAGCGCCACGTCAATTAAAAATACCTTAGTTGTACACAACACACATTTACACACATGCACACACTCACAGATACAAAAGAAGCTGAGCGAAGGTGGTTCTAATCAGTTATTGCCGTCAACTGAATAAAGTGGAAGCTAGCCATTCGATATACTTTTTTAATTTCTCTAGAGCAAACGCATATTTGAAAACTGAATTTTGTAATGCAGAGACCGATCAAACGGTTTGAAGCGAGGCTGAATCCAGCAAAAACAAAAGAAAACTGTTGGAAAATATTTAAAATGCAATTCTAAAGCGATTTGTTTTATGGCCACTGCTGCTAAAAGGAAAATGACTGCTGGGTACAGCAAAAGAGAAAAGCGCATTCATCGTTCCACTCGCAATTGTTTCGTTAGCACCAGTATTTTTGGATCTCTTTATATCCGTTTCCGGCGTACGGTCGACTGCACCCGAGAGAGAGAAACTGCGGTGCGGAAAACTTAACTCGTATTTGATGTTGCCAAGCAGCTGTTAATGCTGCATGATTTATATCGAGACAGCCAACGGCAGACCCCGGCGGTCAACTCATTATATGGCACTTCATTCACGTAACTAGAATACGACTACATACGGATATACTATATATGTACATGTTTGGAGCATTTGCCTTTCCGTATGGTTGTGGTTCCATCAGCCCTTGGTATATGAGTGTCATGACGCTCCGGTTGGGCATATATGAACCTTTGGACATGCCAGAGACTACGGGTCGCTGTCCCTCTATCAAGGATTAGCGACCATTGCTGTGATGCATGCATTTCCGCATTCGTTGCTCTTCCTGAATTTTATCTTCTACCGAATTTGCATGATGCTATCCCGGCGTTAAGTTTATTATTTTATCAGATTAGTATATGCGGCTTTTTTGTATTTTGTGGCACGGGACTTGGCCCTGATAGATTTGTTCGATGTCCTTACTTTGTTGTCCGCTCGGTTTGGATATCGTCTTGCCCTGATGCCTTTTTTGTGGCTTTCGCTCGCGTGTTGTCCTGTATAAAATGATTTGTGTATCCGCATTCACTTGTTTTTTTGCGCAAAGGCCACGTCTGCTGACGCCCTGGAGAGCATAAATCAATATTCAAACATTTGTTTAACTCATACAAAGTAACGCACACACACTCATACGCACACACACATGATCATACTAACACACACACACGTAGATTGGCACACTCAAATCGTACACAGAGCAAATGTACATACGCAAAAGTTTTCAGACCCAACTGTGACCTGAGCTATACAAATTTATAGCTAACTATAAACAGACAATGTTATAGTCGTGCTCGTTATTATGTTTATACCAACAATTAGAGCTATTATATTTGTTGTATCAATAGTCTGGATAACGAGACGGCCCATCTTTAATGTGTTAGAAGTATTTGGGAATCGTTTTCTAAACATGTTATATCCACGCCATAAAATGCGGCACAAAATAGAAACATACACACAAGGACATCCACACCTGTGGCTAGTCTGGAAAGGTTTCATGGCTTGATGATAGCTTTGTTGCCGGCTTAATGAATAGCCCATATTACTTTGAGTCCAGCACTAGGCAGCAGAATAAAAATACACGCGTGCTAAGTAAATTTAGAGCATTTAATAATATGCCCAGATTCCTATCATTTGCATTAATGCCAATCTGTAAAGTTCAGTGCCAAATGTGGGGTCTAAAACTGTAACTAGGTAATCAAAGGCCGATTGTTAGTTAATTGTCGCAAGTGGCTTAAAATCGGATAATCTCCTGCAAGTCGCTTAAATTAAGAGTCCGAAAGTTACCTCGCCAAAAAAGAACAACAGAAAGAATCACTTTAGAAAATTGTTTTTCGAGAAAAATAATTGGAACATAAATTCGCTTGACCTCATTTTAGTTTTAAGGAGACAGACCCCCCGTGAACATCCATTCATTACCTGAACCTGCAACGGAACCAAAAGATTTGCGCCAGTTGCAGTAAATCTGTTAAAGCAGAATAAAAAACTGTGTCAACAGCAGAGCCCCAAGTGAAGCAGCTCAATTTGTGAGTAGGGTAGCAGGGATCAAGAACGCAGAAGTGGAAGACGTTACCCCTAGCACGAAACAGCAAAATAAAATACTAAAACGCTTGAGGCATTTATAGTTATTCCACTTTTATGCCGTTGCCTCGCTTGCCAGCTGACTGGCAGCTTTTTATGTCCTGCCTTGTTGTTCCATTTCAATGCAAGCATTTAACTATGCTCAACAACGAGCGTAGCCGTCTGCTGAGAATATCCGTGACTATATATATATGACTACAACTAACTGCCACAGTTAAATTTGAACTAACCACTCATCCGCCCACGCACACATTCACGCCCACAACCACATATGGCTAACAATTAGAAAATATCGCACAAAAGCGACAGTTGCCACATATCCACAGCTTGCTGCTGTCTGGCAGGAGGCGGACTTTGCCGGGGGCCTTATAAATTATAAAAGTATTTAACACTCACCCACTTTTTTGATTTGGCTGTATTGCGATCAATAGTCACCACAATTCTCAGATATTTGTGTGAAAAACTTAAAGCGAAAACGAAAATACAAATATTTTATCGTTTCATATAAAAAGAAGTGAAGCGCACGCCTTTTGCTTCAGTTTATGGGTTTAGTTGACCAATATAAATAAACAAAGCAACAACAACAGCAAAAGCAAAACATTTATTTAAATGAAAGCGTATTGCACACATAAATATAAAAATGATGCAAAAGACTTTTGCATTCTTGCCGCAGCGTGCGACCAGAACGCAGATATGCACCAAAAAAATATGTATTTATATTTCATATTGTTTTAAATAATTAAATGGGATTTCGTTGCCCCTTTGCCAGGACTGCACACATTTACACCAGGGCAAATAGAGAAAAGGGCCATTGTGTTTTATGTGTCCACATTAAATTGGCATTCCGACTCGTAACCTTACTTACGTACTTTAACTATTCAAGTACCAATGCCTCTGTGATTGTGGTGATCCTTCAATTTACAAGTTGATTTCCTATCCTATCTATCCATTCGCCATCTAGTATTTGGCACAGTGCACGTGCAGTTTTTGCTGCAGGCGCGAATACAAATTATGTGTACTGGCAAAATATCACGTACATACTCGTGTGTACGCCCACAGGTGCACATAGACATAGGTGCAAGTGAATTTAACGAACGAACGGAGCTCACATTTTTGAAGCATACTTTAAAGAGCATTGCGGCTATGATCTATCAGTGCGTATAAAGTGTTCAGAGTATGTAAACTGAATTAATATGTAAAAAAGGTGACAACAAATCAAATTTCGGCTTAAGTCAAGTATGTTCAAATAGCTCGATGCCCCTATCATTAAATCCAGTAATAAGTGAAAGTTCGCACCTAGGAAATATTTTTGATTCTACTTAGTCTGAAGTACTCGTAAGACACAATACAGCTCACCTAGTTATAGAGATTAGCATTTCAATCTGTATTCGGTATTCAAAAATCTACAAGTTAAATATGAGTACCTGGATGCTAAATTTTCTGAGATGGTGCATTGGGATTTTATAACCGGTTTATTATAACCTTCAGTGCATTTAATGTGTACAAACTTTGGTTCGAAATTAGATCTTTACTTACCACGGCCAGAGACAGGCGGAGACAGGGAATGGAGGAGCCCGATACCTATATCGCGACGTTTAGCTATTCAGTAAGCCGTACTGAATGAAATATCACATCCTGGAAAGAAATAAAAATCAGCGCCTGTAAAAATACACATAAGAAATAAGCAGGAAGCAGACAGAGATGAAACAGGAAGTAAACCACGCACACACACACACACATACACACAGAGAATCGCTCGCAGCGTTAAAAGACAATGACGATGCAGGTTCCCAAAGGTTGGGGCAAGGTGCGGCTGCGGGTGAGGCTGTGGTGCCAGCATCTGAACACAGGAGATGAGCAAATATAAAACACATACACAAGAAATATATACATATGTACATGTACATGTACATATATAACGATGCTGCTGGGCTGGTCGGCGTCAAACGTGACGAAAAAATGTAAAAATAAAATATAATGGTTATGCAGTAGTCCCTGCGCATAGCCGTCCTGGACTTGGGCGATAATTTTTTATTTGTATGCGCCTACCCGTAAGCTAAAAGTTAGCGCGCCAAAGTTCCCAAAAACAAAGCAGGCGAAGACGCCCGAAGACCAAGGACCAAAGATGAAGGGGTGAGAGCGGGTGAGAGCGGGCGACATCATACACACTTGGCCCCCAAAAACACTTTGTAGCCACAGTCGCCGTCAAGCTGCGCGTTATCCTTTGTGTAATTTTTGGTTTAATGAGGCAGCATTGGCAGCAAGAACTTGTCCCCTGCCTCGTCCCCCTTATACCCATAATAGCTGGCAGTGCCAACAGGCACGCTTTTAACGATGCCGCACAGTAGGCAGCCGTTTTTTTTCACTCATACATTTTTATGACTGAAGCATTAAGTTAAAATTTGTGTTAAATATTTTATTGTTTTTATAGTCACATGAACACCTTAATTTTTATGTCTGCACAGCGACGTAGGTCCTGCAAATTATGAATATTGTTTAACGCTTCAACTGTCTAGAAAGTCACCAGAAGTCACCTTTGAAGTGGGAGGAAAAGAGCTCGCATCCTTCTTTCTCTAACTGGGGCCCAACTTTGTGTGCGTGGGCTCATTAATAGTTTCGAACCTTTTTCCGATCGAACACCGGGGGGCGTTTAATGCTGTACACAATTATTTCACCACCTGTCCGATTGCCGATTGCCAATGCACCGTTCGATTAAGGGCTTAACTTTTATCTATGTCTGCCGGATGAGAGGAAGGAAGCATGAAATGGAAGCTATGGAACGGGTGTCGGGTTTCCTATTAATTACTCATTGCCATTTGTAAGCTCCGTTGCCGTGTCCAATTAAAAAGGACAAGGTAATTACTAACTATGCCAACAGCTCGAAAACCCGTGGGTTTGGTTCAAATACCAAAAATAGTTATTTCCACAAGTAAAACATTACTTTAATTTACATTTGAGTGCCTCCATGTGGACATGTCATCTATATAGAATAGTCATTGATGCAATATCTAGTGTTAATTAATTAGTCGTCAATGAAAGCCGTGAATAGGTCATAAATGCACGAGGTTAAGTCAATATAGTATACCATTAATCTGTAGATATGGACCAGTAAATAGGACAGACGTGTGCACTTGCCGAATAATAACAGCTAAAGTAAATTATTTTTAGCATGCATAGGTTTATGGCACGTAACGTCGCTGAATTTGCAGATTTATTGCAGCTAAAATCCACGCTAATATAATGCATAAATCAGACTGCTCAAGTCAACATATATTCACTTGAATCGAGCATAAATAAGTTCGTTTGGCCGTAGACCTCAGCTCTACCTTCAGGCGAATGGCGAATGGCGAATGGCGAATGGGCCAAGTTCCGTCTACATGTGAGCTAAATGAAATTCAGCGAAAACGAATCATTTTGGCCAAACGAAGGACGGGGTTAGATGGTCGCATGGCTACCCTAAATTGCTCGACGGCAATATTAGGTGCACGCTTTTAGTAGAGAGCGAAAGAGAGACTCCGTTAGAGCGCAGACGCTAACTCTTTGAAACTCTCTGAACTTCCAGCGGTCCTGACAAATACTCTCATTAACTGCAAGGGAAATATCTGACAGCGAAAAAACTGGGTTTTTTCTTCTAGCAGCTGGCAGTACGACTTAGCGGTTTGTAATAAGCCTGGCTAATTGAAATATTGCATCTTAGGTCAGTTCGAGGCAGCCCGTGAGAACCAGACGCCAATACCATTTGTAGCATTACGAACATCAGAACATGTCGAGTCACTTGTGGAAAAGTGCGAGGTGTTTATGTCAGCAGGTAGCAGACGGCCGGTAAACTGCCTACAAAGCGGCTCTACAAACCTGTCAAGCACTAATTAAAAAGCCATTTACCAGACGCGAATGTGGCCCAAAGAGGCCCAAAGAAAGATGCACAGATATCATTTAGACAAGTTGACCTTTCACACTTCTAGCTGTTTGATGTTTCCAATATTATTATTGTGCTTGAAGCAACAAAGCGCGAAATATTCTTTCAAGTGTTTTTTATTTGGACATTTCCACATCAGTTGGGCCTACGTAGCGGCATATTTTGTGAGTCGAAAACAAACTTCAATTCGTGAGAGGGAAACGAGTTGGTGCAGAACGAAACATAAAACTGGTTTTTGGGTCAAAAGCAAAGGGCTAGCCCGCTGCTGCGACGGAGGCCAGACAACGGCGAACTGGCAAACTTGTGATAATTATTCAATGAAGCCGAGATCTGAGACCTGAGAGTATAACGTCGACAAGCTGTCGCTGCAGAAGGGCTATGCTAAAGGGTTATCGAGTGGCTGACACACATAGGCATCCACACACACACGCACACACAGACACAGCGACCGACCCGACTGGACAGGTTAGCCAACGAACGAAAGGTGAGCTCGCGCTGCCTGCCTGGCTACCGAAACGAGCATCGGAGTGCGGGTATAAGAGTCTCAAGTAACTGTGGGCTGGCTGCTGGCGATTCCCGCGCAGGTTCTCTCTCTTTTTTGTGCTCTCCTGATGTCGTGCTCTCTCTGTTGTTGCTCTTCTGCTCTCTCCGGAAGTTGTGGTGGCTGCAATCATCGGGCAGCGGCAGCGCTAGTGCTTTATTCCTGACGCTGAGCTCGGCGCAGATTTAGTACTCAATTGTTGTGCTGCTACGGCGTACGTGAACGCGGACTGTGAAACGCAACGTTCAGTTGTCTGTGAAGTTGTAAGTGCTGCTTGTCTCTGGTTTCAGTGCCTGTGTCAGTGTCGTTGTCGGTGTGAGTGTGTGTGCGTGTGTGTGGGCTTGCCTCGCGTTGTGCGCGTATAGCTGTGTGTGTGTTTGTACGTACATATGTACTATATGTGAGCAAAGAAAAATTAGATAAATATTTTAACAAATTGAAAGCAAAAAGCGTAAACACCCAAAAACGTTCAACGAGCAGTGTATTAACTATGTGTGCGTGTAATATGGAATGGCTTCAATATTGAAAATACGAAATACTCGCAGCATAAAAGAAGAAAAAAGCAGGGAGTGATTCTCAATTTTGTGCCTGCTATGGAGTTTGTGATTTTCACGCTCACTGCCAGAGGACCACACCCGCGCGGATGCACAGGTTACAAAAAGAAAAACCAGCCGCTGTCGAGCTAGAGAAAATCACCAGAAAAGAGACAGACCCAGAGTCAGAGTCAGAGCAGAGCGGAGCTGTAAGAAAATTTCCTGTTTTGTGACTGCAGCCCAAAGGATCACGCAGAGAGCAGAGAGCACTGAGCGAAAGAGTAGGTCGCTCGAACGGCTGGAAGGCAACCGTGTTCAAGTTCTAGCTACGATGGGAGAAGGGGAAACGGCAAACGCAGGGTAGTTGTCGTGCAGGATGTTCGCTAAAGTTGCGCAAGTGAATATTTCCCGCTATTTTAAGCGGACTTTAGGCGTTTACAAGTCCATTTTAAATATGCATCAGCTGTTAAGAGTTTTACGTTAGAATGTGTGAAATGAGTATTGCCAATATTTCTGAATACTTCAATTAATACACACATACCTTCTGTTGTGGATAACTTGCACGACAAATCAAAGTTGGATAAGCGAAAATGCAGCGTAACGCAGAGCCAATTTTATAAGTTCGTCATTTTTGGTAGCTCAGGGACAGATGAAAAATCAACTACCAAAATATTGCCCAACATTTTGTTGGTTTTTGTGCCTGGAAAACTGGTGCTCAGCCAAGTTATGCAGTCAGCGGAGCAAATTTTCCAATAGAGAGCGTCACTGCGACGCTGAGCCAAAAACCGAAACTGAAACTGAAACAGAAACAGAAACATGGAGCTGGCTGTTCTGGCCGCTGTCGCACAACGTTTGAGGCATTGCCTTTAAATTGGTAACGGACAGCTGTGCTTCTGGCTCGAAACGCACTAAAAGGTTAGGCGAAAAACTAACTAACAGAAGGTGGACAAATTGTAAAAGTTGCGAAAGCGTTTCGTGAGGGCTCCAACAATCATTACACTCTGTGATAATTATATAATGCGTTCGAGGACAAAATCGGACAGCGTGTCCCGATGCCAAATGAGTCACGTGCTTGGCAAACAAAATTTCGTAGTGTGTAACTGTGTGTGAGTGTGTTTTTGTGTGTGTGTCAAAGAGGGCGTGAAATAGTCAAAAGTGGGCACCCAATCGGGATTCGCATCAAACAACTTCCTTTGACCATATACGCGATTACAACATCAAAATCGAACATAATTTTTTTGATTTTTACGCCGTATTGATTTTAGTTGTTGTGCATAAAATCGACGCTCGCCTTCCTCAAGGGTGTGTGCCTGTGTTTATGCTTGGCCCTCGCGTTTATTTTACGTCTTATGTATTCTTTTTGTTCTCAACCCCCAAATATTTCCTTATTGTGTGCAGCCCCACGTAAAAGTCAGCGGCAACACGGTTTCAAAGGCGACGCGAAAGAGTCCGTCGGCAGCAGCCAGTTGTGAGGTCCTTCATCAAAACGCACGCACACATACAACAGTAAATGTATATGAAAGGAAAGTGTCATAAATCAAGCGATTATCCTGTAAACAATGTGTAAAACGCGCTCACAGCTACAACGGAAAACAAACAAAAACAACAAAAAGCAACAAAAACAACATCTACAAAAACCGGAACCAACAACCCAACAAGGAGTTTTCCGCTGCCGAGACAGCTCCTAATAAAACCCGATTTGTACCACGTTAAAAGCCAGAGCAGAACACAAAAACAACAACAACAACAACAACATAATTTTCGGTGCTTTTTATTACTTGAGCATTTAATTTTGCTGAGTTGGTGTTGGACATTTGCTGTAAGCCAACAACATCTTGGCCGAAAGCTACTTTGCTTGGCATTTTCAGGAAACCAAACGAAAAACAACGCACAACATTGGATTGGCTTTGAATACATTGTATAATGCTTGCGCAAGTGAGGTGAGTCCATCAAGGTGTTAAATCAAAAACCAAAAGTATTTTGTCGAAAAGTGCCAAAGGTGTTTTGTCAACAACAAAACTAAATTCAATTGCATCTGCCATGTAAGTTAAAGGGTTTTTGGCATACAGCAGGGCGAAAATGTAATTACAATTTATGCACTTTTCAATTACAATTTGCAAAGTGTAAGTAAATGTCATAATTCAATTACAAAGCGTTTCATGGCATAAAAAATGAACACACACACACAGACAGACAATGCACAACAGGCATTAAAACGAGACAACTTTTGTTCGACTGGGCCACAAAACAATCGGAAAATGTGTGTAAAAGTATTCTGGCCATTTGTACACAGCGAAGGGCATAAACAGTGTCAGGGAGAAAGGGGGCAAGTTTGATTGCTTCTATGGTTTGGTTTTGCTTGAGGTTTGCCCACGCCCCTTCCCCTTCCCTCTCTGTCGTATCTAGAAGCCGACGGACAATGTAATTGCAGATTGTAAGCCCACAAGCGTATTTATATATATATCTCTTTTTCTTGACGGAGGCAGCAAAAAACAAGTAAGAATGCACTAGTCGGGAGTGCACGACTTGGAGATACCCTGAGCCATCTCCTTTCTTGAAAGATATCTCATCTTGGTCTACTATTCTAGAAGCTACATGTCAAATTTGGTGGCTTTAGCTCTTATTATTTACCAAAATTGATCAAAGAACAGGATTTCGATATCGACTTTTATCTATTACTTGGAAAAGGGGTAAATTGTCGAATATCGGGAACAAACTCGATCTACAGCTAAAATTCCAAGTCTCTAGCTCTAATAGGTTCTGAGATCCTGGCGTTCATACATACGAACAGACGGACGGACTGACAGATGGACATAACTAGATCGACTAGGCTGTTAATGCTGATCAAGAATATATATACTTTATTGGGTCGGAGATGCTTCATTCTGTCTGTTACATACATTTACACAAAAACATTATACCCTTTTTACCCCTTTTTAATGGGCTTAGGGTACAAAAACACTCGGTTTTCGGCCTGAGCAGATGTTGCAGTAGGAAATTGCAATTTCCATAAACAGAATTGCGTTTTGCTTGACTTAACCCTATGCCAATCAATATTTGCACAAACATTTATTTTCGACTTTCGTTTTGTTTTAATTTTAGCATTGATTACACACACACACACACACACACACACATTCACACATATAAATTGTTGGCAATAATTCCTTCTATGTTGTCCGACAGAGTTCAATGGCAATTGTTACAAATTGTTGATAATGATAAATGATTGTGTTTATCTATTTTTTCAACACTGCTTTGTAGTTATTTACTTGGCTTTTGTTCCAAGTTTGCACTGTTCGACCCCCAAAAAGGATTAAATTTCCAGATGTGATTTGATTATAATTCATTCATTCATATTTTACATTATGTGTAAGGGCTGCAAATGAAGATTTTGGTTTTATTTAGTTTAACAAATTTTGAAATTTGCATCGAATTTTTATATGTTTTGGTGATTTTTGAATTGTGGCTCTAACGCTTTCTAGTCTAGCAGCTATTGGACTGGATACATTTGCTATAATATATATACTGTATACTTTTGAGAACTTGGATGGAATGTTGTATAGATAGATTGTTGAATCTATAAATAATTAGATGATGTTTCAGCGATATTTTCTCACGCTGGCGGCCAAAATACAAACAGCACTTAGAGAAAACCAGTAAACAAAATAGATTCCAAGCAAAAAGTAGCTATCGAGCGACGGAAAAACGAAAATATTAAAAAGCAAAAAAAGAAATAAATGAAAAACAAAAGCATCTAAAAACAGCTCGGGACCAAATGGACGGAAGGCAGCTGGAGATGCTGCTATACAAAAATATAAGCAGCGAGTGACCAGCCAGAGGCAGCGACTGGTCAGCCTTCCGCAGTTCATTGGAATTTCTGTTGAACGTGATACCAAATGGGAGCGAAATGAGGGAAACTGGAAGTGTGAGGGGGTAGGGGGACAGAACGAGAAACAAGAGAATCTGAAGAGCACTTGTGTATTCTTTTATAGAGATAGGAGATAGGCGAGCAAAGCCAAAGAAAAAGTATACACAATGTGAAATGTGAAAAACCGACAAACTGAGAAATTGTTGCTCGAGTCTGCTTGTAAAAATGTATGTATCGTATTTATACGTACAGCCGAATTTCCCCTCGATATTCGACAGAGTTCGCTCAGTTTGAATGCTGAGCTGTTTATGTTTTTGTTTACACACACTTCAAAAAGCAGTTATATGTGGATGGATGGCGCCCAAAAAGTGGCGCGCGTTATGACGCGAATGCTGAGCACAAAACATAAGCTCCGAGAAGCTCTGGAGTTATGCGATATTCACCACAACGCGATCAGCTCGAGTTGAGGTTCTGCAAGCTAAGATCTACGATAGTTGTATAAGAGAGCTATTTGCTGAATTGCCTCTATCTGGGGACTAACTTGTTTTCCAGCCCGAGACCAAACCCGAACTCGCATCCGACAGATACACAGAATTTCCTGTACTAGCAGCTGTGCCAATTTAATGACGTCAGGAAAGCTTGTGAGCGTCGCGACACGTCGCTGAAAATGCGAAATGAGACTCGTTGCATCAAGATGCATCAAGCTGCGGTAGCCATAGATCTGCGCACTTGACAGGTAGAAGGAAAGGTGTGCAATGCAAGTATTATTGAATTTCCCTCATCATTTCAACTGTGGCTTCCCAGTAAATACACTTACCTCTAAGCACTGGGCATTGTTTGGCAGTGAAGCATTCAAATTGACCCAGTTGATGGCTTCTTTTTACAGCCATACAAAAGTTCGCTCCGGTAGGGTATTGGAGGGGACGCTCAGCTTCTGATAGGACTCGATTGAACTAATTTTAATGTAATGTTGAATGTCGAATAATGCCCTAACTATTTAATTCAATTGTATTTTATTTATTTTCGTGGGATTTAAAGCTGAAACTTCTTGACTTTGTGCCTAACTCAGGGCTCAACTCTGAACTCCAAGAGCGATGCTTGCATTGCACATTTTTACGGGAGCAAAAATATTTTAGTGAAATACTTGCAGTTACCTTCGGTAGTAGCCACCACTTGAATTTCATAACTTTGTACTTTACTTTCTTAAGCTATGCGGGCTCCTTTTGTTTTGTTACGGCCAAACTTTGAAGTCAAAATGGGCTAAAAGGCTTACGCAGTCCCTTTTTGTGTAAGAAAACCACAAATTGAAAGCAGAAAGCAGTACTTTTTGCCAGAGCAATTAAAAATAAAACAACTAGATACGAAGAAGGGGAACCAAAGCAAATACAGAAGAAATATATATTTTGCTAAATTAATATTTAAATGTGGTTGATGCCTTAAAGCAAACAATATTCCAAACTTTTGGCCAGCACACACATTAAATATCTCCCTTAGCCACAATGACATTCCAATTTGACAGAACTAACGACAATCTACCCGAGCATAATTTGCACTCGAAGGTCTCGGGACTGGACCCTCGAGCTGGTCTCTTTTTGGGTGGGCACTCGGACAGTTTTCTCGTGAACTGCTGTTGTAAAGTGTTTGGTGTTCATTATTTCGTAGTACCTATTAAAGTAATTTGCCACATTTGTCGCCGGCCATTAGGCGCTATTAAAGCGCAATCAGAACGATTCCACCATCTTGTAGGCCGAGCCAATACTTGAGAATCAATTTGAGCAACGAAAAAGTTGTGAAACTTGTTGGTGCACGAACCCTTTTTTATTAGTTTTGGAATATCGACAGGACGCCGCAGCAAAAGTCTCGCAGGGCTTCCACTTTACAGGGATATTCAGACCACAGCCACGACACAATGCCGTGCCGTACACATTGTACGTACAGTTCAATGGACTCTTCGACAGCAAAAAACCGGAGCTTATGAGTATGGCGCAAAATGTGCTGATTTTACTCAGTGTGTTTGAGTGTGTGTGTGTGTGTGTGTGTGTGTGGGACTGTGTGTTGATGTACAAGAGGCTTCTAAGCCCTGGCGCGATGAAAATCAATATTCTGAAAGGGGCTGAGGTTCTAGCATACTGTTCAAAAAATCATTGAACCAAGCAAATACATATACCTACATGTACATATATATGTACGAATATAGTTTTAAGGAAGGGGTTAGGGATTTTTGCGGCGTCAAATTTCAAGACGTATTGCTTACATATTTTTAATTGCACTTTTTTTTCTTTAGCTGATTTGATGTGGTTTTGTTTAGACTTTAATCCGCATTCCTGCCCTCAGCTTGTACTTTAAGGCATGGACATTCATTTTTGCATAATGGGAAAAGTTTTACACTTCAGTCATGATTTGCTTTTCTTTTGCTCGCAGCATTTTTTCTTTCGATGCAGCGGCCAAAAGACGTGCCTGTCCAAAGGGGTGTGTGCGCAGAGGGGGGCGATTAAGGGGCAGGACTTTATCGCCTCGAGTCGAGTGTTAAACTTTTTTTTGCCATCAACTCGTTTTGGAATTCTTCTCTGTACTTCAGCGGGAGAACTCAACTTTCTGCGTTCTGTTAACAGCCAAGTATCGCTGGAATGATGGACACTTCCGTTAAGGTCGCTTAGTAAATTTGCAAGTGTATTTATATTGTTATATCAAATGATGACAAGAATAATATTACTGTTACAAGAAATACATTGGTAGGTAAAGATATTTAAATGGTTAGTTTGGAGTTAATCTTAAAATCAACTTTAACTTAAGCTGAATAAATTCTCCAAAGAAGGCCTTTCAGAGAGCACAGCGGTCGTATGGATCAATCCTTCGAAGTATTGTGAACAATAAAAGCAATAAAGCTTTAAAAGTGAACTTTATTGTTGGTAGTTGAGCTTGCGATGGCAAAGGTTGGCTAAGGTTGGCTAAGGTTGGTCCGGTAAAAGTTGACTTGCGCAGTCCTTTCGAGGATTCTTCCAGTGTTCCCTTTTATAATGATTGTTTGCTCGTCGTTCATCTTGGCAGCACAAATAATAACAAAACTTTTATTATAAATTTTTCTTAATCGAAATGCCGCAATTAAGCATGAAACATAAAACTTTTCTCCTCTTCTCTGATGGCGCCTGCTCGTCCTTTTTTCTTTCTTTCCTTTCCTTTCATTTCCTTTCCTTCTTCTGGCATTCTGTTTGCGTTTGGCACTTCGGGATTGACGCAAAAACGTCTATTGTGAGCAACCGCTACCTCCCACCCATTCCATGCCCACAGACAGCCTCCATCCAGGCTGTGCTCTGTTGATTTCTGAAATAATTTTGCACTTTCATAATTTGAGAAAAATATTTTCTAAGAAAAACTCGCTGCGAGACTTTGGAGAAGAAGAAAAAACAAGTACGGAGAAAACTTTGTTCCGTTTGTGAAATATTTTAAGGAATTTAATTTCTGCAAAGTAAAGTTTGCCGTGAAGTGACGCGACGTTGGTAAATTGCAAAAAATACAATTTCTGTCGCTTAAGTGAAAATCATGTGAAATAAGAAATTGAGGGACAGTTTGTGCAGTGTCATTGATGACACTGGGCTCATCAGCCGAGCAGGCAATAATGACGAGAAAGGTAATGAAAAGAAATGAAATTAAACAATTCATTATGGAATCTCTGAACCCATATGTCGGCGACCAACAAAGAAGCCATTCTGTCTGGCCCCTGGCTTGAATGAAAATTTGTTGCGTAATAGCCTTTGAATGGCAGTGATAAAAGTGAAAACTAAATGAAAAGCAGAAATTTATATTGTAAATAATATAAATGAGCATACCTAAGCTATTGCTCTTCGTCTTCATGAGCATACATATTTGTATTGTGCGAGTGTCCAAAAGTTTTGCCTTCAGATGGAGGGACATAGAGACAGACACAAAGGCCATATAATTTCCTGCCGCCCACCTACAGGCAGCCCTCGCTATGAGTTCCAGCGACTCTCTGTCTCCATTCCGACCAAATTAAATTTCAAAACGTGGGGCGGGCGCCAGTCATTAGACCATTACGGCCTGCTCCTGCTCCTGCGCCTGCTCCTGGCCATCTACTGTGATGTGCTATGGGCTCTACGCCGCACAGGAACCCGCAAACATCCTGTTGATGTCAGCAAATTTTATTTATTTGTGGTTCGTGTTGTATTACAACATTTTAGAGCAATTAAAATTGTACAATGGCCCAAGCTCGTCCCATTTTCGTGCCCGTGCCCTGCATCGTTTGTGCTCCCGATTCCCGAGTACGACATGGCCTGACCTAGCCGGGCCGCAGCTTATTTGGCCGCATTTCTTTTAGATCATTTGCCGTAAGTGCCTTTATAATGATATATTGACTTTGGCTGTGCCCCCAGAATTTCTACATGTTACAGCTTACCTAATGGCCGCGAGTAGCCGATGGTTAGTCCTAATTGCCTCTGTGACATTTTATTAGATTAAGCGATGGCCATTTGAGTTATCTTTGGCGACATCAACTCAGGCGAACCTTATCAATAACTGCAGCATCAATTCTTATGCTAACAAATTATTTAAATTGGGAAGGTAATAGAAGTCGAAGGACTAGCCGCATATTTAATAAAGGAAAGACGCATATTTTCGGTGAGTAATATGCGTGTCATTCGAAAATTATTCTCTGCGGCAACCATGAAGATAATAAAGATGACAGCACTGGCATTGCGGCTGGTGCCATTTTTTTTACTGGCGGCCTACATAATTCATGGTGACCTTTCATAGATTTTTGTTTAGTATTTGCGCTAACATGCATATGAGCTCCAATTAAGCTCCTGCAACTTAAAGGCAAATGTAATCTGAGACGGCGACCTATTTCATTTCAGATTAAAGTCTAGGAATACTAAAAATAAAAACAGTGCAATTCTTGGCGTTGCGACTCGAACTCGTACGAATCCAATGGTCCCAATGTTTTTGCGGTTTTGCTTTTGATTCTTCTTGGTATTTTTGGGGCATGTACAATGTACATGCATGTACATGTATGGCCTCGCTGGCTTCACTTGATTTTGCCGAGCAACAACACAATAAACAACAATTGTAAAAATTCTTACAACTTAAGAGCGCACTATACACACACATATATATAGATATATATATATACAGACATAACTGTCTGAGGGCGACAAGTACGAGATGTAGAGAGGGTTGAGCTGGACAGGCACTTGCAGTTATTAGAGTGGAATGCCGTGTTTGGATTCTTTCTGGACCGAAGCCCTCGTGCTCTTGATTTGAAGATGTGGGCAGGACTGCTTGTAAGTAAATTGTATACAAGACGTTTAATTAGAGCTTAAAATATGCTGACCCAAGGCCAAACGCTGAAAAATAAACTCTGCAGCAACTGCCTTGAGTCCCAGTCATATATGTGGTGATAATCTGGGGCTTAAAAGTTCTGTGGTCTGATAATGTAAATGTGCGTGCATTAGCTGTCTTTCAAAGATCATGTGCACAGGCTCGTAATGCGATGGTCGCCAAATTGACCGCTGTCCATTTTTACTTCACTGTGCAGTCAACCAAAAGCTTTCATCCATCGCCGCATCCGCATCCGACTCTTTGGAAGCATTCAGCGCAGCACCAGCAAAGCCAGCGGAAACGGATGCCATAAAGTGCTGCCACCACACAAGGCACAAAATAAAATGGCGGCGCGTCAATGTCCACGTCCAGGTCCACTCATTGGAATGGCTTCCATGGCCATGGCTCACTGTGAGATGATTACTGGCTGCCCACCTCTGTCTCTGGCACGTTTTAATGACAACGATGTGGCCGAAAATTTAGTTATGAGTCTCTCATGGTGCAGGCAAACAAGGATACAAGCATATACCCAACCATAGAGCGAGTGTGCGTATGTAAGCCGAACCAATCAACTGATTTGGGGCCCACATCCTAGGCCCACGCCAGCAGCTCGTCTCACTGTCCCAGCATACTTCATTTAATGAACGCCGCACACAATCGACAATCGACTGGTTTGCATTTGGCTACGTGTAGCAGCAAATGCAATTCGTTTGCTGATTTGTCATTGTTATCTGGCTCCACAACAAAGATGGCCGCCACAGTCGCCATCAAATGTCGGGCTGCCTCCCACTTCTCTCTCTCTCCCTCTCTGTTCGACATCCGGGGTCCATTATGCGATGTTCGAGCTCAACTTGAGCTGATTTACAAATGAAATCATACGCTATGGCGGGTTTTTCGGTAATGAAAATTCAGCCATAAGGGAAATCATTTTTCCGGCTTTTGTTCTATTTTAGTTGGCTCTCTGCCGTGTCCAGCCCCGCTCCGCCCCGCCCCGTTGCTTGTGTGGCAAGGACCAGGACGAAAATGGGTAGATGGTCTAATGTGATTTTCGCTGGTCGGCCTTTAGTTTTGATGTGGTAGTTGGCTCCCGGCTCAGAGCTAGGTAATGGCCACGCTTCATAAATAAGTTTCGTTTTAATCAACTTGTCATACTGCCAAAACGCAAAAACTGTTCATAATGCTTGACGTTATTAAAATTTTACATGTCATGCCAAAAGGATTTAAGTCGACGCATGAGCGCCCCGGCAGAGGCTGTCACAAAGTTTTCAGGGTTCTCTCTCAGTCTCTGTGTGTCCTTGCACATGGTATCAAAACGTTGTATCCAAATGAAAATCCCATTAATGAATTTGATCTGTATAGTATAGTATATATGTATAGTATATATTTGATGCCCTTTGAGGAATATATCTTTGCAAGGGTATTCAATCTTCGTTGTTGTAGTTTATTGTTTGTCGTCTGTTTTTTTGCTCTCTCCCATCTCCTCTCCCCTATCCTTTAACTTATGCATTAAAAGAACGCTAATGCCGTCAGAGATGCACACAAAGGTAACCACAACACCTCTGCCACAGCCCTTCAAAATTGAAATTAAACATGATGAGTTGCCCTTCCCTTGTTCACAAGCTATATCTTGTGTATGCGAGAGTGCAGACTCGAGTTAGTTAATTGCAGTAGCAACATTTTATAAAGGTAAAGCAAAGATTTGCGTTCGTCCCCCGCCTCGGACCTACACGGCAAACAGGCGGGAGAAACAAAAATGTTACAAAAACGCTTTTCTTGCGTTTTAAAATGCCGCAGCATGTGTGTGAATATTGCTCTGCCTGTGTGTGTGTGTGTGTTTGTGTGTTTGTGTGTGCATGTATTCGAGCATGTGTACGTATCTACAATTTTTATGTTGATGCGGATGTTAATGGATTGTTATTTCAGGTTTGTCTAGATATTCACGCTAGGAATTAAGGGAATTCCATTTAAAGCATTTGCAAATAATTTAATTAAAAATACCTTTTAGCCTGAGAGGAGTATTCCGCTAGATTCTATTGCATACTTGTGGGGGCGAATGTTGCTAATTGTGGACACAATCCCTTTTAATTAACTACTCAGCAAACAGGGCCCATATATATCACCTAGTCCTAGATCCCCAGATAGGGCCCAACTATACAACAATGCCTCACGGCATTCAACACAAGTTTTACATTAAAACGGAAAGTTTTAGTGCCAAACAGCGTAAGGAAAAGTTTTCGCTATTTGTATAGGCACAACGCAATTTAATGGGTCTCCTTTTGTCTTGCTTCGCAATTTCCCATTCCTCCCTTACCTGGCCCTTATCTGCTTGCCTGCCTTGTAGCTACAACCTATTAGCTGCTTAATTTTATGTACAGGTGTGTGTGTTTGGGTATGCATGCAAAGGTGCTTGCCTGTCGGCTAACGGGCGTTCACATGGAAAACTTTTGTTTATTAATTTGTCATCTATGATTAGTAGTGCGTATAAGATTTCGATTCAGTACGAAATTTGTAGGTAAATTGCTGCAGCACAACATACATAATACATTTCGACTGTTGATGGGCTCCAAATCCCCAATTCAAGGGAGATTCAGACTGATTGGCATGTTCCAGCTGACAGGCTGCGCGAGGATGTCGTCTGTCGGCTGGCGAGACAGCTTCATCAAATGCGGCTAGGTGGGCTGCTGGGGGACTCTTCGACAAATTGAATATCGCTGCACTTGAAACTACTTAAAAGCATCTTCTTCATTGTACTCTCCGTTACAGATGACGCCAGTGCAGGTGAGAACGATACGTTAGGCGGCGGCGTTGACTATGGGACCAGAGGCATGGGCGTGTGTGCGGACCCTGGGTCTTATCGATGGTGTCAGGCATTAAGCCGGTCGCGTTCGTCGTGCGCCACAAACAAAAACCCATCCACAGGAAAGCAACATCAACCACAATCGGAAAGTACCAGAGCAGAGTCAACAATCGTAGCATTCGCATCGAGGAGAGCTACGGCAATTCAAGCTACGGCAATTCAAACGCCGAAAACGGCTGCGTTCACGGTGAAAGCGACGAGCAGGAGCCATTGCGACGAGGACAACGACGTCGTAGAGGACGTCGACGGTTGCGCTAGTTCCGCCAGAGCCTGCCACGTCAGGGGCGGATCCGTAAAGACTCTGAAATTTGTACTGATTTGGCTGCTTGCCTTATTGGCAAAAAATGCACAAGCTCACAATATACCAGGTAAGTGGAATTTAAAGCGGGGCCAATCAAAGTACTATCGATTAATTACACGTTGGACAAATCGTGTAAAAGCTTTTACGGCTGCAATAAATGTAAAATACAACTTTTGTGAAGAGCGCCAACAAAATCGATTGATTGTTGTCGGTTCGGGCTAATTTCAGCCGTGAAGTGGTGACAGTCCGTAGTACTGCCATATGTGGGCATAGTATTAGGCCAGGTTAGGCAGCACTCTGTGCTCTGTGTGAAGTTTCGCATAGATTCATTTTTATTTGGTATTCACGAACATTTAATGGTGCACAATAAGCGGCTTACGTGAGGGCAAAGCTGATTACATTTGGCAATTAGTTGACAGTTGGTTGAAGTGCCAACCAAAGCTGGCGACCCACTTGCCTGGACAAATTTATAGGCAAGCAAAAATGTATGTACACATGTACATATGCATATTAATATTAGAGAGAGAGTGAGAGAGAAAGAGAGAGAGAGAGAGAGAGAGAGGGAGAGAGCAGCTCGACAAACGTGACAGGCACTTGGGAATTTCATTTTCAATGTACAACTAGTAAAGCTAGACGGGTCCGTCCTGAATGCCTGCTTTAATGTACCGTAACGTTCTTCAAATGAATTAAATTAATTTAGCCGAAAATTGAAAATCCGCTTGGGATTTCTATAGCAGCCAACGGATGGCCACTTCGTGCGCGGTCGAAAGGTCAATTGCCAACTCAGCCTCAAGGCGCGCCTCTAAGAAAGGCGGAGGGCGTTCTGCGGAGGGCCCCAAAATGAGTTCCGGGAAAATGTTATGGTGAAGAAAGGCGCTGCTAGTTGCAGCCAGGCCAACGACTCAAGTTTAAACCATGAAAACAAAGTGCGCTGCTGAATAACTTAAGGCAAGGCGGGAGGACTTGAAGTGCCTGCTGGCAGCGCTGACTGCTTTGGCTGGAGGACATTTTAAATTGTATAATGAGACCACTTTTTCATGTTAACGCAATCAAAAGGCGCGACAAAAAATACCAAACATCAACGGAAAGGGCAGGGTCCACAGACTCGCGTTGGTAGCTGCTTCCTGCTAACCCTCGAGTGGGCGAGGCTGGCAACCTGTCTGCAGCATTATCAAAGGGCAATAGACGCTCAAGAGTCCTGACAGGCTGACTGTACACACACACACACACACTCACACACACAAACACATCCACAGTCATTCGATGTTTCTGTACATTTTCATGTTGCTTTTTGTGCAACGTCGTCCCTACTCTACTTTCAATGTGCAAAAGTGTTGCTTAAGCTGGCCAAGTTAACAGAAATTTATGCAAATGCCAAAGTCAACAAGCGTTCATTGCATAATATGAAAGAGACAAAGCAACATCGAGCCAGTGACTGACTGATAAAGTGTTGTGTAGTGTGAGCGACGGGCAGACTAGCTGACAGCCGAGACGAGCTAACAGATGAACCAACTAGGCCGCCTGCAGTTGAGATCCTGGGCCAACTGACATGCCACCCATTGGCCATATTTTCCCTCGCCTCTGGGCTTTTCTCTTGCTGTGCGCATGTCTATAACTACGCACTAGATACATTAACTTTTTCATTTGCTGTGGCAAACTACTTCGATAATATTATATTTAAACGTTTCACTTATTATACTCGATTTACAGATTAATTTGGCAAATTCAAATACCCAAATGCTGCCCCACATCGGACAACAATAATAGCCTTATCAAAAGCTGCTTGTTAACAAGTTTGTCCATAGCATGAACCACGCTGTTCTGCTCTGCCTTTAAGTGTCCTGGTCTGTGTCTGTGTATGTGTGTGTGTAAAAGGATGCGACGGGGCATTGCAACGTTTCGTTGTGCGGCTGTTTCCGACTATTCATTAGCATTTCCGTTGTAGACCAAGAACCACCGTGTTGTCAACGGCAACGGGCAGATTCGTGCAGGACTGCGACATGCAAGCAATTTTGGCAATTAAAGCTTTGCACGTGCGGCTTTAAGTACACACAAGTAATGCGGACTGGCTGTTGACTCTTTTTGCTTCTGTTAGCTGGACAGCTTCGTTTTTAGAACAAACGCCTGGGCAACTGTCAAACCAGGGGCCAATCTGCCAAGTCCAACTTGAAGTGTTGACGACTGCAGTCGACAGTCACCTGAGCCTCGAACAGACAGTTGACAAGCGCTAATCAAATGTCACGTTTCGCACAAGGAATGGACACAAAAAACACAAGCGAAAGAACTTTTCACACAGGAAGAGAATAAAACCCACTCAGTTGGACGCCCATCCATTCTATATAGTTAGTTGTATGGGTAAATCATCAAGTGAACAACATAAAACAAAATTGTTCCAAATAATTGGGATATCTAGACTATTTTCTCGATACCTTATCTGAGAAATACTTGACTAAAATCCTTTCCACAATTAATAATCTCTATTGGGTGACTAGTTGGGTCTTGGAATTAATATCAACCCGGGTCTGAATAGGGGCAAAACGTACAACTCAGGAAATATCAGTCAATAGCCGCCACTTGACATGTGACCGATGTGGCTATCAACGATTCCATTTAAAAGCGACTCGCTTCGCTTCTGTCGCGTTGTCTGCCAAACGTCCTGTGAAAAAAAAAAACGTCAATGGCATGCCAATGCATCGTCGAAAGCCCTCTACAAAAGCGGCTACTCCACATAGCAACGACCTGGGCTCCGGATCCTGCATACTGGACCGGGCAAATGTCAAGCTAACTTAGTAAATCGTGCAGAATGTCACGTAAACACAGAAGTACGGTGAAGGCGGATTCAGAGAGGATGACATTTACTGGGGCGGGCGGCTTATTGATTGGGCATTTTATGGGCGCGGCACGAAAAGGACTCTTCAATAAGTAAGAGATTGAGTACACGCAGATTGCACATCAGGTCAGCGGAACATTTGAGCCATCAATCAATTGACGTCAAAAGCTTTCAACTTGTCTCGAGTCGCACGAGGCAATAAACGCTACACAATACATTGTTAATTCAGGAGCTTTTATAGATATACAAATATTATTAAATGTGGCTATTTTTAACTATTTACAGAGGATGCTGTGCACATCACAGCCATACTGGGCGAGGGTGTCGTCTTCAATTGCCATGTGGAGTTCCCCAACGATCATCCGGTGCCATATGTCCTGCAGTGGGACAAGAAGGTGAGCGAAACGGTACGATATCACAGATAAAATTTCTTCTCTAAACTCTCTTTTTTACATTGTCGTTTGATACGCAAAAAGCTAAAGAAAGTAAGAAACAGATAGACAAAGTCGAAGCAAGCGCGACAAATGTAACACAGTAAACGAAATACTAACATATCTCAAAGTTTTCGAACTCTTTTTAAGTCCTAAACTACCCACTTACATAATTACATAATAACTACTATATGAGCATCCCCTAACTAATCAATATTCGGTTGGCTATTTGCATATATGTTCTATTCTATTCTGTTCTGTTCCCCATTGATTTTCAAAGTTTTGTTTATCAAATATGACTAATATATGTATTAACTGCCGGCCAGCTTAAGCTCTACAGTGCGTATGCGTAATTATCGAAATTGTTGTAAATTAGACGTAACTTCCATTTTTCAGTTAAGGATTATTTGTGTTCTGATTTGTATGCGGCTTTTGCTACTGCAATATGACACTATTGTTAATGCCAATGTTGTGTTTTCTTGACTATACGATATCAAACAATTAGCTTGGGATGGAAATGTCTATCATGTTAAGTAAATGTATTTTATGTGTTGCTTGATTGGCAATTTGCATATGAGTTAAATATTGTTTCTTAGACCTTTCCTTTAAGTTTTATTCGATTTACAATCTGCGCCAGTTAACTTTCAGCTTCTCGGCGACAGCTATTTTAGAACCGAATCAAAAGCAGATTCTTAGCGACTCGATTTAGATATTTCACAAACAGAGAATCTTAATGACACCTACACACGCAATTCTATCCAAACACTGACAAGACAAATGAGAAAAATATGCTTTTTAAAAAAACTAAAGAAATAAATCCGACCAAAGAGAGCGAGAGAGAAGAAAAATTCACACCATATCCTTTTAAAACAATCTCGTTCGCAAAATCGCAAAATCGAAAAACATTTATACAAATCTGTAGCTGTTCACCGCTAAGAAAAAAAAACAAAAAAAAAACTAGTCGCAATAATTCATAGCAAGCAAAGAAAAAACAATATATAGCCACATTCCCAAGATTTTAGTGCAATTTATCCAATCCCTGCACAACTTTCTAGCATCAACAGAGTTTGCGGAAATATGTTAATGTTTTCGTAACGTTGACTTCCTGTGAAAGTAGGGAAAATGCGAATTTAATTTAACACGAAACCTTTTAGCAAAATTAAGAAATTGCTGCATAAATATGGCGCAATCATTGCCTGTTTCCCTGAACTCTGTTTGACCAAAATATCTCGCAAAAATTCACAATCCATCCACAAACCTGCAACCTGCACTGCAAATTCCTTGATGCATAGCTAGCAGTAAGCAAAAATGTATTTCCATTAAGGGAAATGTGAAGCGAAATGTGCAGCAATTTGTTTGCTTATGCAAATATTTTTAAAGAGCACAAGTCGAATTCCTTTTTAACTTTTTTCACTTAAATTAATTTTTTCTTTTAAATCTATATAATACGCCTAGGCCAAAGTATGACCTCTCGAAACGCCAGCATGCATTGCATAACTATTTTTGTTTGAGTAAACTCTCAGGTGGGCAATAGCTCGCGACTTACACTATGTATATATATATTTCAGTAGGAAAGTGCAGCTAGCGAAGCTGCCAGGCTGAAGGCTGTGACCTCAAACTGCTTAGTTTCATAATTTAAAGCAAGCTTAAGCCGCTGCAAGCCGATAAACTAAGTTTATTGTTGCTGCTTGATAGCAAAAAGTTAAACCGAGCAAAAACTAAGAAAAAACCGCAAGGATAATAAACTAGAAATGTAGACGCTGCGGCTGCTGCTGCCCCTAAGGTTGACGCAGACGTTGACGTCAACGCCTTCGACCGACTGTATATATGCGAGTGTATATGTGTGTGCCTGCATGTGTGTGAGTGTGTGTGTGTGTGCGCATCGGACTGTTTGTTAGCATACTTGTGTGCGCTTGGATAGATAACGTCGCTGCTTTTTGTGCCAAGTTAAAAGTTTTACAAGCATTTTTAATGCCAAACAAAGTTATAAGTACTAAAAAAAGAAAGTTTATGCTTCTGCTGCGATAAAAATAAATACGCATACGGTGAGGCAATGCAATGCTTGGAATATGCCCGCAAAATGTGGCACGGCAACGGCTGTAATGGTGGCGTATTAAAGGGATTAACATGGCTTCAGCTTTTAATTTATACCCAGCTCTGATCTGGCATGGTCCGTTTTTTTCTCTTACTATATATGTATGTATGTATGTTTGTAATTAAATACAATGGTCGGGTTGCGTCGTGTTTGGTAGCGTGTTCTGCCGTGTTGCGTCGACTACACGACTCTCCATATTAAAGCAAGCTTTTGTTTTTTGTGTTGCCTACTTTTGTGCGGCTTTCGCTTTAAGAGGCCAGAGCGACTGCCATAGACTACAACAAATATGAGGAGAAGGAGGAGGAGGAGGAGGAGGAGGAGGCAACGTTGCCTTAGTTGCAATCTAAATTAATTGCTACTGAATAAATTAAGCGGAAAAATGTTTACCGAGTCAACTTATGACGCTTCTCCGAGTGCGAATATTAATTTTGGCGCCCGCTCGACAGCCAACCAGACTACCTAACGTTGGGCGTGCTCTAATAAATACATGTAAGCAACCGAGCTCCTTCCGCTGACATGTTGCGTCGAGCCTCCAGCTGCCTATATCTGGGTCCCAGGACGTCTACGCTGTGCTCTGCGTTCTGCGTCCTGCGTACTGTGTCGTGTGTCGTGGCAAATTATTTCATATGGCAGCTGAGAAAATTATTAAAACGTATATAATTAAGTTGTTATAAACGAGGCGAGACGACGCTTGTCAGCCCATAAATCTGCATAGTATAATTACAAAAATAAATCGATTAACTTTGATGCCGCCACCGCAATCGGACGCACGAGCAACATGCCTACCAATTACTTGAGCAAAAGCAATTATATGCCCCTTTCAGTGGAGTAAATATTTTCCTGCTCGGGTTTTTTGAAATTAAAGACCAATGACATAGAGCAAAAGGAACGATTGTGCCCGGGAAAGTCATGTGAAAGAATTGCCCAACCTGTCTGAATCCACATTCATATCCACATCCACATCCACGTCGGCGCCGCGTGTGATTCAATAGATTCACAGCATTCTATGCTGGTAACTGCCAACATAGCCGGGGCTGTGCCTTTGAGCAAAGAATAAATAAACAATAAACAGAAATATATGGCATTTCGGTTGGGTAAGAGGGGAGAGGTGGCAGAGGGAGACTGCAGGTTGACCTCAATTGTTGTAGCTTGCCTGAAATATTTTACATGCACATTTTTTATCAGCCAAAGCTTGAATTTCAACTGTATCTCTGTATCTGTGTATCTGTGTATCTGTGTATCTATGTATCTCTGTTTCTGTGCCTTGTTGTTTTCGCTGTTTGCACATGATTTATTGTTGCCGGGATCTGCTGGCCCTGGCTCTGGTGTTGATGGGCATGCAAGTCTATGGGGTATTGGGGGTTGGGAGAGCTACGGAGTTGGGCCACACAGTTTGCCCGTAACTCTGCCAATCTATGATTATACTGCTTTTTTCTCTTCTTTTGGTTTTTTGTGTGAGCCTCCTGTCACATTCAATTTATTTTTCACAGTTTTTGGGGGTTTAAACATTGCCAATTGGCAATTCTGCGATTAATCTAACATAAACTGATTGAATTTAATTCGTTTCGATTCTAAAGCGAATACATATGTACATAATATTATTTTTAAGCTGACAATTTATTTAAATTAAATATAATAATATACGCATACATTTATCAGCATGCACACAGTGTTCATGATGTTTGCATGTTTCATTTCAAATTGTACTCGTGCTAGAATATAGATTTCTTAAATGTTGGCTTAACATAAATCGCCCATGTAAATAATCATTTTGTTTCGCGACAAATGTGAACTCATTTCATATAATTAACGAACATGTCATAACATTGACGATGTGTTTCATAATTGTTTTATGTCAAGAGTATGTACAAATGTTCAAATACATCAAAGAACAACATTTTGTCTTCAAATCAATAGCTGACTTTACACAATCGAATGCAATCCTTATTTATTCATCGACCTTAACATTTTACATTTTATGCATTACACAACAACAACACAGGGCTCCGATCTGCCCATATACATCTGGTATGAGAGCTACCCGGAACACATTGAGGAGGGCTACAAGGGACGCGTGTCACGTGTGTCGCAGGACTCGCCGTTCGGCTCCGCATCGCTCAACCTGACCAGCATTCGAGAATCGGATCAGGGCTGGTACGAATGCAAGGTCGTATTCCTGAACCGGGATCCCAAGCAGCATAAGAATGGTACATGGTTCCACTTAGATGTACATGCACCGCCACGCTTTAGTGTTACACCCGAGGATATTATATATGTTAATTTAGGTGAGTCCCCACAACAACAAATGCGAGATCATAAATAACCGCCTAGCTAGCTGTCGAGAAACTTGTCAAAGTTCTGCCAAGCGGAACCGACTCATATTTTGGCCAACTTATTTGCCGGGTAAATGACGTTTCGCAGATTAAGTGACGCAGTCCTCCAGGCTCCTCATCACTTGCCTTTGCCTTTGCCATGTACAGCCATTTGTGACTGTGTCAAATGGTCAGCAATTTGTTGCAGTGCCCGAACGAGTCTCTGTCACCTTGAAATGAACTATGGGTCTATTTATGTGCAAGGCCCCGGAGCCCACCCATTGCCGGTGCTCAACGCTCACTCATGCGTCATAATGGTGCGCAATCGTAAAAAAGTGAGCGACACTTTCCCCTTAGTAAGGAAAACTTGGCTCGCTTAGAAAGTGCGTGTTTGAGTTGCTTATGTGAACTCATTTGTCATCTCTCGAATGTGCCGAATACTTTACAAAATCGATAAGCCCTTATGTGTGTGTGTGTGCGTGTGTGTGTGTGTGTGCAATCGCCAGCCAAATCGAATTTCCGTCGCTTAATCAAAGTTAAAATGTTTACGCTCAGGCACTCAACTTCCAAGTGGCACCCAAGACACACACACGGCGAACAATTCGAAAGCCAAACAAAAGACGGCAACTGCGCCGGAAATGCGTCAAGAGAAAATGGCGCTGCAGCGCATAAATCAGACAACACTCTGACGGTTTGTCAGCCAACTCGGGCGGCACAAAGCACAGCAATATGAACCAATAGTAACAACAATGCAGCCACTGACTGGGCTCCATTGTCTGCTGCAAATGGCGGCAGTAAGTGCGAGTAGTAAGCGGGCAAGGCAGAGATTCATATAAAGAAAAAATAGGCGACCGTTCCATATTAACCGGAAGCTGGGCAATGCAAATGGCTGGCTGGCAATTTGCCGCGTATAAGATGAGAACTGCAACTACAAAAGCATAAGCTGAACAATTGCTGGCACTTATTACCCCATTAATTTGTCGTTTTTGCAGGTGATTCAATTATACTCAATTGCCAGGCAGATGGCACACCAACTCCAGAAATTCTTTGGTACAAGGATGCGAATCCCGTTGATCCCTCGCCCACGGTGGGCATCTTCAACGATGGCACCGAGCTACGGATCTCCACGATACGGCACGAGGATATCGGAGAATACACTTGCATTGCACGCAATGGTGAGGGACAAGTCTCCCATACGGCCCGCGTTATAATTGCGGGCGGCGCTGTAATAATGGTAAAAACCTATAAACAAATCAATTACTTACCAGATAATCAAATATTAGTTCGAAGACAGCTCTTTTAAATGATGAAAACAAGCTAAGAGCAAGTGAAATATTACCCTCTAAAATTGTAGTTAACCCAACCAAAGCGAACATATTGGCTGGCTCTAGAAGTACAGTAACAATGGGTTTCATAGCACAGATAGATCAGGAATGAATTCTTAAAACAATATTAATTCAATTTACCTATTACCATACCGAAAGCAACACGTTATCAATTTAGCAAATACTACCCAACAAATACCCAACGCGAAAAGGATATATCCATCCATCCATGAAAACTTAACTATAAGAGTAAGTTTTCAAATAATCCCTACATTCGTTTTATTTGTGCATTTCCTTGCATACGCTTCGTTTAAAGTCCGTTAAGCGCTTTTACATTAACCAACTTGCTTTGCCAAGCTCCCAAAGTCAAACAGCCTGAGCATTTGCAAAGCAAACTAATCATCCAAAATGTTCTTTTCGGCTTGAGTGTAAAAACAACATCAATAGCAAGAGGGGCCATCAGAACAGATCAGACCAATCCCTCCGCAGGCACGAAATGTTCGCACGTGAAAACCAACCGACGACACCTGCTGCCAGAAAACGCCATCAGCTTGGCTTACAAAAAAATCCAACCCAAAACGTGGCCCAAACACCCGAGCGGCACACACAGGCAAAAAAAGCATGTTGGAAGCGTGCAAAGTTTTTTTGTCCTCCCCATGCATTCCGGCTGGCCATGCAGGGCTGCAGTCTAGGCTGCCTTTGTGCTATTCGTGCCCGCATGTAGCCCTCCGCCTGACCCTGCCTCTCCTCGCCACGCCTCGTTTTACAAGCAAAAGAAGACCGAATTAAGCACATAGCGTAAGGGCCCGCCCCAGTACACACTTGACATGGTCATTCGTCCAGTCTCCGAATCGATGCCCGCTTCCTACATTCTATTTACCATGTGCACACATGTACACACATTCACACATTCATATATATTCAGTCTCGTGTACGTATGTACCTAATATGCTCTACACACTCACAAACATTTGGATTTCGGGTATTTGCAGTTAGCCAGCGAAAAGTCTAACACGCCATATTGAGCAAAATATTGACGCCTTATAACAGTTTGAACTTTGACCTTTCGAAAACAAGGGCATAGTATAACAAGGACTATATTTTTGAATTGTTCAAGCAATAAAAAGCCCATGCCCTTTACGCGTTTAAAAGATAAACACAATAATTTTGTGTCCAATTTCCGATCAATTTGTTTTGCATTTAGCTGCAATTACTTTAGCCATAACTATAACCTAACCAAATGAAAATCATTTCTATCAAGTCCCTCCACATCAGAGTATATCCTTTGAATAAATCAAGAAAATTGGCCAAATTGCAGTAATGCAATTACCAAAGATAGAAATAGATCGGGCCCAAATGATGTTGGTGACATTTGACAGACAAGTTGTCACTGGCAGCAGTCAGGTCACAAAACATAGAAGACACGTATTGGAGCTTTTATTTTTTAAGGGGAAGAGTGAGAATAAAGGACACACAAGAATTATTGATGTGGAATCCTGAGAAAATGTTGCTTTTAGGAACAGCAGCGGGACTTTTAGGCTAGTCAACAGACGACTCATGATAGTTCAACCTTACTCAGCGTCGACAGCACTGACGATTGCGAGTCTAACAGTCTGGTTTGTCCTCCTTTCTATCGACAGGTGCCGCCCACCAATCAAACGAAACTCGAGGGCGAAAAAGTGATATTCTCATGCGAGGCTAAGGCCATGCCCGGCAATGTGACGGTGCGTTGGTTCCGCGAGGGCTCCCCGGTACGTGAGGTGGCCTCCTTGGAGACACGCGTCACCATTCGCAAGGACGGCTCGCTGATCATCAATCCGATCAGTGCGGACGACTCGGGACAGTATTTGTGCGAGGTAACCAACGGCATCGGAGATCCGCAGAGCGCTTCCGCCTACCTGAGTGTTGAATGTGAGCTCAAATCAATTCGGATTACTTCTAACTATAAGCTTAATTCGTGACGTATTTGCATGTAGATCCTGCCAAAGTGACCTTCACTCCGACCGTGCAGTATCTTCCGTTTCGATTGGCTGGAGTCGTGCAGTGCTACATCAAGTCGAATCCCCAGCTGCAGTACGTGACCTGGACGAAGGACAAACGCCTGCTGGAGCCCTATCAAATGAAGGACATCGTGGTAATGGCCAATGGCTCGCTGCTCTTCACGCGGGTCAACGAGGACCATCAGGGACGGTACACGTGCACGCCCTACAATGCCCAGGGCACGCAGGGCGACTCGGGTGTCATGGAAGTGCTGGTCCGCAAGCCGCCAGCGTTCACTGTCGAGCCGGAAACGCTTTACCAGCGCAAGGTCGGCGACAGCGTCGAGATGCACTGTGATGCAATCGAGGCGGAGGGCACGGAGCGGCCCACAATCAAATGGCAGCGCCAGGAGGGCGAGCAGCTGTCGGACTCACAGCGCAACCGCGTCAAAATATCCGGTGGCAACATCACAATCGATAATTTGCGTCGCGAAGATTTCGGATACTACCAGTGCGTTGTATCCAACGAGGTGGCCACTCTGATGGCCGTAACGCAGCTGGTCATCGAGGGCACCCAGCCACATGCGCCCTACAATATCACGGGCAAGGCCACCGAGTCGTCCATAACGCTGCAGTGGCTGCCGGGCTACAGTGGCGGATCCGAGTACAAGCAGGACTACACGATTTGGTACCGCGAGGCGGGCGTCAACGACTGGCAAACAATATCTGTGACGCCCTCCGGCAGCACCCAGGTGACCATCAACGGCTTGGCTTCGGGCACCAGCTACGAGTTTCAGGTGGTTGGCCGCAATGTGCTTGGCGATGGTATGATGAGCAAAGTAATGACTGTGCGGACTCTGGGTGAGTAATCTTCCAGATCCTTTAGTTATAAGTCCGATTTTTGCTTTGGTTTTTCCCAGTTGTTTTTTTGGTTTTTGCTCCTGCTCAAATGTTGCTCTGCATTTTGCACATTCTCATTAAAACTTCTGCACTATTTGGGACACGGAGTCCCGTTAATCTGGATTGGCTCTAACATAACGCTGTTATTTTTCTCTCGTTTTTCTTCTCTTTTCTCACGATCTCCATCGATCTCCAAACCAAACGCTACTCGTATTAACTTTCTCATACTAATCATGCGTCAAATCCAAATGCCAAAATCGCGCATTGAATTTTGAATTTTTCTCGCTGCTGGTGACCCCCTGGTGACCCACCCACCACCCCCTCCACATGGTAAAAATTCAAATTCAATAGAAGACGCTCCGGCAGCGCCACGTAATGTCAAGGCTGCAACACAACCGCCCGATCACTTATTTCAGCCAATGCCAGACGAAGCTGGTAAGATAACTAACAATTAGTGAAGTATCTTAGCTATAAAACAAACATATATCTCCAATATATATGAGACCTATGGGACAAACAAATGGAAAGAAACCCCGACCTAAAAATGTGCATGAAAAAAGAAATAGAGGACCACCGAAACTCTGGCTTTAGAACTGAAGACTTTTTTAATTTGCCAGACTAGCGAACTTCCCCTGCCCCCCCCCCCTGTCTTTTCCCTGTTAGAAGCAACCACAAATTAAAAAAACACTGTTAAAAATACTTTTCTTGATCTGCGGGGCTCTCAAAAAGCAAAAAACCACAATTAAATATTCAAAGCCATTATGCACTGCAAGCAGAAAGTTAGGCAAATTGACGCAGTTTCTCCAACCAGTGACCTCCGACCCTTTCTCACCTCTGCCGTTACCTCTGTTACTGGCTGCCAACGCATGCCCCGAATTCGCGCCGAGTCCCTGGGGCATAAGTTGGCACATGTGCGTCCTTTATGGAGGAGGCATTGCTGGAATTTGAATATTATATTTTGATGTGCCACACGCATTCACGTCTGTCGTGTATGTATGTATAGGTGTATAGGTGTGTAGGTGTGTAGGTGTGTAGCTGTGGGCTAGGGCGTGGGTCTGGGTCTGGGTCTGGGTCTGGCTCTGTAAGGGAGCTGGTTGCTCAGCTTTTCTCGCAACGTAATTAAAACAGTTGGTCCCACATTTAATTATTTAAATTAATTGAACTGTTTTTACAATTGTGCGACGCGCAGACAGTGTGACAGAATGGGAGACACATATACACACACACACACACACACTCGCACACACTTACACAAACAAAGGCGAACGCTGCGTGTTGTCATTGTTGTTTCGTGTGACACAGGTCGTGCGGTCGATATGGCAACGCCCACGCCAACAACAAAACGAACGAGCAGCAAAAAAAAAAAAAACAGAAACAACAACGAAAACTGAGCTGCCGCTAGGTGGCGTAATTTAAACAAGCATATTACCAAATGCCGAGCCACATTTAACACAGGCAGACTTGCCGACGACGACCAGACAAGCATTATATTGCCCCCTGCCCGCCTTACCTACAGCTGGGCCTGTGTGTGTAGGTGAGGCAATTTGAATACCATCGTAGCTGCGTGTTTTTCCAACCGCTTTGCGATAATAGTTAATTTTTTACTGTACCTTATCCCTGTTTGTACCACATTGGCCTCTTCTCCACGCCCGTCCCCGTCTCTTTGTCTTTCTCTCTCCCTCTTACTCTACGTTTCTTCTATTATTTTTCTGTCTCGCTCTTGTACTTTACATAAAACACTAGTGAGAGCTCCCAACCCCCAAACACAAACACAAACAAACTCATACGCTAGTATACGCACTTACAAACTCACACACACACGCACACACACACACACACACACACACGCGCACGCACTCGTACACAGACCTGCATACATATGTAAGTGTTTTCCCCATTTAGCGAATTTATTATACTCGTATTAGAGTCCCATTCTGTTGCTGTGTTTGTGTCCCTACGTGTATGTAGCTATGTATTACATACATACATACATATCTCGGTGCGTTGGCGCACGCGTATGTTAAACAATAATAACAGCAACAACTACAACAACAGCAGCAAGAACAACAACAACAATGGCAATGGCAACTGTAACGACGGCCACAACAACAACAAGAACAGTTAAAACAACGACAACTTACAGAAAATGTGTTGTGTTATGCAACCCTGGATTTCGTGTACGTGTGTACCTTTGGCGCTTGTAGCGAAACACCTACAACCATCCATCCACACCCACATACACACACATTACCACACACACTACCCGCCTCATTTTAACAAACAGCAACTCGGGCTAAACACCACGCTGCAGGGCCGCCACCAAAATAACCAAAACAACAACAACAACAACGACGAAAACGAAAACTACAACAACTGCAACAACTGTCATTAAAATCGCCGCTGAAATAACAAACAGAAATAATATTTCTTTTGGCTTTTACTTCTGCTCTTTTAGTGTTTTCTTTCCATTCTTATTTCGTTTTTTTTATATATATATATTTTTAATCGTGCATATAACGTCAACGGTAAACCGTATTTCAAGCTCGTATGTTAAGCAATGTCTGAGTGTGCGTGTGTGTGTATGTTCGGGTTACGTGTGTGTGTGTGTGTGTGTGTGTGAAGCGTTTAACATGCGCCCTGGCGCTGGCTGCCTTGTTGTTGTTCTTGAATCCTTGCGCGTGGCAACGCTTAAAAATTAATAACAACAACAACGTAGACGGGTGGCAGCGCCGGCGACAGGCGGCACTTGAACAGTTGCAAATTTCTTTCTGACATTCGACAAAAATAAAAATAAAAATGTGGAAAAACAAAACAACAGCAGGAAATGCATGTCAAGGCTGATTACGTTTTATATTTACACACACACACACACACACATACGCACACACCCTCTGCACGCACACACACACACATTTGCATACGCGCACATGCGAATTTATGAATATTCAATGCATTTCACTGTCATAATTGCAGAGCACCAGCTTTTTGATGTTGTTTGGCCCCGTGTTCTGTTGTTACCAATATTATTCGCACATTTTTTACGCTGCAAAAGTTATTTTCCGTTTTACATATACACACATAGCATACCCGTATGCCCTACCATACGGTAGGGTAGCATCTAATAAGTATTTCGCCTACCCCATCCAGGTAAACTAATCGATTATTTCATATAAGTTAGTCTTTCAGTGGTGTCAAAAGGAGGTGGGCTTTGTACTGACGATTCCCGTGGCATGTCGTTGCGCTTCCCAAAAGCCAACTCCTCCTATTTCTCTGTAATTTCTCTTGTTTTGTAGTTATTTGCATAAAATTCGTTCTGTTTCGGTTTTTTGGCTTTTTCGACACTGTACCTTTATATGTGCACACTTTCCTATATGATTTACAACCTGCACGCAAATTTAATTACTTTTGTTTTTGGGTTCGAGTACAGCACTTTTATTACAGCCTGTTTACTTTGGCGGGCATTTAATATGATTTTGTTTTTGTTTTTGTTTTGTTGCAAATTTGTGTTTCTGTTTCTGTTTTTCTTGCAGACCTTTTAGCCTATTTTGACATATACTTTCATACCGATTCGCGAGGCATGATTGTTTATTCACCGCCCAAGTTGAGATTGAAAGGTACTCGTATTATTATCAATTTATTCAAATATTTCTTCTCACTGTTTTTTCAGTTAAAGCGATGATACTTTTACATATACTCGTATGTTACATATATATACATATGTACATGCTAAATGCATGCGAACCGAACTGCAAGGGTCGATGTTGGCGTCAGACCTGAAAAAGCAATTACATTCGAAATTCTTCTCGGCCATTGTTGCTTGTTTGTTTACATATTTACGTATTTGCACCTGCTGTTGCTGCCACACACTCAGAGAGAGAGAGAGAGAGAGAGAGAGCTGTACTTGGAGCCATTTCCTAGCCTGGCATCTCTTGTGGATTGTAACTTTTAGCTTCCAGCTCCTCTCTTAGCTATCCGAGAGGTCAAAGTGCGCACTGCATTGTACTACTTGCATTGTTTACAATGACATTTTACGGCTGTTGCAAGTCGCAGCGTGATTGTGCGTACCTTTTAATGCGCTTAAGTAATGCCTTTTACGAGTATTTCCGTGCAGTCTGCAGATTTACTACCGCTAACTCATCCACTTTGTGGCCCGGATAAGCTCCTGATGCTGCTGCTGCTGCTGCTGCCAGTTGCCAGTTGCCAGTGCCAACTTGGTGCAGCCATAAATAACATTTACTCTCACCTCTGACCCCCGACTATGTGTGTATGTCTGTGTACCCTGTCTACCCTTGACATTTTTACGGCCAGCCCCCCGCTCAACCCATCTCATTTAGGCCTATGGGGTGGAGCTTTCCCCGTATTTTTTGTTTTTTTTTTCTTTATTATGTTTGTCACCTGCCTCGTTTATATTATGTCAAATCTGTGGGTATTTTTCATAATGACAGAGGAGCGGGACGATGAGAAAACTCTTTGCTCATTTTTGCTGGCACAGCCCGTTCCGTCCCGCCCCATCCCGTCCCGTCCTGTGCGCATAATCAACTTTTGATATATGCGCTTTCAAATCTCTTGTGTGCTCTTTAAAAGCATTTCTAATTAACATATATGCATAAATAATAAGCGTAGCATTTGTTGCCAACAACACACTCTGGTTTAATAAATGGCTTGCACTTATTGCCTGTTTCGGGCAAGGATCCACAAAATCAACATTTATACAATATTTTATTTATTCCTTATATGCACCCTGTAGAGTTGAACGAACTACTAGAAGTCTATGCTTAATTGGCAGTTTCTGGAATGTCTCTTAAAAGAATTTATTTAATTAAATAGATATTGCGGACTGTAAAAGGGTTATTTGTCTGGAGAGCCAGAAACATAGGAACCATTAAATAAGCTATGGAAGGTGCCCCAAAACTGAAATCTCAGCAATAAAACAAAACACATTAAACAGGGTATAAAGGTCTTAAAGGTCAAAGAGTGGAGTGTCCAGTTTGAAAAGTGTTTAATTTAGTCAGGAAAACGGAAACGTATTTCATGCTCTCCTCTCTAATGCTATGTTTTTCTCCGGCAGGACCTAAGCCCGGACCACCACGCAATGTGTCCGTGACGGAAATTTCAAACGGTTTCCTCATCACCTGGCAGAGTCCGTTGGAGCGCGCACACATCGTCAAGTTCTATACCATTAAATATCGCACGGATGCGGAGTGGAAGACGCTGAACCGCGGCCAGATACGGCCGGAGGAGACACAGTATCTGGTGAAGAACCTGGTGGGCGGACGCACCTACTATTTCCGCGTGCTGGCTAACTCGGAAAAATCGTACGAGTCCAGCGACGAGGTGAAATTCCCGGTGCCGGCGCGTGTCAAACATAAAGCTATAACAGCCGGCGTCGTTGGGGGCATCCTGTTTTTTATTGTTGCGATCATTTTATCGGTTTGTGCCGTAAAAATTTGCAATAAACGTAAACGACGAAAACAGGAAAAAGGTAACACAGCCCAAAAATGCTGACACACACACTTGAAATGGTTTTTAATGACAATGCTGATCATTGCGAGAATAACAGATGACAATAATAATAATGATGCGCTTGTTGTTGTTGTTGCTGTTGTTGATGTTGATGATGATGACGATAATTGCGACACTTTTAGCAATTATGCTCAGCTAATTAACAAACTAATGCTACTTACTTAACATACCTACTAACTGCCTACTAACTACGAGTACTCAGTTCTTAGTTTCGCTCCGAATATTGGCAATGACTATTCGGCGGCCGAGGCCACATGATTTCTAATTACGAATTTCTAATTTCGAATTTTCAAATAACATATAGTAATACTCGTAATTGTCGTCGTGCTTTTATTAGTTTTGCTTGAGCCGTGGGCATTTTTGGTTTCCTGCAAATTAAATTATCAATTCGAATGTTAAGGAAATAAATCAATTTCTGTAATATAAGAACAATTCGCACCTGGAGCGATTGCAAGTTTGATTGCTTAACTCATTGGCCATGCCGACAACAACAATGCATTGAAAAACAATTATTTGAATTAGTTTGTTTACTTAAACCAAAAGTAAATATCAAAGGCATTTCATACAAAATTAACAAATTATGCCTGTGCGAATAGTTTTTACGTTTCCGTTGTAGTTGTGCAAGTAAAAAACGAAATCTTGAAATACGAGTCTTTCTGTAAATATTCTATTAATTTTATTTCTTATTTCTAGTATTATTTGTATTCATTTTCTTAAGACATTCTCTTAGTTACAATCTAACCCGTCTGTCCTGTTGAATTGACCTCCCTCCCGCCCCCTGCCCGACGCTTATGGAGATTTCTGTTTCTTAAATGGGCCTCTTAGCATATCCAATTTGTGTATTAATTCTTCCTTATACAACATTTATTTATTTCATCAAGAAACCAGATATGTGATCTGTTCTGCCCCGATCCGTTCCAGAGCATTTAGTTAAAATTCCCTGATTCATTTGCTATTCTTTTGACGCATGTAAATATAAATAGTTGTTGCAAAATTAGTTTAACGTAAAGTAATACTCGAAATAAGTTCCATTAGACTACGAAATCCCTTCATTCTGCAACAAAGCAAGCTAATGAGGCAAATTACCTGAGAAGGTGCGAACTTTAGCCCGATATTCAAATTGAAGGGGACTCAGTTATAAGTTCTAGTTACTTTGTTTTTAGTTTAACAACATTTGTGATATTAGTTTATTGTTTTAGTTGATTGTTTGTAAAACTTTCACACACTTACACAACACAAACAACAAGTCAAAAGAGAGAAAAACCAAACGAAAATGTTGCATATTAATATTTAGGTTTGTTTAGTTGTTCACAATTAAAGTAACAAGAAACAAACCCCGAAAAACAATATGAAAACCAGTATCAGGATAAAAAAAAAAAAACACCTTTATCGCAATAATATTATTATGCATGTTCTCGGCCAAATCGTCGTTGTTTCTGCCCAGGGCTGAGTTCATGTCGGATAAAGGTGTTCAAGTGTTTAGAGAGTTATATATTCGATACCTGTATATATGGAGTTGACTATACCACATATATATAGCGCAATACTGGGCAGACGTTTTTTGTAAACAATTCACGCACAAAGATGGTAAAATAAGGCCCACAATCGATGACCAAAAAGCTAAACCGCAGCTAATATAAAAGCCAAGGCTTGTTCCAAGCATAAAATGATCGCGTTATCAAAAGATAAAAAGTGCGTATGCCCCGTTATAAGCATGACCCGGATTTGTATGCACAAATCGTTAGATTTTGAGCCAATTATCATTATCTCGTTTGTCCATTCAAATTTGCCGGCGAATGTACTCTTCCACTGAGAACCAATGCAAATACGCTACCCAACTAAGCCCCCTGCAACGTCAAGCAAAGCATCTGGGTAAGTTTTTCCAAAATCATAATAAATCGATGTCGTGTGCAACAGATTCGAACTGTAAGAAAACATCAAAAACTAAAGGTTATTTTCAGACAATTAACAATTAACAATTAACAAGATTTACCTGCCTATAAATATTAGTATAAGACCGCATTTCATATACTCTGCGTATCTATCGTTCTCAGTGAATATTGTGCATTCATACTCAAGCGTTTACGCATATATATTACACTTATTTACCCAAACACACTTTCTTAAGTATCTCGAGCACCCACAAAGGCCACAAAGTCTGCAGTCATTTCTTCACGGTCTTCATAATTATGTACTTACTCAAACTATGAAATCAAACCAAAAAATCGCACAGCAAAAACTCAACACATTTTACACTCGTTTATCTTGAACAACTTTGAATCATGTTTTTCCAATCTTCCTTTGGTCATCTGTTCCTTTGTTTTTGTTTAAGTTCAAGTGTACCATAATCAGCTCAGGTTTTGTTTTTCGATTTGCCATAGACTTTTGTTTTCGTTAACTTCTTCAATTATCAACTGACCATTCAAAAGCCATTTCATGTGTCATTGTCTTTTTTTTTGCCAACATCTTGAAGCCCGATCTCTAAATAAAATACGGCGAAAAGCACATGCTATGCGTTCTTGCATATGTATGCAAACTCGTATGGGCGCATATATGTCTGTGTCCAAGTCCGGAATGAGCTTAATGTACTTTGAATCTGAATGAGGTCGACTACTCCCCCTACCTTCCAGCACTGATCCCAGCCAAATTAGTTTGTCTAGCTAGCTAATTGGATGCCTATTTGACTATACCCCAAATTACTAAACTAAAATATATAACTAACAATTGCATAGCGTAGCGTAGCATATTCTAGCCTTACGGTGTGTGGGTGTGTGGGTATATTGCCTAGTCTAAGTAATCATCTATTAAACTGCTAAATTTTAACTATGTTAATACGGCGACAACGGCAACTAATGTTGTCGTTGTTGTTGTTGTTGATGTTGTTGTCACTGATGATGCTGGCTGGTATGCAAATTGGCATAACGTCCGTTTACCTGTATATAGGTGCATATGCACACCTGCATAATAACTGCTTATTTTGTGTGCTAGAATAATCGACTGACTTTTCGTTATGCCAGTTTGTGGAAGAGTACTCATATTTCCCGCACATAAACACATATATATGCATTCATATGTGGACAGCAATGTGTAAATGGTAGTGTGCTTGCGCATGTATATGTGTGTGTATATATATACATATACATGGACATGCTCATACATAGTGTGTGCTTGGTAGCTACTGTATATGTATTTTATTTAGCGGATAGGACGGCTCACGCTGCACGCCAAAATTAATTGTAGAAATTATACGTTTACAGAGTTCAACATGGTAGCTTGCAGGATAACCGACGCCCGGAACATTGCGGCCAATAATCATCATTTGCACAATCGCAGTACGGGCTCAATTTCCTCTGGTCAAGTGCCTTTAAAAAAGTGAGTAAACCCTTCACATATATGCAAAGAAATTCTACGAATCCAATCCTGATACGTGCCGACAATTAAATCGATCTAAATTTCCCGATTGTCTCATGCGCCCCAACCAACAACAACACACTGATTGGCATCTACTACTACTTCTACTACTATTAAATTCTACTACTTTTTCTACTACTATTGCTACTACTTTAGCAATACTGAACATTATCGTGATTATGAAAGCGTTTTTATAGTTCCAGGTCCATCCTGTCATAATCAAAATCGTAAGCAATGATTTCTATACTAAAACCAACTTTTTCCTTCAGTTCAATTTCATTCTGTTTTTTTCTCCTGAGTTCGTAGCTGAACTTAGACTTTATTTGTTATTTCTTTTGTGTTAATTAAATGAATGTGATGTGATGTGAATTGGACTCTTAACATGTTCTACAATTGCTAGGTACAAACAAACCCGAATATCAAGTCTAACTGCAATACTCATCGCCATATTGCACTGGATTTGGCCACCCGATCGCTGCACCAACTGCCATTCCATCTACAGTTCGCCCCATATTCATGAGGAGGGAAGACGACGCTCCGCCCAGGACGGCGGCAAGCTCGGCTACGACTTGAGTCTGGAGAACAGCATCGATGTCGTGGACGGAGCTCTGTTCGAACGGCGCAACAGCAACGTATCTCAAAAGTCCTCCAGCGACGATGGGGGATTCCTTTCGCGTCGCAATTTCATCACAGCACGTGCCTCATGGCGCCGTCCTCTGGTCGCATCTTCCAGCCAAGTCAGCCTGCAGTCGGCAGCGGATTCTGCGAGAGGTTTCCTCCAGGGATTGGGCGGCCTGCTCAAAATTGGCGGCTCGGTCAAACAGCAGCTAGCCGAAGAGGCCGTGTCCGGCGCCAGATACCAAAATGTGTTGCGTCCCTACAGCTCCAATATATACAGGAATCTACAGCAGAATACGGTCCCGTACAGTGGACCCTTGCACATCAACACGATCAGCGGCAGTCTCAGCCAGAGCCAGCAGCTGTTGTCGCCGCAGCTCTACACACCTTCGCGTGCCTCGCGCATCTTTTCCAGCTCGCCGGCGAGCACACCTGGACATCAGCAGCAGCAGCAACAGCAATTGTCGTATCCGGGCCAGCACACACACTTCAGCGATCTCAGCACGGTTTATCCCAACTCCGCGGAGCGATCCCTGCCCACATCACACTTGAGCGGCGCCGGCAATCTGAGCCGCTATCGTTATCATTCACAGGAGCTGCCGTCCCTGCGTACGATTCAGGAGGAGACGCGTCGCCAACAGCCTTATCCGCATCAGTCGCAGCATCCGCTGGAGGACCATTTTGTGCCGCTGCAGTTGCCTTCGCCGCCTTCTTGGCGCAACTACTACCAAACGCAGCTGCCGTATCATAGCTACAGACCCCGTACCCGCTGGTATCCCCGGCACTATTCCCGGCTCTTTAGTCCGCTGCCCGACCTGAACTTGTCGCTGTCGCGAGGGACGGCCCATGGGGCTGGCGTGGGTCTGGAGGCGTCACCGGAATCGCGTTCCAGCTCGAGCGGCTTTGGGTCGAAGAACACGTCCAACCATCCGGGCAGCACCAGCGAGTGGCGGCTCTTGCCGCCCTACCGTCCCCCGCCGTCGCCGCCCAAACATTCGGCATACTTTGGCCTGAATATTGCCGCGTCGGGCGGCCAGCAGGCGCAGGCTCAGACCCTGGTGCCGGGTCAACTCCAACAGCAGCCATATCACTATTCCTATTTGCAGCCAAGTCCGCCTTCGGCAGGTCTGACGCCGCCTTACACCATGGGGCACTGGCTGGAAATGATCTCAAGACTAAACGCGGCCACGGACAGCAACCTGCCCAGGTCTTGCCAGGTGGACGTCGGCAGTGTCGATGGCCACTATGAATTTGACCCAGCCACGCCCACGCCTAGCGCCTCAACGCCCACGGGCGTCGGGCTGCTGCGCGACGATCTCAATCTTCACATAGACACGCACCACTATCCACATCATCCTCATCATCATCATCCTGCATCCTATCATCAGCATCCACATCACACTCTGGGCCCGTTGAGCGGCAGCTTGTTGCACGCCTCCACCTCACTTGGCGGATCTGTGCCCCGCAAGATGCGCAGCCTGCCGCGCTACGACAATGTGGAAGCTCGCCTCCAGGCCATGCGGGAGGAGTTCTATGCCTATCGCAAACGCCAGTCCATGCAGCGGACGAACGGACCCGAAATCGAGAGCGTCTGCTGATGTCTCAGATGCGACCGCAAAGTAAACATGTATCCAGTACACAATCATATGTTAGCCAGCACCTGAACGGAATGAATACCTGCGAATGCAGTCGGAAAATGCAATCGAAGTCAACCGCATTAACCATATGATTGGACGATATCCAAAGCAGCGCAGGCCCAGCTCAGATAGGCATCTGCCTGCCCAATCCATGTTAGACACAGTCATATTACGAACTACAATTATTTAAAGCCAAGAACAATTAGTAGTTTTTTATGATAGAGCAGACGGCAAAACAAAAACAAAACAAATTCAAGTTGAACGAAAAGAAAAACAAAAGAAAATATAGGACACCAAGCAAGAGGAGAATTTTTGTAAATATTATATGCATTCCGTGGTGCACATTAGACGAAGGCACGCAGCAAAATATTTAATAATATTTAAAAACAAAACAAAATGAAAAACCAACAACAACAACTATAGCAATTATGAAAACATATTACTTAAAACTCAATATATTATGTAATTGTAATTGATATTTGAACACAATATGCAAAATGAATATTATTTATAAAATGATGTATTAGATATTTAAAGCATAGGCCACACAGATCAATCTGTTGAACATCAATTACCAATTAAACAAAAAAGAAGAAATCCACAAAAGTAAACGGTAAATTATGTTAAATTAATAATTACGTAACTTGAAGCAAAGTATGATAGCGATTAAGTCCTTAGTTGTTAGACTAAACGATCGAAATGTTAAAATAAATGCGATAAAATCTCTGAAGATCTGCATATAGCAAGAATTGTTTTATAATTAAATTATAATTAACAAAAAAACATAAAAGTTTAACAATAATTACATTAAATATATAACTGCTGCATATGTATATGTTTACTGTTGAGCTACACAAATAATTAACTCGAAAGATATATTATTATTGAAAACCTAAATACTTTTCCGGTTCGAGTATACAAAAAAACATACTTAACCCAACACAAATGCAACAGCAACAGCAACAAAAACAACAACAACAACAACAACAAAAACATTAACACAAGATAGTTGAGTCAGTCGGATTAACGGTATGTTAGCGCAACTTAACATTTATTAAAACTTCTAAAACTAATTGAAACTAAAGGGAAACATTTTGGCCGTGGCTAGGAGGAAGATTTTGAGTTTTACCCGTATCAGTTGAAGCCCCACTCGATTGGATGCCAAGTACGTATTGCCGATTAGTTAATCGGGTATATTAAAGTGTTTTAAGCATTCAATCTCTCTATCGATGGGTAGTCGGAAGCCCCAATTCAGTTAAGCTTTTGAGGTGTTTGATGAGTTTCGGTTCTTATTACGTAAATACTAGTTAATGATAAACTTGTCTGAACAACAACTAAATTGTACGGAATGGTTTGACACAACTTGACGCCAAAACACTGCCAGAGCGCGAAATGCATGAAGATGATAATGAAGATGATAATGATAATGATGATGATAATGACGATGATTACCGTGTGTATAACGTATGTAAATTACACCAAAAAAACACGAAAAACAAAAAAAAATATTAAATAATATATATACTACATAATAGATACAATTTAACCGAATCGTTGAGCAGCAAACAAAAATTTATAATTAAAGAACAAAGGAAAATTCAACTTTGAAATTAACGGAAATGATCTCAATAATTTATACACATTTTTTCTTTCTTGCCTTCGTTTTGCAATTCCAATTCGGATAGTTTTCAATATTCTCAGAATAATTTGTCTGGAGGCGGCTCTTGTCGAAATGGTTTCTTATTTGATCTTGAACAAGAATTGAAATAAATACTTAATAATGTTATTGCACAATGCCATATTGATGAGGTTCGTTCGTATTGTAAATGCTAACCAAGAATATTGAGATAAGTTGATTTTTGTATTGAGTAGGCAAAGACAAAACTGACTCTGACAAAAATACACACACACAGTATAACACACATAATGTTAACTAGAACGCAATTGAATAATTAATTGAGCATAAACGTAAAAACGGAAAATTAACAATTAAAGTATGCGAGATTACATTTTAATTGAGCATAGAAGCAATGCATTGAGAGAAAAGGTAGTGCAACACATATACACGTTAAGTGAAGGACTTTAAAAGCATATATATATACATATATATATATATATATAAATATATATACAATTATTTATATGAATATGAATTACTACAACCTATTGAATTAAATGGCATGTACATTAAGTAAACAGATAAAAATTAACAAATAATTTACTCGATAAGTAAATCAAACGCTTTAGTCTGCCACTTTGATTTTTGGACAAGGTGCGACAGGCGACTTCAACTTCAACTTGAACTTCAACTTTTCGACTCGAACAAAACGAAACAAAAGAAAACCAAAAGAAATGCAAACACACAAAATACTATCAATGAGAACACTTTCCTGCCTTCTTTCCTACCTGCCTTCCTTCCATTTGCACCTTCTTGAGGACCTTCACACTCCATAATTATTCGCTTCGATTCCCAAATAATTCATTCCAATCAAAGTTTCCCCCGTATTTCAGCATATTAAACACGTACAAGAAATAAAATCAGTTTAGAACGAAATATATTGTAATTAAACACAAGACACAATTATAAAAAACAAATTAGCAAAATGAACAAAATTTTTAAACAAATAAACTTAAAAACAATTTAAAAAAAAAAACAAAACCAATTTGAAATTGACAATGCCGAATTTTCGTTTGATTGCGCCCGGCAGCACGGCCAACCCGGAAGCTTGGACCTGTGTTACGCTCCACCAATTGGCCAGAACAGCTTGTCGTACACTGAAAGAAAAACCAACTCAGTCACATTGAAGCCGGCGAAGGACAGGAAAATGCAATTGTTGGAGTGCACACCCAATTAATTAAGTGCATAAATGTCGATGAAAGTGAACTGTGAGCTAATTTTAATTAGCAGAGGCGTACGTGGGCCTCATGTCAAATGTCAAATGTCAAATGGCAAAGCCTCACGTCTGACATGTGAAAGTGGAGTGCGATCTGCCTCCACCGTGGCTCAATTGTGTACGTTTATGTACATGTACATATGTACTTTTGTGTGTACTACATAGTCGTGCTCGTTGACAGAATGTTCTGCCTTCTGATCGCATGTTGTTTATTTGTTCAGTTTCAGTCGAGCTTCTCCCGTCGTCGTGTGCAGTTCACGGAACCGCAGAGCCCCCCGTTGCCCGATTCCGACTTATTGCGCAAATTGTACGTCGTGCGCGCGGATCGTATTACGAGCTTAGAATATTATATATTTTAGTTGAGGCAAAGAAAAGCAACGAGACGCAATTGACCTGATTTCCGGAGAGCCCTGATCGCAGAGCCATGCATCCAATAGTTGGAGCTGCGTGTCCTTAGTGCAAGTGCAAAGTTAATGTCCAGCAAAATGGCCAAGGCGCGTCAAGGAGTGCTCCAGGAGAAGGAGCAGCATGCTGCCAATGCCATGGGCAGAGGCAACTTCCTGCTGCATCTGCTGCTGCTGGCGCTCTTAATGAACACATCCTGTGTGGCATGCGCGCGCGATCATCGCAAACAAACAAATCTGGAGGCCAAAGTTGGCTCGCATGTCGTTTTCAATTGCTATATAGATTTCCCATACGATTCCCCCATACCCTACGTGGTCCACTGGAGCAAAGATGTAAGTCAAGTCAAGTATTGAATGCAGGTGAATATTGCGCATACGACATGTTGGCCAGCGTCGAATTGCCTAGACTCACACAACCTATCAATTTCTCCGACACACGCCAGTTCACAAGCACTTTAAAATTATCGAAATCATTAGTTATTAATCCCACCCGATTCCCCAATACTCTATGTAGTACACCGAGGCAAAGCTGTAAGTCAAGTGTTGAATGCAAGTGAACATTGCGCATACGACGCGTTGGCCAGCCTCAATTGCCTAGACATACACATTTTACTCTTCGACCATCCCACATATTTTCTGCCACACGCCAGTCCACACGCACTTCAAAATGAAATTGTCAAAATTATAAATTTATCATGTACACAAAGTACTTGTGGGTGGCCTGCGACCTGCGTGGGATGTAATTCGCTTGGTTAGCCTTAATTGCAGCAGCTGGCCGGCAAGAGGGAGATGGAAGGGGACAGGGGGAAGCTGCATCGCCACAGCGAAAAAAAGTGCAACAAAACAGATGGGCTCTCACATTCATTAAAAGGGCCTCGGCCCTGGACTTTGTGCACTGGGATCGCGCGAGGGCAGCCACGCCTGGCCACATTCCAGCCTCCTGTTCGGGGCGAGCTTCTGTTTTAAATTTGATTTGTGTGTTAAATCGCTTTTTATCGCCATTCCTCAAAAGTGTGAATGTGAAGTGTGACATCAAAAAAGAGGGGCAACAAAAATGGCATCGGAAATAAATTTCAATTGCATTCAATCGAATTGAATGCGCGGCATTTGTTGACAACTCGTGAGTAATGCAATTAAATTCAATTGCAGGAACGCAACGCCTGCTGCCCAAACGGCGCACGTTTGTATTTAAATCAAGTGAATTACTATTCATCGCACACGCACCCCCTTCCCCTTCCCCTTCCCCTTTCCAACAAACACATTCATGAGCTCTTGGGGATTTGGCTGGGCTGGGGTCGAGCGTCTGCCATCATCTGTCTGTCCGTCCGTCCGTCCGTCTCTCTGTCTGTCTGCCGCGTAAATGTTTTTTAACTATTTGGATGCTTGCTTAATTTGCTGGCACTTTTCACACACACCCACACTCACACACGCACACACACTCAGTTGAGTCTGGCTTTGTTTTTTTCTCTTTTATTGTATTGTATTAATGCATAAAATTCCACTCGGTCAGCGGGTCATGATGTCATTTTGATAGATTCACTTTAATTGCGATCGAGTTTACCAAATATCAGTTGAACTAGGAATTCAGGGCAAGCAATTTGCTAGGATGGATATATTCAATTAAAGAGATGCACAGTGTAACATATCTATGTATAATTGATGGACTCTGAGGATCTCTAAGATGGGATGGGATAAATGTGGGTTATGGCCAGATAGTTGCTCAGATGGACATATTGAATTTAATAGCATAATCAATGGACTTTGGGATGTCTAAGATCTGATCATGGCAGCTTCTTCTTTGGCAACCTGTACATCCACCCAGATGCATCCAGATGGATATACTCAATGTACAGAAATTATCTCCTTGTAAAATGTAGCACAATTAATGCACTTTTGGCTAGCTGAGATATTCACTTTAGATCTGATGGGATGCAGTTTTTGGCCCCGTGTTTGGCCTCAAAAATTGAGCGAAACCAAAATATATTTATGCAAATTCGAGTGTGTTGTGCGCAATCAAAAACTACTCTTCAAGGCCATTGCGAATTTTTATGCACACGTAGGCGAGCGCTAAAAAAATTACCGGATAAATCAAGTTACGTTTGTAATTTGTTAGATAATGTTGATAAATCGTGCGCCGAGGCAGCAGATCGCGACGCCAGTTGACACACAGTTGGGTGTACTTGGATCCCTGTCCCTGCCCTGTCCCTGTCCCTGTCCCGGCCTGTCCACGGTTGCCGCCGTCAGCTTTAAGCTTTAAGTAGACAAAAATGATGCAACGCGTCGCCCAGCGAACATATATTTCTCACAGTCGAAATCCGGGGGCTGACACTGTCGGATTCCTCGACGACTGTTTTAGCCGATTTCAATTAAAGCTAGGCTCGACAACTAATGTCAATCGAGATCAACCCGCACACAATTAAAACTATTCAATTATATATATATTCAACTATCAAATTGCATCCATCTGACACTTTCTGCGGTCGCCAGCTATCAATAACCGAGGGGCAACCAAATCCCCAGCATGTGGTCTAATTGTGGGCCTATCAACTAACTGGCCAACTACCTGTCTGGCTGCCTGTCAATACAGACAGGAAAATTGAAAACTTGCCCACTTTTTTCCAGCATTTGAAAAAATTGTAATTTTGTGTTTGCGCAACGGCTGTGCAAACAAGTGTTGCTTTGCATTGTCACAAAATATATATTTAACAAATATTGACAAATCCATTCAAATTTAATTAAAACGAAAACTATTTATTAAAGTTGCATTTTTTGAAATTAATTTGTTCAAAACCAATTAATTAAGTTCGTTTTCTTGTACTTCCTAGTTCCAATAGTTTACATCGAATAATTGAAAATCAATTTATTTAAATAATTTTAAACAGTTTTTTGTACAATGGGTTTAAATGTAACTAAATTTGTTGCACTTCTAAGTTCCCACAATATTTCATCGAATAATTTAAAAATCAGGGAACATTTAAGCCAACATCTTTCCAGTTTTGGCTTAGATCTTCTCTTGGCAGGGTTGGCTCCACAGTCAGAGAGGGGGCGTCCCTTCAGGGCAGGTTTTTGTGGCCCATAGCTGACCCCGATATCAATTTAGATGATGTGGATGCATCCAGACACATGGAACAGTTACTGTTTCATTGTGGATATGGGAAGCAGATGGACTTGTTGATCGCAGGATTAACGACAGGAATAGAGATTGCAATTTGATTAACAATTTAAATCACAATCATTCACCTTTTATAAGGCCCAACATTATTTAAGATGCATCAAGTAGCCCACACCTGTATCTGTATGTCTGTCTCTGTCCCGTAATAGAACAAGAAGATCTTCACCTGGTACGAGAACGAGACATCGACAAATGAACTTTTCATTGGGCGACTGCACCTGGTCAGTCATCCGCACGATCTGGGCAAGGCGTCGGTCAATCTGACTTCCATACGTGAGTCCGACCAGGGCTGGTATCACTGCCAGATCATCTTCCCGAACCGGGCGCCCAGCGTGCGGAACAACGGCACCCGATACCATCTGACCGTGCAGGGTGGTTCCCTGATCAAAATCCCGCCCGTCAACCAGACCATCATGGAGGGCCAGACGGCGTTCTTCCATTGCGTCATGAAGTATCCGGACAGTTCGCAGGCGGCGTGGTACAAGGACGGAGTGCTGCTGCAGGAGGTGCAGGATCTGGTGCGGCGCTCCTTCACTGGCCCCGACGGCAGCCTCAGTATCGATCCGACCATGATGAGCGACCTGGGCGAATACGAGTGCAAGGTGCGCAGCAACGAGGGCGAGCTCCAAACGGCCAAGGCCTTTCTCAACATTCAATGTGAGTACGGAAAATAATACTCCTTCGCAATAATGAAGCCCTTACTCCCTTGGACAGATAAGGCCAAGGTGATTTATGCGCCGCCCGAGGTTTACCTGCCGTACGGCCAGCCCGCCGTGCTCGACTGCCATTTCCGGGCAAATCCGCCGCTAAAGAATCTGCGCTGGGAGAAGGACGGCCTGCTGTTCGACTCTTACAATGTGCCCGGCGTCTTCTACAAGATGAACGGCAGCCTCTTCTTCTCCAAGGTGAACGAGAACTATGCCGGCAGCTATACCTGCACGCCGTACAACGACCTCGGCACGGACGGACCCTCGCCCATCATTAGCGTAATTGTCCTCCGTCCGCCCATTTTCAGCATCACACCAAAGGCGATTTACATACAGAAACTGGGCGAGACGGCCGAGCTGCCATGCGAAGCCATCGACCGGGACGGAAACAATCGCCCAACCATTGTCTGGAGTCGGGTGAGTACCAATTGACACGCCTACCGCCCCTGCTCCCACTCGCAGTTATGCTTGATTGCATTTTGAAATATACATGGGATGTTGTGCTCTTCGCATGGGTGTGGATTGTGGGCCTGACCTAGCCTCTGATTCTGATTCAACTGTTTGACACACAGAAAGATGGCCAGGAGCTGCCCGTGGAGCGGCACAGCTTGAGCGGCGGCAACTTGACCATCGTGAATCTCTTGGAAACGGATCGGGGAATGTACGAGTGCTCCGCGACAAATGAAGCGGCAACAATCACAGCCGAAGCGGAGCTGATGATTGAAAATATTGCGCCACGCCCACCGTATAACCTGACCGCGAACAGCACGGAGACATGCATCACCATCAGCTGGCAGCCAGGTGAGTCGGAAGTCCGATCCGGATTGGCTTGGAAATCCTTAAACTAATGCCCTGCCAGCAGGCTACCTGCGACCCAATCTGGAGTACACTGTGTGGTATCGTCTGAGCGATGCGCCAGAGTGGAGGACGCTGCGCGTGCTGGACAAGACCGTAATGGAAGCCACGGTGCAGCATCTGCTGCCTGGCCGGGAGTACGAGTTCATGGTGCTCAGCCAGGACAAGTATGGCGACGGGATGTTCAGCAAACAGTTCCGCTTCCAAACGCAGGGTGAGCGCAAGATGAGTTTATATTGGAAACCAACTAATCCTGATCGTCTGCAGCATCCCCCCTACGCGGGGAGGACTTTGATGCAGAGCATCTGCAGCACCAGCAGAGTGTGCCGTCTGTCGGAGGATTAGGGGCTCCCTGGAATCTGAGCGTGATCGACACGCCGCAGGGCTGGCTGCTGCACTGGGAGCATCCGACGCAGGGCCTGGAGACGCTGCGTCTGTACACGGTGCGCTGGTGGAAGGAGCCGGATCACTTTCTCATCGGCACCGCCGAAACCTTTGACAACTTCTATCAACTGCGCCATCTCAAAGAGGACGCGAACTTCAAGATTCAGGTGGTGGCCGTCGGAGCAGACGGCCGGCAAGTGGCCAGTCCCGAGCTGTTGCTCGAGGTGCCTTCCCAGCGCAAGATGCGAGCCTTGATCATCGGCAGCTCCGTGGGCATTATATTTCTACTCTGCGCCCTGTGCGCTTTTTTATACGTGAAACGTAGCTGCCTGCGGCATTTGTTTAGCCGGGGTCAGGAGGGTGCCAGCGGGGACGAGGACACGGCCGAGAGCGGCGACTGTGATAGCGACCAGGAGCGGGATAGCAATAAGATTCGCGCTGCCTCCTGAGGAATACAGATCACGTGGCGGTTCGAGGAGATCAGCCAAAGGTCGGAGCAAAGTTCGCGAGTGTGTGTTGTGTTTGTGCCAGAATGAAAATAATAATAAATAATAATTTTAGATTAATATTTTTGCCGAAAATCCAATACTCAGTACCGTTTAATACTGATTTTTAATTTATTTCTAGCTTTTAATTGTATAAAAAAAAATCATTTTACTAATTTTCTTATGTAAAGGTCAACTAATGAAAATCAAATATTACACTCAACAGATATTTTAATTTGCAGATATTTTAATTTTGAATGGCCCGCCTTATGGGCAGTACTTTTCAAATATTGAACTTCGGAAACAGTCCTGTTTTCTCTTTCACACACATTGCGCTTAAGCACAAAGCAATTCGTTTGAATTTTAGTAAGTGGGAAAGAGATAAACAGACGGTGCGAAGGCGAGCAATAACAGAGCTTTTAGTGGAAGCTTTTGCCGTTTAATTTAAATGGCATTTGAAAATTTCAATTATTTTTGTTTCGACATAAATGTAACTTCCGCTTACTTTTTAGATATGTATGTGTTGCAATTAGGCATTGTTAATGGAGCCCAACACGAGTTATCACTGTGAATGCCTCTCGTGCTTTTTAATATATGATATATAAAATATAATAGATATATTTTATATATTATATATAATTTATTACATTTACATTAAATTAAAATTAATATTAAATAACATTAAATTTAACAGCCTTTACCCATTGAGTAATAAGTGGATATATTGAGTAATAATTGGAAATATTTATTACTCAATGAGTAGCCAGTGCAGCTCGATGACGAGCTTCGGTTACTTTTACAGCTCATTTACAAAATTTAATAGTTTTGAAAACGTGAGAAAGCATCTGTGAAAAAGAAGAAGAAGAAAGGGCAATTAGAACAATGAATGTGTTATCCATAAACAATTTTCGGTATTAATTGCCGTCATAAAGATAGTTGTTTTCAGATCACGACATAACGGCGCAAGAAAAACACCTGAGTGCACCGGAAAGCGGCAATGCAGCCAACTCGGCTTAATTGCTGCATCGACCAAATACAATGCACTCAAAACTATTTGGCTTCATCCAAGGCGACACCCCGCGACAGGTTCAATTGATTTAACCCAGACCGCCAAATGTTGTGCACTCGCATTGCTTTGATGCAGTTATATTCCCGTCAAGTGCGAAAAGTGTGTGGAGGGGGGGTTGATATCACGATATCCATTTCATATATCGATCCAATCACGATCATGACTAAGACATCCCCATTTGAGAACGAAGCCTTCTCAGTTGCAGGGGCAAATAGGGTACGCAACAGCTTAAACAATACGCTGCTGATAAGAGCCCGAGCCGAACTGCGTCTAGTTTTTAATGGATTTAATGTTCATACATTCTTACATATGTATGTCTGTTATGTGTTTACATATACATAATGTGCCTATAAAATAGGGTCAATGTTAAAAGCATCGTGTGCTCTGTGCCTGGATGCCAATTTGTGAAGTAATTACATACATATACATATGTACAAACATATACAAGTCTGTACACATTGTATAAGTTGAACTTAGTTAATTCCGCACTTTGGCCGTTAGGGTTGAGAGTTTGAATGAAATGTGTATGTGTATGTGTATGTGTATATGTATGTGTATGTGTCTGTGTACGTGATCGTGTGAGTGTGCTTGTATTCATTGGTATTGCTCATGCGATACTTAGCTGCAAATCGCAATTGTTTTTGTTTTGGTTTAAAATCATGTTGTTCGACTTTTGCTTTGTTTTCAATCCGAATCATCCAGAAAGCTCGTACATAGTTCAAGGTTCAAGCTGCTATAGAACATGGCAGTTAATTGTAATATCGTCGTATATTTTAAAGGTACACTTATCCACAAATAGTTAGTCATCCATTTAAAGTTTGAAGCAATTGCAAATGCGAACGCTAAGACAACGACCATCAGCGCAGACAAAGAAGAAACCAGTTTTGAGTGCAGCTGCACTCAAATCAAGTGCACTGCGACTGCAGTGGTCTGGGCGCGGGTTGGGGCAGGGGCAGGGGCTATGCTGGCCTGCGTTTGCTTTGTGTTTACGATCAGCTGTTTACAGTCAGCTGAAGCACACTCAACAGAAGCAACGCAGCAGCAGCACGCACACACACGCACACATACACGGAATGACGCATGCGCAGACTGCAGCATGCCACACACACACACACGCACTAACACACAGAAACAGAGGCCGTAATAGTGTGGCAGCATTGGGAGACACTCAACTAACAAAGCAAATATGACTACGCAGCAGCAGCAGCTGAGGCACAATGGGGCAAGAGCAGCTTCTGCCCGCTCTCTCTCTCTCTCTCACTCACTCTCTCTCACACCCTCTCGGGCTACACGCCATTGCCGAAATAAACGTGTCGTCTTATGTACGATTACTTGCTCCCCCACACACGCACACAGGCACACACTTAGTGAGAGAGCGGGGCGAGCGGAAGGGAGAGATAGAAAAAGAGAGACGTCGCGTAGCTTAGCAGCAGCATTAGCCGCGCTCACAGTTTCAGTTCTTTTTCGTTCGTGCTGCGCTCAAGTTGTCTGCCTTCTTTGGACAAACTCGTCGCGCGATCCGTAAAGGAAACACGTTTATTGTCTTGTTCGGCCAGCTGCTGCTGCTGCTGTGCTGGGGTCTTTTAAATTAGCCAAGAAAACAACAAGAGTCACCGGTTCTCGGCCCAACTGGAGTAGCTGATGTGCTATGCTCCGGTGGTTCCTTCCACACAACAGTTCGTTGTCCGCCGTTCGCATCGCAATTTAATACCTCGCACAATAATATAAAACAATTACGTATTCAAAGAAAGAGAGAGAGAGAGAGAGAAAGGGAGGCAGCAATAGGAATAGCAGCAACAAAAGCTTTGTGTTGATGAAACAACTGCCGAATTTATGTGAAATATTTGACGATAAAACGGGCCTAAAATAAAGCAACGGTAACGAGCATCTCTAGCACACAGCCCCAACTGTATCTGTATCTGTTGAGAGTGTGGCGAAAAGCATCAAAAAGAAACACGAAAACAAAAAAAAAAAACAAGTTTTATGCGCTGGCAATTCTTGGAATTCATTTATTGTGATTAAGGTGAGAGAATCTAAAAGTTATAGTACACTAGAAAGATGCATGAAAATATAATATAAGTGCGCCCCGTTTAGTGACATGTTTTGTTTCGCTGCGTGGTGGTGGTTCCAACCTATCCCATCCCCTCGCCCTCCTCAAATCTACAAATTGCAGTAAGCCACCAAAATCGGTTGTTTATTTTAATCGACCCACCCCTAAACCCCAATCCGGAGTATTGTGTAAAGATGAACCGTTTTGTTTGCTTCAAACACAAACATTTCAATTCCGCTGCCATAGAAACAGTTAGAAATAAAAGAAGAAGCGGAAAAAAATGCATGCATATGTATCTTTAAATGTATCTTTCCTGCTTTTGTATCTATTGAGCGCGCGTGCGTTCTGTTTGGCTCTCGCGCCGTCGCGCTCTCAGCGAATTGGCAAAGCATTTTTATTTTCATTTTCATTTAATTGTTTACGGTCGCAATTTGTTTATGAAAATTATTCCAAATGTGAATCTGCGTGCAAAGTTTCGTGCCACGCTGATTGAAAGAGGTCTCTGTCTGGCTTTATTATCAAGATTTTATAATCTGGATTTATAAAGATTGCTCCCGCCCCTTCGCTCGTGCCACTAACCCACTTTGAAAGAGCTTAAGGTAGGGCCCAGACGCCCACGTTAAAATTGTCCTTTGGAATTGTGATTTAACAGGCAGAAAGTCCACTTGGCATCGTGATTAGCCAGAAAATATCTGTTGCCGTTGGCTGATAAATCAGACGACCGACAGCCAGGCCTATATAAAACACCTGGGCAGTCGCCTACCAGTTTATAGACTATTACATATCTGCGATTAGCTGGAAAAGAAGGCATTCAATAGCCCCGCCGCTTATCACAATCATCCCTCTAATCGCACAGGCAAACAAATCTGTAATAAACTCGTATACTTTATATATTCGCTTCATAATCTACACCTTTCGCTGAATAGTTGCAATCTTATCGCCGGGCCACCTGCCAAAGCATCCGTCGGGTGCAGCTAAACCCAGAAGTTCCTGTTCATTGACACGCGCCAAGAAAAGCGACGGAAAGTTGCCTTTAAAGGCAATTAAAGTTCCTTTTTCTTTTGATTTATATATGTTAAAAGTCTAGGAAATAATCTATTGAAGAAGAAGATTTCCCTTAAATGAAATTGAAGTCCCTTCTGAGTCTGATTTATTTGCATAAAAAAGCCTAGGAATCAATCTATTGATATGATAAAGGAACCAGCAGCAGATGTTCTCATTAACATATTCTATCCATCTATTTTGTTTATTTCTTTAACAGCTGCTCGGCATCTTCGCATCTGAAGGAATCGATAAAACTGAATTATTCATGAACTTCCAACTAGAAAACAACAGATATGCCAAATAAATTGTGAGACTCAATAATGAATAATGCAAAGTTAAATCTACGAGCAATAAACGCAGAAGATATCCTGTAAATATAGGAGAGAAAAAACATTAATTTAGAGATAAATTTTAATACAAATAAGTAGCTAAATGGTGACTGACTCAACCTGATGCCAATTGCAACTTTATGAAATTAACAAATTAGTCAGATACTCATTAACGTCTAGGAAATGGATGAATTGCATGCCCCAAATGCTCCACTCGTGGACAAAGAAAGCGGCAGCTGCGCCGTCATACTGCCCGCCCAGACAATGTCGCCTCCAAATGCCGTGCATTACAGCACATCAACAAGCGTGGAAGGAGGAGGAGCAATTGCACCCGCAACCTGCCAGCAAGGATCAGGATCGGAGCCCGTGGCCCACCCACTGCCCTTGCAGAAGACCAACGACTTGAAGCAATGCAATGCCGTCTACGGGTGAGTAGCGTGGGTCAGATATTTCATCACCTAAATTCTAAGGTGGACTGACAACTAACGAGATTAGCATAGATTATAATTGTGGTGGGAAATGGGATACTTTCGTGAAATGGAGCTTCATTCTGAATGACCCAAATAGGCTGGCATAATCAGGGCGTGTTTCGGCGCGGGCGCGGGCCGCCCATTAAATAATGGTCTATCTGGCCACTCGGCCAAATCACGTTAGGTCACTTCAACGTTGGCTTTGTCCAGCTGCTCAATGAATCAAAAGGCTTTCGCGCTAAGTTTATATCCAGGTGGTGCTACTAGCAGAAGCGTTAATAGTAGAACATTCAACGGAATGGATATCTTCTAGCTTCTTCGATGCGACGCACCTTCCACGTGAATTGTAAGCAGCTGTGAAAAATCGATAGACAACATGTAATATAGTACAAGATATAGTATGTACATACTATACATATTATACATACATATGTATGTATGTGTGGGTTGTCTCCAGTCATTCTTGGCTCGAGCTCATTTCCAAGGAGCAGCACAAATCGCGTGCCAGCCCGCAAAATGTTGCAGTACCTTCTACTGACAGCTCATTTAACTTATCCACAGCTGAATAACATTCACCGTAAACGTGAAATAAAAGTGTTCTTTCTTGAAGGAAACAGATAAACAAACGCTAATCGTGAATACTTTCAAGTAGAAGCGAGCTTAATTTGATCTCTTACAATCTCTTAAACTTCGTCCTTATAACCTTTCACCCACATTTACCATTCGAGAGGGACGAAAGAAATCTTTGACCCACATTTGTACCAATGACGAATGGTGAGAAATGATTCCTTTAAAATGATTTTGAGGCAGCTCAGGTGTTAAACAAGGTGGAATATTCCCAAAGCCCCATCTTAGCATTCTCCTTCGGAAGTCCGTCAGTATTATGTATAAAGGTATAATATGCATGTAGATAAAAGAGTTGGATTGTTGAGTCCAGTAATTGGCTAGCAAATGGCTGTCTTGTCATTTTTTACACCTGTAACAAATGTGTTTTTATGCCGATGTCGCCCAACGAACGCAACTGCCACTTAAATGGTTTGTAACTAGCTGATAGCAATATCTAAAAGAAAGAAAAAGAGGTGTTAACTTTTGTTCAGTAGCCAGCTGTTTTGACCTTGAACAGTCCGGGCTACCTAGACGCGCCATGATTAAAATTTCAAATAGAACATTCACACATTCACACTCCCACGTGCAGCTAACGCCCACAATGAATGTAATTAAAAAGGCCCTTTCTGGCAGGTCCTGCAGATAGCTGCAGAGCTGCACTTTTCCGTCTGCCAGACAACAGTTGAAAGTCATAAAAAACGTTTAAAATTCCTGACACATCCTTCCTCTCCTTCTCTCTTCCACCTAAGTACTTGTATCTGCTGGTTCATGTTGTTGGCAATGCTAGAGACACACACACACAACACACATAGAGACACACATTCATGGCGTGTGGGCAACGTATATGTATACGTATACGTAACGGTGAATAAAGCTCCGACTACAGCCAAGAGGGCCAGCCATTGTGAGGAACAAGAGCAAAGCGAAGCAGATAAAAATACACAGGACCATAGTCGACATAACGACGCAGGAATACTCTACCTCAAGCTAAAATGTTGTATTCAACTGTCACGACAAGCATTGTTGAACAATTAGCATACTCTCTTGATGGGGAAAGGGCATATTAACAGTTAGCCAAGAAACGTCGATATTATAACCAACTCGTCAGGAGCAATAGCAATGGAAGTCGTAAGAAAAGGCACAGGACCACACTGGCCATAACGACGCAGGAATACTCTACCTTAAAGCTTAAGCTTTTACTGCACAGCAGCAGTTTTTTGTATTCAACTGTCACGCCAAGCATTGTTGAACAATTGGCCTACTCTCTTGCAGAGGAAAGGGTATATAAACAGTTAGCCAAGCATTTTCGATTCTGAAGCCAAGCCGCAGCTGACGACGGCGCCGCGTGCTTGGAAAAATCGAACAAGCCGCCAAGTTGTCCAAACTTTTGCCGTAGTCAGCTCAACCGAGTTGAGTTGAGTTGAGTTCAGTTCGTTTCGGGTCGCTGCAGTCGCAGCCTTACGGCGGCTTTTTAGTGTTTATTTATTGAGAGTTGCAATTTGGCTTTTAATTATTTGTGTGCATATATAATTCGAAAATGTTCCCACAATAAAATGTGCCAGCAAAACGATGTCGTGGCGCGTCGGCTCTAGAAATCGGGCAACATACGGGAGGTCAAAATTGCGCGACGAGTGCGAGGATTATGCAACTGGGTTCAAACGGAATATATGACGTGGCACATAAAGTAATAAATAAAAAAACTGATAGACAGACAGACAGCTGGGCTCCGCGCAGTTGTCAGCCTGTAAACCCGCCGAGACGTTCCTTAGCTAGTTGGCATTGGCGAACACTCCACAGACATATTGTGACCTTTCCCACACATCGAGGTCAGCGAGAACATCTGCTCCTTGAAGACTGACCGCCAAGTGTTTAGTTGATTTTTGTTTAAGGGGTTGCAGGATATTCACCTCGCCTAGCTATATTGATATAGGTCTATCGGAGCAGTGTTATCATCCACTGAACTCGACGTAGTTATCGGTTACTTTGTCATTGCGGGTATTTGGGGTATTTGCACATATGAGCTCTGAGTTTTTATTTATCGCCCCAGTTCCAGTCCGAGCAGTCACCAGTTATGCTTTGATATATGAACCTACATTTAAATAAGGAAACAGCTCAGTTACTCAGCTATTGCTGCTATTAAAAGCCTAATTGCCTCAAAACGTAGATGATCTAATGCTTCGTGCCATCTGATATTTCCGGTTAACTTTTATCAGTGCTAAACAACAATGTAACAAATCTAACCCGGCGCATTTATAGCCTGGGCAAAGCTCAATCGTAACTAGTTTCTATGAGGAACAGTAGCTGCTGAGTTATGGCCCCCTAATCAATCAATATAATTGCTGTTAAAATTGCCCGTAATTACAAGACATCGGTATTGATAAGCAGTTTCTTTTGTTAAATTGTTGACTGATGTTTCCATTTTTTATAAAGCGTGCATAAATCACACGCGAAGAAAACAACAACTAGAAAGAAGGGCTATCTTCGGTGAGCCGAAGATTTAATACTCTTGCAGACCGAACCTTTTCATAATGCCTAGCTCGTATCTAAGAAGCTCAGGGAACATAGTTAATGGCGAGTAAGGTTAAGATATCTTGAATGAAGAACAAGAACTTCATTTTCGATCGATCGGTCCTATGGCAGCTATATGATATAACGATCCAATGTAGATAAGATTTCGAATGCTTCCTACATGAAGAATAGTGAATCCTGTAAATACCCATTTTGGTCAAGCTATCTAGATAAACAAAAAAGTTGTTCATACCACAACTTAATTTTCGATCGATTGTTAAGCTTAATGGGTTCGGAGATGACTCCTTCTATTCGTTACATATTTCTAGATAAAATTATGATACACTCTGCAAGGGTATAATGTCATAATATCCCCTTTCTTGGAATTTATCTGGTTGTTCGTGTAAATGTAAGCCAGAAACTGTTGTTGGTCGAGTTCGTTAACATCGACATGCGCTGCGCTGCACGAAGACAAGGCGTCGTCTCTCGGTGCAAACGAGTACACGCGCACCTAAAATGTACCCAGCCCGGGCCAGTCGCTGGGTACACGCGCACCGAGAAATTCGCGCGAAGCGATTGCAGATTGCGAGAAGGCAATGTGGCTGCTGTCGGAAGTGGTGGAGGGGGAGCGGAAGCGGGAGCGGGCATGTGGGGCGGGCAGCGGCAGAAACTCGTATTTATCGTATCTAAAAGCAGCGTAGCCGCAAACTATAAACAAACTGACTTCTACCAACACAAAATCAACTTGATGACGTTGTCGCGATGTTTGTTTGTTGTTGTTGTCGTTGCTTTGGATAACGAATGTGCACCTCAATCGCAGCTGTTGACTATTTGGGCCGACTTAGCGTCGGCAGCCAACAGCTGATTGACTGACTTTTGTTTGTCGGTGGACGTATCTGATATGGCAAAATATACATATATAGGCCAAAGTCGTAGCCAAATATGTTTGTCGGAATTTGAATTGATTAAGTGTAGGCAAACAGCTCCCTCTACTCATACTCTAAGAGAATATCGACCAAAAGTTGCTCTTTTCTTTTTGAGTGCATAGTGCCTCAGCAGGCCAACGTGCTTTGTTTGATTGTACGTGCTCTGCGTGAATCGGCCAAGATAAACAACGACGGCCACAAAAATACACAACATATTCAACAAATGTATATTTTAAATATGAACTTTGAACCACAACGCACGCTACCCACAAATGCATTAGATATCTGCAGGGTAAATTGTTTGTTTGTTCTAGCAGCAGCTGGAACTCTAGACCCACAGCTTACATCAATTGTACATCAATTGTACATCAATTGTACATCACTTCATCATCTACTATCAGTTAGCTGCGATCAACTGGATGCAGGGTTAAATACTTATTAGATTCAGTACCAGCTAGCTTTCTAGAACTCCAGCCTACATCAATTGTACATCACTTCATCATCAATTAGCTTCGCTCTACTGGTTTCAGGGTTAATTGTTTATTGGTTCTAGCACCGTTTGCCAGCTAGATTTCTAGACCCACAGCTTACATCAATTGTACATCAGTTCATCAAGCATCATCCATCAACAATTAGCTGCGCTCAACTGGTTGCAATAAGTAGTTTGCACCGAAAACTGTGGGCTTTAATTGATATTGGCAGCTTTGGCAAAAGAATGTCGTGCAGTCAGTCGGCATATTTTATCAATAGCAGACCAATCAACGAGGGAGGGCATCACACGGCATTTTATGAATGAAACGCAACTCGAACTTTGCTCTTTACAAGCTTTACGAACGATTGCCGAGAACGGGGGAGGGGGCTGGGTACGAGCTCTTGGAGCGCGGGCACGAATCGAAACGATTGAATCATGATTACGGTCGACTGACTATTGACTATTGACTATTGACAATTGGCTACTTGGCCTGTCGACTGGCTATTGATAAATGTAAAAGCGTAATTCATGATGCCCCGCCAGATGCCAGCTGATAGCGTAGAGTGAAATAAAAAATGAGCCTATAGAAACGTACAAATAAAAATAAGCAAGCATGCCAAACAGTTTGGAGCTGACATTAATCAACTGCAGCGGCAGCAGCCCGGACAGCAATGCTTTGCCACATCCCGTCCAAGTGGAAGGCATTCAGAACACCAGCTTCGAGGTAGCTGTGCAGCATTTGCCATGCAGGCGATCCGTCTACGTTGAGGCCTACACGGATGTGGCCAGGTGCAGGCGTTCGCTGTCCTTTGTCCAGACAAAGCTGACGAAGAACGGGTGTGTGAGCGCGCTGCAGCGCCCAGAAGACGGTGCTCCATGCTGGCAGAAGCCAGTCGTGGTCAAGTAGGCTACGCTACCAGTTAATTGCCAGTTATTTGAACAGCCCAACGATATCTTTGCAGCTCCCAGAACAATTTGTGCAATGGCCGGATCAACACGAACAGCCACAACAACTACGGGCTGGCGCCCAAAAAACAAAACAACAGCAACAGCCCAAATGGGCAGAAGAAGGGCACCATCTCGCTGTCGCATCTGCCACAGCGTCCGCCCGTGGACATTGAGTTCTGTGATATCTCCTACTCAGTGCCAGAGGGACATATTCGTGGCTTTAAGACCATCCTGAAGAGCGTTTCGGGCAAGTTTCGCAATGGACAGATAACGGCCATAATGGGACCCTCCGGCGCAGGGAAGAGCACCCTGATGAACATCCTGGCTGGCTACAAGTAAATTTATTGATTAAGCCAACTTTAACCCACTTTTTAATCAAATTTATTCCTTGCAGAACCTCTCAGCTGAGCGGCTCGGTGCTGATCAACAGCAAGGAGCGAAACCTTCGGCGGTTCCGTAAGCTTTCCTGTTACATAATGCAGGATGATGTCCTTATAGCTAACCTGACCGTGCGCGAGGCCATGATGGTGGCCGCCAATCTAAAGCTCGGCAAGAACATGATCAAGTACGCCAAGTGCGTCGTTGTCGAGGAGATACTGGATACGATTGGACTGAAGGAATCGGCCGACACGTTTACCTGTAATCTGTCGGGCGGCCAACGGAAACGTTTGTCGATAGCCCTGGAACTGGTCAACAATCCGCCGGTCATGTTCTTCGACGAGCCAACCTCCGGCCTAGACAGCTCCACCTGTTTTCAGTTGATTTCTCTGCTGAAATCGCTCGCGCGTGGCGGTCGCACCATCGTCTGCACCATTCACCAGCCGTCGGCACGTCTTTTCGAGAAATTCGATCATCTCTACCTGTTGGCCCAGGGTCAGTGCGTGTACGAGGGTCGCGTGCACGGCCTGGTGCCGTACCTATCGTCCCTCGGCTATGAGTGCCCCTCATACCACAATCCCGCTGACTATGTGCTCGAGGTCGCCTCCGGAGAGTACGGCGAGGCCGTGCCCAAGCTGGTCGAGGCCGTCAAAAGCGGCATTTGCAAAAAGTACATGCACAAGGATTACGGACTCAATCTGGCCAACGCCAAGGGCATAGCCAACGACATTATCAAGGGCAGCGGCAGCGGCTTGGAGAATTGCAATGCCAACACCACGGCCGTTGCGACGATCCGACTGGAGGATGAAAAGTCGCCAATTACACTGGAACCCATAAGCTATGCGGACGCGGACGCGGACGAGCTAGCCGAGCTGAAACCACCGAAGCTGGAGGCACAGCAGTCACAGAACTCCGAATGCAGTGCAGCTGTCAACATGGCCACAACGAACGAGGACAGCTGCAGCTTCAGTTCGTCGAAGGGTGGCCAGAGCCAGAATGCCGTATCCGGCGGCACAAATGCCGTAGTCGGTTGCATGACCTCACTGCTGGACTCGCACGAAAGTGTCGTTACGCTGCCCAACAAGACGGGCTTCCCCACCAGCGGTTGGACGCAGTTTTGGATACTGCTAAAACGTTCGTTCCGGACAATTATGAGGGATCGCATGCTGACCCACATGCGGCTGGCTTCGCATATAATTGTGGGTGCGATCATCGGGATGATCTACTACGATGTGGGCAACGAGGCCAGCAAGATTATGAGCAATGCGGGCTGCATTTTCTTTGTCTCCCTCTTTACAACGTTTACGGCCATGATGCCCACGATCCTAACCTGTAAGGGCTGAAATTTCATTTAACAAATATATAATTCAATTTGAATCCCTTACAGTTCCCACGGAGATGTCCGTGTTTGTGCGGGAGCATCTCAACTATTGGTACTCACTCAAGGCGTTCTACTTTGCCAAGACCATCGCCGACATTCCCTTTCAGGTAAGCACCTGGTAAATTAATTACTTCCAAATATTAACGGACATCTTGCTCTGCAGATTGTCTTCTCCAGCGTCTTTGTGCTGGTTGTCTACTATCTGACCTCGCAACCGATGGAACTGGAACGCATCTCGATGTTTGTGTTCATATGCGTGCTCAACTCTCTCGTGGCTCAGTCTCTGGGACTACTCATTGGTGCCGGCATGAATGTCGAGTCGGGTGTTTTCCTTGGACCCGTCACGACGATACCAACTATTCTGTTCTCCGGTTTCTTTGTCAACTTCGATACTATACCGGCATATTTACAGTGGGTCACATATGTTAGCTATGTGCGGTACGGCTTTGAGGGTTAGTTCTACTCCACATTTCAATTGACCAAATTGAGTAATATTTTGTTCGTTTTTCAGGGGCCATGGTGTCCATTTACGGCATGGATCGCGCCAAATTGCATTGCAACGAGATATACTGTCACCATCGCGTTCCCAAGAAGTTTCTGGAGTGGATGTCAATGGAGGATGCACGCTTCTGGGTCGATGCCGTAGCCCTGATAGGAATCTTTTTCGCACTGCGTATTATTGCCTACTTTGTACTCCGCTGGAAGCTGCACATGATACGCTAAGGAGCAGAAGGACTTTCCTTTCCAAGTAACCAATGTAAATAGAGGACGCGCAATTGGAATTATATTAGATTTCAAGTACTGTAGATAGGCGTAGCTAAATGGTGCTTCGAATTTTCGTTTCACGTTTATTTGCTGTAGAATACTCTGTATAACAAGGGGATATTAGACAGGCACGGATTGTAGCTGTTCCATGTACGAAATATGTAGATTTCACTCACTCAAATCCCAATGCCCATCAAGTTGTACATTTATAAATAGCCAAAGCATGATTAGGCACGTTCGTTAAAGTATAAATCTTGTGACCAAGCATAAGAGTCTGAACTTAAATAGGTTGAAAAAAAATTATTAACAAAAATGTAGACAAGTCAAGTAAGCTATATTGTTGTGTATTTTCCGCCAACTTCTTCTGCTTAACTCAATTATTTTAGCCCAAAAGAAAAACCCAACGTTTTATTGATCGTTCCGTCCCCTTTCGTAAATCAAATCCACCTCTTGACAACATTTTAGCTGATTTTAATTAAAATATAACAAATTGTCTTTAGTGAGAGTTCGACCGGATAATATGGAACGTGCTTAGAGCCCAACTAAAATAAAATAGTATGAGCTTTGTGATACAGAAAACTGCAATTAAAGATCTTGAATCCATAGACGGAAACGGAATTCGATTGTGTCCAGGCAAAACTGGTGATATGAAGCAATTATTATTATTATCACAATTTTTACGATTAATCTTCAATAAAATCTTTGTAATTTATACACGCATCATCTTTGAAATTAAGTAAATGTTTAGTTTTAATGTGAAATGTCGCCAAAAGAAATGCAATATTAATTTTACATCCTATTCGAGCCCCAAACCTAACGCTATGGAAAGCCAAAGAACTATCCGATTAATTGGGAAAGCGTTCTTGGATTATTTTGCCCCCATCAGTTATACATAATTTGTGATACATATAGAAATAAAAAGCAAATCTAAATTAATATTAAACAGCAAGCTGTGGCCACATATTGAGCATCCTCTGAGGAGCAAAATTGATTAACATTGTAAATGTCTTTTGGACAAAACAATTAAATAACAAATCATGTATGTAAATTCTTAGTTGTTTATTTGTATAATATAATATACACACACAACAACCCAGTAAAATATTTTTAATAAAGAAACCAAAACTATCATAATATATATGTTATAATTTGTTATTTGCTTATTTGTATTTGTGTGTATGCATATGTAACAAGGAATATAAGTAGTAGCTTTTAAATTCGCTGCCCATTTGTATAAGAGTTATCTCACTCGCTCTAACACTTAAAAACAGATTACGTCACGCGCAAACAATAATAAGCTAGAGCGAGACACCAAACATTGTTGAATTTATAGCTTGTTTCCATTGAGTATAAAATACTTAATAGGGAAAAGCTTTCATGAATGGTGGTTGTCCCCGCTAAGCGATGTAAACTGGGCGTTGACTTTAAAACCTTTTTTTATATTTTGAGAAATGTTGCTTGTTAACAATTAATCTATTTCTTTTATTATTTTATTATTATATGTATTTTTGGTACTGTTGTTTGAATGTATTTGCTATAGTTCACACGAAAAATTGTTTTGTGGTAATCCAGTTAATAATGTGATTTATTAATTTATATTTTTCATAGGTACTTATCTGTTTATTTGCGTCTCTTCACAGATTTTTGATTCGCCAAGCTGTCCGCTTCATTTGAGCCCGCCTAAAACAAACACATACAGAAAACTCAGCTGTGATATCTGTGACGTTGGCGATATTTCACAGATATGTCCCAAACAGCGGGGAATTTCTCATATGTACATATACATACACAATAGTAGCCCGTGTTTGTGTCACACTCAAAATCATACTTAAGGCACGCTGCGCATCAGAGCAAGCTCAGTGTGGATTCGAGCGGCATCCGAATCACTTCGAAACGTCTGTTGCGATCGCTTAAATAAATTGAAGCTGGGCTTTGTTTTGCTGTGTTTTTTGTGTGTATTGTGTGCTGATAGGGAACAAAAAACTAAAAACAATAGTTACTGTGAATCATGTGCAATCGCACTATTCTATAAAGAATATATAGTACATCATTAAATTATAATTGTTTAAGCACCAGCAGCGATCCCCTCTGACCGTAGTTTCCCGGGATCCTAATTCTATTGAATTCGCCGAAAAATAGAAAAAACAAAATAAGCGATTATGTCGCGGATTTTGGTTTTTTGTTTTTGTGTATTTCAATTGGGACTACTCGTAAATGCTACTGGGTAAGTAATATGTGCAAAACCTAGGCTAAACCTTATTTAAGAGGTGCTGAACTTTTATCTATCTATATGTTTATGCACTGTAGAGTGCTTAACAAGAAATATTCCTGAAAGATTATCTACGATAATGACTGTATATTTAAAACCGGTTGGATAGGCATAAAAGGTAAAGCGTGTGCACACTTTCCATAGCGACACCTTTCTCATTACGTTATCTCTTGACATGTTTAAGAAGAAGAAAAAAAAATGAAGCAACACCGAAAAGATGTCTTTAATATGCTTGATTGCAAGCGGAGCGAGGTTTAGGTTCTCTGCATTTTTATACGCTTGCCGAGAGTATTATGATTTTTTCGCGAAATGTGTGGAGATATCTCCGACCCATATGTATATATTCTTGATCAGTATCAACAGCCGAGTCGATATAGCTCAGTTCTAATGCTATTTTAATGAAACTTTGCCGAAGTGGACGAGATATATATGTATGAAGGAACCGGCTGTATCGGAGCACTATATCATATAGCTGCCATAGGAAAGATTGGTCGAAAAGTAGATTCTTGCATGGAAAACTTTTTGTTTTTCAAGATATCTCAACCATAAGCGACATTAACTATTTTGCCTCTGCTTCTTAAAAGCATTGTGCGAAGGTTGGGTCTGCAAGGGTATTAAATGTTCGGCGTACCGAAGTTAGCGCTTCTTTCTCGTTTCTGATTGATGTATTCATAGCGCTTAGCAGTTGAGACTTATACAAAGAGAATTACTTTGCAAATTTGTATATATAAGAATAATATTAATTTAGAAAAATAAAAAGTACATAATTACGTAAAGTTCTAATTAATGAATTTGAATATTTCAGCTTGTACACGGTGATTGGACCTGGGACCATACGCTCGAATTTCAAATATAATGTGGCCGTATCCGTGCACAAGGCCGAGGGGAAGAGCATCATAAAGGTGGGCATAACTGGCCCATCCTATAATGAGACAAAGCAGGTGGAGTTGCAGCCCATGTCGACGACGAATGTTGAGTTCGATGTGCCAAAGTTGGTGAACGGGGATTACAATTTGACAGCAGCCGGAATTGAGGGCGTTATCTTCCAAAATTCCACCAAGCTGAACTATGCCGATAACAAGCCATCAATATTTATACAATCCGATAAGGCAACCTACAAGCCGTCGGATCTAGTGCAGTTCCGAGTTCTATTTCTGGATGAGAACACGCGACCTGCGACCATCGACAAGCCGATTACGATTGCAATCACGGACGGAGCTCAGAATCGCATCAAGCAATTGACGGACGTTCAGTTGACCAAGGGCGTGTACGCCGGAGAGCTGCAGCTGTCGGAGCAGCCGGTGCTGGGCATGTGGAACATTGCTGTCAATGTGGCGGATGAGAATGCGGAATCCAAGTCCTTTGAGGTAGCCAAATATGTGCTGCCGAAATTCGAGGTAATTGTGGAATCGGCCAAGGATGTGCCCGTACAAGATGGTGTCATCAAGGCAACAATTCGAGCCAAGTACACATACGGCAAGCCGGTGAAGGGCAAGGCGACCGTCTCCATTGAACCGAACTACGGCTACTTTGGACCCGGCGAAATTGACGTGCGTCAGATGAAGACCATCGACGTCGATGGAAAGGGTCATGTCGAGTTCCCAATACAGGGCTCGCAATATAGCTCACGTTATACGCCGCCCTTGAAGATCTTTGCCGAGGTAACCGAGGATCTGACGGGCAACAAACAGAACGCAACAACTGTTGTCACAGTGCACGCCCAGCGCCACAAACTCGAGGTCGTCGATCCTGTGCCCTATTATCATCCGGGCAAGGCGTTTGTCTATCAGTTTGTAGTTAAAAATTTGGACGGTTCACCTGTGCGAGATGCGACGAAAAAGGCAAAACTGTCATTTGATCCGTCTCAAAGGTTTTTCGTTTTCGATAGACATCCGAATCCCACATCTTCACCCGAGACCATTGAGTTCGAAGCTCCTCTAAACGAGCACGGTATTGCCACATTTAATGTTGTCCTGCCCGAAAGCGAGGGTCGCTATTTGAGTGTCAGAGGAGCCTACGCGGACTCCAGCTCCTACTTGGGTTCCATAAACAAATTCCAGCCGACTGTTGAATCTTCCGAACCGCTTAAGATTCAAGTTAACTCAAAGAAGTAGGTTTCTAGGACATCCTTTTACTTTTCTATTAAAAGAAGTCTAACTTTATAATTTGTCTTTTAGTCCTAAGCTCGGCAACGACGTTTCCTTCGATGTTAAGTCAGACGAACATATTCCTTACTTCGTCTACGCAATTGTCGCCCGGGGAAATATTGTAAAATCCGAACATGTCCAGGTACCAACAGATCGCAAGAGCTACACCGTGAAGTTTACGCCCAGCTTTGCCATGGTGCCGCAGTCTTCGATCTATGTGTATTACATCTTCAACAACGAGCTGCGCTTCGAAGAGAAAACCATAGATTTCGATAAGGATTTCGAGAACTCGGTATGTAGAGAGAACCGCAATCGTCCTGCTCGAAAATATAATAAAGATTATTTTGCGCAGATTGAGATTTCTGCTCCGCTGGATGCCAAGCCCAGCGAGGAGGTCAAGCTGCAAATCAAAACTGATGCCGATTCGTATGTTGGACTACTTGGCGTGGATCAGAGTGTGCTCTTGCTGAAGTCCGGAAATGATTTGGCTCGTGATGAGGTTTTCAATAGCCTCAACAAGTACAAAACATCTACGCCCTGGCAACAGGGCTATGGTCGGTATCCGGGACAGTCTTCCGGTTTGGTAACACTCACAAATGCCAATTACCCCTATAATTTCGGTAAGTTAATGCGGATAAATACGAAAAAGGGAAAATATAGCTCAATTATTGGCGGATGTAATGAGACGAGGAGACTTCTGTTAGGGTTAGAACTTATTTCTTGGTGTACGAATTTTAGCAACGCGTTCATACGATGCGGTTGATGGCATGTTTGATACATATCCAATATACCTAGAAGAGGCTGAAGCTGATTTAGAAGATGATGTCGGTGGTTTTGTTGCCAGAGATGAAATTGATTCCCCGACAACCCATCAAATTGAATTGGTACGCGAAAATTTCGCTGAGCTTTGGATATGGCATTCGGCCAATTTGAGGTGGGTTTGATGCCTGAAGTCCTAAAGCATGAAGCGCACGTATTAATCAAGTATTAAACAAAGTAACAATTAGTTTGAGACTTCACCTACAAACACAATTAATATGCTCCCGACTTGGACAACTAAGGTTGAGGTCTTTATCGCTCAGCCTACAAGGTCTAACCTTAGTACTATGTGCTATTTCTTTGAGCTTTGGATTTGGCATTCGGCCAATTTGAGGTGGGTTTGATGCCTAAAGTCCTAACGCTCGTATTAATCAACTATTAAACCAAGTAACAATTAGTTTGAGACTTCACCTACAAACACACTTAAAATGCTACCGATTGAAGGTTGAGGTCTTTCCGCTCGGCCTTCGATGTCTAACCTTAGTATGTACTATAGTTTTAAGGAGAGTATTACTTTGACATCGCACGTTTATCAAGTGCCCACATAAATCATGGCTTTTTGGAGGAGATACAAGTACGTGCAGAGATTCCGGAAAGCTGGTTATTTGATATTGTCAATGATTTTGATTTTTGTTATTGTCTCCGGCCGGTTTAAATCATTTTTACTTTAAGTCTTACTAAAGTCAACCAATTGCATGTAGGTCACGTATTCTATGCCGAAGCCCTTCCTTTATTTAGACCTGGGATTGTGCTGTACTCGATGGCAGCTGGGTCGCCCATGCCCGTTTCTTCGGCAGGATTTCCAGGAGCAGTAGCTGCTCCTACGCTGGTGCCCGAAATTCGGAAAGAATTTCCTGAAACCTGGATATTTGTTGACAAGCTGACGTAATTGTGAAAATCTTAAATAGTACTGTTTTTTTCCTCGGGCAAACAACTAACTGTTAAATCTGGACTAAAATCTGTATGGAATAAGCGTTAAAACTAACATTAATCACATTTTGCAAGGGGCTTGCAGATAACATTGCCTAAATACTCTCCTAATAGGCCCATTTATTTGGAGTAGCCTTTCTTTTTCAGGCAACATTAACAATCTTATTTTTTTAGCAGATACATTCCATGTGGCACTTGAACTAGATAGCGTGGCAGTTCACATTGATCTCGTTTCTGACCAGAATATTCAAATACGTAAAGAGTTTTCCGAAAGCTGGATTTTTGAACACAGCGAGAAGTATGAAAGTTCTTCAGTTCTTATTTTGTGAAATCAAATGTTGCACCTCTAGTCTTGACCTTTTTATGCATCTTTATGTTCCTACCCAGTCAAAGCAAAATCTCGTCTTCAGGTTTGCGGGCTATTTTTTAAAACATGTTGAACACTTTCTAGAAACTTTTCTTTAAACTCTTTGGATGTGATGGTAGTCGGTTAAAATATGTTCTAAACTTAAGTCCCCTTTAATGATTAAGTATTATGTATTTGTTGGATATTTATTTCAACAGAAGATCGAAACGCATATTTTTAAAATGGGCTTTTTGTGCTTAGGTTTGCGAATGTTGCGACGTCCTGTGAATCGGGTTTCCATTTCACAGTTTATTCCTCCAAGTATTAATAGCAACACCTTAGGATTTATAGGAATTACAGAAGCACCTAATGCTTCTCCTGCCGCTGCAGCTGCGCCTCAAGTTCGCAAAGACTTTCCCGAAACTTGGATATTTGCCGTAAACACAACGTAATTGTGACACATTTTTATACTATGAATGAAAATGATATCTTAATTAAATCGTAAAAACGCACCGAACACTTCACCTAATAAGTGCACTATGATAAAGTTTATAGTAAAATTAAAATGGGTAATTTTCGGATTAACAAACAACATTTAAAATATGGAAAGCTCGCCAAAACCAGCCCCAATTATCTTATATTTTAATAACAGAAAGTCCTTCTTTGTTTTTTTTTGTTTTTTATTTGAATTTGTTATCATTGCTGATAAAATACCAATTTGTACCTAGAAATGATTCAATATTATCTGCGACCTATTGCGATTCCCCTCGCGGGGTCACCCGATTCGGTTATGGCTCCGGGACCTCCAGGTCGTCCAGGACCTCCGCCGCCGCCGCTGCCAATTGCTGCGTCGGTTGTTCCAGGTCCCGCAGCAGCCCCTCAAATCCGCAAAGAATTCCCCGAAACTTGGATATTTCTAAACAACATAACGTAACTTTTGCATTTGAACTAATTAGAAATAAATGTGCCAAAGGTATAATGGGTTGCGCTTTCAGCTTATTATTAATCAAATAACTCACACACACACACACAAAGTGTACACAGATCTAAAATGAATTACTAACGAACTAATTAAACATTTTATCTGCATTTAAAGTAAACAATATTAAGAAACTGGACTCGGGTTTCATACCAATAATGAAAGTCAGTGGGGAAAGGCAAGGTGCCAACAAAACACGAAAGACCACACAAAAGCCAATTGATTCCGAAAACATTTCCAAAGAGGGGACGAACCCAAAATTATCTGCCATACGCGAAATATTTATGGAAACTTGGATATTTCAAGGAACATTTACAAAAACGTACACAAATATTTCGCATCAAGAACTGTAGATAAAAAATAACAATCGTCACATATACTAAAATAATGCTTTGTATCATATATGTTTGGTGTATTCATCATTTAAGACATTTATAACATTCATTGCTAACAGAGGGAATACGAATACTTAACCCTTTTTGTGCTTGTCTGTGCTTAATGCGAAATGAGATATCTGAATGAAGCCTTTTCTGGTTTTTTAATTTCCTTGAAACAGCACGGATGCGGAGGGCTTTACTTTGGCCAAAAAGATACCGGATACCATAACTTCGTGGGTCGTAACTGGCTTCTCGTTGAACCCAGTTACCGGATTTGCTCTGACCCAGAGTCCAAGCAAAATTCGAGTGTTCCAGCCCTTCTTTGTCTCCACCAATCTCCCTTATTCGGTAAAGCGCGGTAAGTACTCAACAAAGATAGTTGCAAGTATGACATATGTATAATACTCTCAACATTTTTACAGGCGAGGTCATTGCTGTGCCCGTAATTGTTTTCAACTACATGGACAAAGCGCTCGACGCCGAGATCACAATGGATAACACAGACAAGGAGTTCGAATTCACAGAGGCCACCAACGAGGTCGAGGAGAAGTCAATAGATGAAATAAAACGCGTGAAGCGCATTACGATACCCTCGAACAACGGCCAGAGCGTCTCGTTTATGATACGCCCCAAGAAGGTGGGATCGATCACCTTGAAGATCACAGCGACAACTCCGTTGGCGGGCGATGCGGTTCATCAGAAATTGAAGGTCGAACCGGAGGGCGTCACGCAGTTCGAGAATAAGGCTGCTTTCCTCAATCTCCAGAACCAATCCGAATTGAGTCAAGAACTGAAGGCCATGATACCCAACGAAGCCGTTGCAGACTCTGAATTCATAGAGTTCTCTGTGGTTGGTGATCTGCTTGGTCCCACCATTAAGAACTTGGATAACCTGGTGCGAATGCCCTATGGCTGTGGGGAGCAGAACATGGTCAACTTTGTGCCAAATATTTTGGTGGTCAAATATCTGGAAGTGACTGGCCGAAAAATGCCCAATGTTGTGGCCAAGGCGAAGAAGTTCCTCGAAATCGGTTACCAGCGTGAACTTACCTACAAGCACGATGATGGCTCCTACAGCGCCTTTGGCAAATCAGATCCTTCTGGTAGCACCTGGCTAACGGCCTATGTTGTGCGCTCCTTCCACCAGGCCGCTAAATATACGGATGTCGATCCCAAGGTCATAGTGCAGGGCCTGGACTTTCTTGCCTCCAAGCAGAAGGATAACGGCGAGTTCCCCGAGGTGGGCAAGTTGTTCGACAATGCCAATCAGAATGCCTTGGGACTCACCTCCTTCGTGCTGATCGCGTTCTTCGAAAACGAAGTAAGTAAACCCTTGTTCGTCTGAAAGTCTTAACATTACTTAACTCCACAATTTGCAGGAAGTCATATCAAAGTATCAAAAGACCATTGACAAGGCTCTGCAGTATGTCGCTCAGGAGGTGGACAAGACAGAGAATCAATATTCCCTCTCGATTTCGGCTGTTGCCCTGCAGTTGGCCAAGCATCCGCAGGCAAAGAAAGTCTTGGCCAAGCTACAGAGCGTCGCAAAACAGGAGGATGGTCGCAAGTGGTGGTCGAGCTCCGTCACTGGATCCGATCGCTTAACCTATTGGCGTCCCAGCAGCAATGATGTCGAGATAACCTCTTATGTGTTGATGGCTTTGTTGGAGGAAGAGCCGGCAGATGCCTCGCTGCCAATAATCAAGTGGCTGATCGCCCAGAGGAACAGCAATGGCGGCTTCACCTCCACGCAGGACACGGTCATCGGACTGCAAGCCCTGACAAACTTTGCCTCCAAGACCGGATCGGGCACGGGTACGATTGACATTGACTTCGTTTCGGATAATGACAGCAAGGGCAACATTAAAGTGAATCCAGAAAATTCCCTGGTACTCCAGAGTCACGTTTTGCCCAAGACCACGCGTAAGGTTAACTTCACCGCCAAGGGTCAGGGGTCGGCAATGGTTCAATTGTCCTACAAATATAATCTGGCTGAGAAGGATAAGAAGCCTAGCTTCAAGGTGACGCCTACTGTGAAGGACACACCACTGCAGCAACTGACCCTGGAGGTCTGCGCCGAGTACGTGCCCCTTGAGATGAGCGACCAGCAGAAGGACTCCAACATGGTCGTTATGGAAATAGCTTTGCCTTCGGGCTATGTTGGCGACACGGATAGCTTTGAGAAAATTCAAGCGGTTGATCGAGTTAAGCGCATCGAAACAAAGAACGCGGATTCCATGGTGATTGTCTACTTCGACAGCTTGACACCAGGTGATGTGAAGTGTTTACCCGTGGAAGGCGTCCGGGCGCATTCGGTTGCCAAACAGAAACCCGCCGCGGTGTCCCTCTACGACTACTATGAGACGGATCGCCGTGCCACCGAGTACTATCAGGTGAAGTCCTCCCTATGTGACATTTGTGAAGGCGCCGATTGTGGGGAAGGATGCAAAAAGGACAAGTAATTTACAGTTGTTGATCCTCTAACTTGCTCAAAATCAAAGCAAAGAAATGAATAATCCAGCCTATAAATGGAGCTCAATAAATATTCAATAAAATTAATGTGCATTATTAATTGTTTATTTAGCATTCAATTATTTCTTAAACTAATTCATATACATCGCAGAAATAGCTTACAATTTTCGGATTACGACTATCGACTATTTAAAGAAAAAAACTCTAAATTTTCAACAAATTTAAAATATATGCTAAAAGGTCACATCGTAAAATTGGAAACTTGTAATAACTATATCTCGGGTAAGTTTCTTTTAAGAGTCCACTAAGCCAAGCATTTCCCAGATTGAATAACATTTATTAAAAGTGCAACAATTTACAGGGTATTTTTAGTTAGTAAAATAAATGAGAATGCTAAGAAGTGCTTATCATTGCAATAAGTACTACCGATTAGTAAATTCTTTAATCATAATCTTTATGGCTCGACTTCTTTACACAATTGCTAGACGAACTACTAGAAATATTTCATTTGGCCAACAAACTTCAAACTGCAAACATGAGGCTATACGAATTATTTGCTGTAATCTTTTTTGTTGCCACAATTGATGCGGCAAGTGTTTTTCAAAAAGGGGAAGTTGAACAAAAAGTGCGCTATGACAACTACAAGGTTTTCAAAATTAAGTACGAAACGCCTGTGCAACGACAAAAGCTGCTCGATTTGACAAAAATATATCAGAGTGTAAGTATTTGAATTTTCAATATTTATTAGTAAGTATTTAAATAAATATGAGCAAGATATTCCGATATTTTTATAGTTCAGATTGTGGCAAGAGGATAGCTCTGAGTGTTATTTGATGGTCACGCCAAATGCATTGCCCCTATTCAAGGAAACATTAAAAATGATTAATGCTAGTGCCGAGATCCTTATTACAAATGTGCAGGAGTAAGTAGAAGAGAAATTCGGGTTTAATTTGTTCAATATTTTATATTATTTTTCAGTTTAATTGACAAAGAGAATGGGGCGGATGCAAGGGCTTCTGGTGATAAGTTCGGTTGGACACGTTATAATAGCTTGCCTGAAATAGATGCCTGGCTGGATGAAATACTCGCTGCCTATCCGGATGTTACTGAAGGGTTCGTCATCGGCAAATCATATGAGGGTCGCGACATACGCGGCATAAGGATCTCATACAGATCGGGAAACCCGGGCGTCTTCATCGAATCCAATATACATGCGCGCGAATGGATAACCTCGGCCACGGCCACCTGGTTGATCAATGAGCTACTCAGCTCTAGCGATGATCTGGTGCGGGAATTGGCCGAAAGCCATGACTGGTATATTGTACCTGTGCTCAATGTAGATGGATTTGTCTACACCCACGATAAGGTTAGTGCAATTGAGTATTAATTCAAGTTATTTAAATTACCTATTTGTACACAGGATCGTTTGTGGCGTAAGACACGTCAACCATCGAGCATTTCAGAGTGCATTGGCGTTGATCCGAATCGTAACTACGACTCGCATTGGATGGAGAATGGCGGCGCCTCCTCCGATCCCTGCAATGAGGCCTATGCTGGGCCGCATCCATTCTCGGAGCCAGAGTCAAAGGCCTTAGCGGATTTTGTGGCCAGCATCAAGGATAAACTGAATATTATGATAGCCTTTCACTCCTATAGTCAACTCCTGCTATCACCTTATGGGCACACTAAAGATGAGGTCCCTGAGAACTACGATGACCTAATGCAAGTTGCCAAGGCCTTTAGCGATACAGTTAAGGATCTGCCCTATGGCACAGTCTACAGATACGGCTCATCCGCTGGTATTCTCTGTGAGTTATACAAAGATATATATAGTTAACCGGCATATTATAATATGATTCAAATTTAGATCCCGCCTCAGGCACCACTGCCGATTGGGCCTATAACGAAGAGGATATCAAAATATCTTACACCATTGAGTTTCGTGACACCGGGAATTTCGGGTTTGTTTTGCCAGCCGCCTTCATTATACCCAATGCCGAAGAGGCTTTGGTTGGTATAATTGCCCTACTGGCTGAATCAAAAGAGTTGGGTTACTTGCAACCCAAGTACATATAACTTTCCTTGGACGGTAAACTACAATTAACAAATAAACCAATGTCAATTTAAATGCCTTTTAATTGCCCACATAGTTATCAGGCTCTTAAGAGTACTACGCTATTAAGAAAATTTCCGTATGCTCATGGACAATCAATAACCCGACATTATTATCTATGAGCATGTAGTAGTAAATTTAAAAGCGTAAAGAATTTCACGTGTTTTCATTAATGAGCTTCTTGGTACTCTATAATTTGGGAATCTCTCACTTGATAAGCTCACCAAATGTTAGACTTCTTATTGCTTTACACACCTCGTGGTCAAGAGAAAAAACTGAGTGTATATCATTACATAATTAAAGCTGGGAACAATTATTTATGTATTTTAAAGGACAAAAAATAATCAAGATAATTTAACATTTAAGAGAGTTACGAAAATTAATTTAAGGATGCGTTAAATACACAACTCGATTTTTATCCAGATGTCTTCGATGAGATACTCAACTCTAACGATGTTCTAGTTCGGTACTCGGTCCAATTGCACTGAAAGCCAAATATTATCTCTATATAAAAAACTGTTTGTCTTAACTGACTGACTGATTGGTCATCAACGATATGAGAGTTGCCAGTAAGAAGGACAGAGAGCAGAAATACAAGCCAGCCGTTGTAATGTTTTCGTGCATATATGTATTTACCTACACGTTGGAAAGAGTCAGATGAGATCAACAGACAAAAATCCTGTAGCGAGAGCGATGGGCATTAGGGCTTCACGATTGAAAGAAGAAGAGCCACCAGTATAAAAAGAGCAGCGCTTTGCAGTTGGACTTCAGTTGAAGCTGCAAAGTGGCCCGGCAAGGAGCTGCTTATTAACATGCATTTACATGTTGAAAAGAATGTAAGCAGATCACATGTGAGAGGAAGCGAGATGGCAGTGCAGGAACAATACTAATAAGGAGACTAAAGAGTAATATGAACTGCTCGACCAACAGCTACGATTGAAAGAAGAAGAGTCAACAGTATAAATAGAGCAGCGCGTTGCAGTTGGACTTCAGTTGAAGCTGCAAGCTGGCCCGGCAAGGAGCTGCTTATTAATATGCACTTACATGTTGAAAAGAATGCAAGCAGATCACATGTGAGAGGAAGTGAGATGGCAGAGCAGGAACAATACTAATAAGGAGAGTAAAGAGTAATGTGAACTGCTGGACCAACAGCTACGATTGAAAGAAGAAGAGCCACCAGTATAAAAGAGCAGCGCTTTGCAGTTGGACTTCAGTTGAAGCTGCAAGCTGGCCCGGCAAGGAGCTGCTTATTAACATGCATTTACATGTTGAAAAGAATGTAAGCAGATCACATGTGAGAGGAAGTGAGATGGCAGAGCAGGAACAATACTAATAAGGCGAGTAAAGAGTAATGTGAACTGCTGGACCAATAGCTACGATTGAAAGAAGAAGAGTCAACAGTATAAATAGAGCAGCGCTTTGCAGTTGGACGTCAATTGAAGCTGCAAGCTAGTTCGGCAAGGAGCTGCTTATTAATATGCGTTTACATGTTGAAAAGAATGTACACAGACCACATGTGAGAGGAAGCGAGATAGCAGTGCAGGAACAATAATAATGAGAGTAAATATAAATTTTTTACTAAGGAAAATGTTGCCACATTGCGATGCCCAATTATTCAAGAGGCCAAATGATGATTTTTTTTTAATATCTCGGGTAAATAATGTTTGATTTTGAAAATTATATCTTTTTGAGTTTATGCGGATCCCTACTTTCAATTGACATTCCATCAAACAAATACAAAATCGATTGGTTAAATTTAATTGGTATAATATCTTTGCAAGCTGAATCTAAAAAGCTGGTTTATCTGAAACCTAAATGTGAGTTTTATTTGCCTGGAAAGCTGGACAGTCATAAATCAATAAAGATAATTTCCAGAAAAATGTGTTGGAATGCTACTTAGCTATTAAGTTTTAGCTTGAATACGATATCAATCAGTCCATTATCGCTATGCGTCTGATTTGGGTGCTTGCAACGCTTGTTGTCCTAGCTAGCGCTGGGACACTCAAGGACCCTCCCAAGACGCGTTACGATAACTACAGTGTCTATCAGTTAAGCATAAAGAATAAAATACAACTATCGCTGATAAATAAATTGGGCGAGCTTAGCCAAAAGGTACGTGAGGCATTGTAAATTGAAAGGCTGGAGCTGTTGTGATTTCTATGTGCTATTGCTATTTAGTATAATATCTGGAAGGAGTACGATGGCCACACAAAGCAAATGCACGTTATGGTCAGTCCATCGGAGTCAACGCGCTTTCAGCTACTCCTCCAATTCTTTGGTATAAGCAGCCAGCTCTTAATAGACAATGTACAACAGTAAGTATTACCTAAGGATGTTAAGAAAGGGTTTTTGATGTGTTACGAATTCCCTTGCTAGAACCCAGTTATATAATTGCCTTTTGTTCCACGATAAGACGTGGGCAAATCGTGTATTAATATTGCGTACTATAAAGTTAATTGCTTGATATTTAGGCTTATCGACGACGAGCAAATATCCAACAGAGATAGCGGCACCTTTGGCTGGAAACGGTACCATGAACTGGACGAGATCGAGGCGTGGTTGGATGAAATATTGGCAACCTATCCCATCGTGACTGAAAGTTTCTCTGTTGGACAGTCCTACGAGGGACGAAACATTCGTGGCATCAAGATTTCCCATGGCACCAATAAACCCGGCATATTCATTGAGTCCAACATACACGCACGCGAGTGGATCACCTCGGCCAGTGCCACATGGTTCATCAACGAGCTGCTTACCTCACAGAAAACTGAGGTGCGCAACTTGGCGGAGAGCTACGATTGGTATATTGTGCCCGTGTTCAATGTAGATGGCTTTGAATACTCCCATCGCAAGGTAAGCCCAATAAAATTTACTTTTTTAACTGGGCTAGCTAACCGAAATTTGTAACCTAGGATCGGTTGTGGCGCAAGACGCGTCAACCGCACGCCACGTCGTCCTGCATCGGCGTCGATGGAAATCGGAATTTCAATTCGCATTGGATGGAAAATAATGGCGCCTCATCGGATCCTTGCAGCCAGACATTTGCCGGCGAAGCACCGTGGTCGGAGCCAGAGACCAAGGCGCTGTCCGAGTATCTAACGAGCATCAAGGATAAATTCAGCGTGTATCTATCTTTTCACTCTTACGGTCAATGGTTGCTGTCACCTTATGGCCACACAGAAGAAGAGTTCCCAGAAAACTATGACGATTTACAAGAAATAGGCGCAGCCTTTGCCGGCGCCATCAAAAATTTGGTCTATGGCACCGACTACGTTTACGGTTCCACAGCCTCCGTTTTATGTAGGTCGACCAATTGCCAGATTTTTCATGCCACTAAAAAACGTTTTTATATTCTGTTAGATGTCGCTTCCGGTTCGTCTGTCGATTGGGTCTTCAATGAGCTGGACAAGAAGGTGGGCTTTACCATTGAGTTTCGAGACAAGGGAAATTTTGGCTTTGTACTGCCGCCCGCTCAGATTCTGCCCAACTGCGATGAGCTGATGGCCGGCATGGTCGCCCTGATTGACAAGACCCACCAGCTAGGTTACATATAATCCAAATTTTATTTCTATTGGTTATTGGTCATCATTAAAGTGACTCATGTAGGACGCCAGCAGATCATCCATCTTGTAGCCTTGGGTGGTGCTGCAGAGCAGTTTCGAGGCGCCAATCATGTTGCCGAATCGTATGTGAAAGTGGTTCTTGCCGGAGCTCCACATGCCCAGTTCTGTGTAGCTGTAGCTTTTTAGAAGATTTTTCGTATGCACATCGAGCAGATGGAAACCTGTGCTGTTGATCGCTATCAAAAGATTCTCGGGCAGGGACTTGTCGTTCAGCTGCTTGACCAAGAAGAACGTGGAGCCAAAGCACAGCTGCTTGGCCAGCTCCTGTAGAAACATTAGCTTCGCTTGATCTTCGTCAACCCCCGGATCTTGATGTATAATTGGCGAGAGTTGTTTCTGCCACTCGGCCAGCGTCTGCAACGGTAACAAATCCTCGGGCACCAGGCGGGGCAGCAGCTCCTGCAGCGGCAAACCTTCCTCATTATCCCGATCCGCCCTGTGAATTAGTTTGGCTAACTGAAAGGCCTGCTCGAGGTCAACGGCATAGTAGCCCTTTTGATACTTGTGCAACTCTTGTGGATAGCTAAAGATCATATCCGCATTGAAATCCGTGCCCGGCTGGCAGTTAAGCCAGAGCTTGCGCATAAAGTGCAGCTGGTAGTGGCCGTCGCAGCTGGCGCGGATTGTCTTCTGCTGGCGGGGATGATGCAACAGTTCCGTGATGAAATCGAACACAAATTCTGCCTCAGGCATGGCGTAAATCTTCTCGCCCATTTTCAGAAAAATACTGAAGCCCAGCTGCGACTTAAGCTCCAAACGATGTGCTATCTCCTCGATGAGGTCTGCTCCCCGCGTATGGGACTCTATCTCAAAGGCCTCCACAGTATCGTCTGGGAAGTAGATCTTGTGGTAGATGTGCATGCAACGTTGCTGGATCCCCTCCACCTCAATCAGGTGAGGGGCATGCTTTCGCTGGCCGTACTGCACTGAGCGCTTCAAGCGCCTCAGGCATGCATCCGCCAGTGCATCGTGCCGCAGGCCCAGGAACAGAATCAGTTCACGCATGATAAGCACACTGGGCGCCATGATGCCCGTGGCCAGGTAGAGCAAGTCCCAGCCACGCTCCTCGCTCACCTCCAGTGGATTGTCGCTGAGCTGCTTCATAAGCTGACAGAAGACCTCATCACAGAGCAACGGCTCCTGCAGAGCCGGCTGGAAGATTAAATCCGTATTCACAGGAAGATTACCGCGTGCTATATCGCCCATGTACTGAAGGAATACGAAATTTTAGGAAGATCTGATTAGCATATAAACCCGGACATACCTTCAGTATATGATGATGGATGACTTGTGCCTGTTGGTAAAGCTGCGGCCTGGAGTGGAGAGACCTAAGAAGCGGTGCCTTCAGAGGTTCCGGGGAATACCTCCATAAAGGTGACTGCTCCGATCTGTCAAAAGGCGAAAGTTTGTGATAATTTAAATTATATACGTGTATGGCAGTACGTACTCCAAGCGCTCTCGGAACTGCATCTCAGCAAACTGGGCCAAACTATGATTTCGACGACGCGGAGCTGCCGTCGGACCCTTTGCTTCGGATCGTTCTACAGGGTCGCGAGTCGATTGCTCTTTGAATATCTGCTGTAACTGTGCGCTGGGCTTTGAGAGTGTGGCCAGGATGCGCACATTGGCGGCGACAAATTGGCCCCACTGTCCATTGGCACAGCCCCGCCAACTGCAGCGGGGATCCTTGGCCATCAACTGGGCACCCGTGACACCCGCCTCGAATTGCACCAGATCCCCAGCTTTCAGCGCCAGCATATCGTCCTTTTCAGACAGAGTGTTGTCTATGACCACGCCGTAGCTGGAGCGTTGCTGTAGGTTGACCAGCATGAAGTCGATGAGCTCAACGGCGTCTAGAGCCTCGCTGGACTGCAGCACGAAATTCTCATGCTGGGCGGTAAGCACGTGCATTTGGTCGTTGGCTCCATGGTGCACCTTGAGCAGCTCTGCATAGCTGCAGGATGCAAGCACCTGTTCCGTTTCGTCAATGAGCGACAGTCCCGTGGCATTTACAGCCAGCATTAGGTCATCAGTCTGCAATTTGGGGCCGGACACGCGGAACACCTCGAAGAGTCGAGAATGGCGCATAGGCCAGGACAGATGGGCAAACAGGCAGATGTCTTCCTTGGCGCGCTGCTGCGACTTCTCGTCCTGGCCCTTTCGCACATAAGCGCTGCTCTCGTAAGTTGCAGCAATCAATCGACTCCAGTTGTGCACGGCCCGTTCACCCGGCGCGAGTAGATCCTGCGGCACAAAGGCCGTCAGCTGGCTCTCAGAGAGCTTTGCCACGAGCTGTGCCCCATGCTCGATGTAGGTGGCCAGGGCGCAGACCATCGCGATATCCTTCTCTGAGCGACAGCGATATTCGCCACACTTAAGGCCGCTCAGAATCTGCTTGTAGATGAGATGCGTGGCCTGGGGATCCAGCGCAGGATCGTACCAGGCGCCAAACAGTTCCTTGCGCAGGAACAGCTTCCAAGGTGCGTCCGCCTGTCGTTGCTCGCAGCTGGCAATGGCATCTAGCACGTGCTCGCGTCCGGCGCCCAGAGGCATCAGCCTCTCGTGCAGCGACAAAACCAAGCCGAAGCCAAAACTGTCGGTTAGACCCAGCCCATCGCACAGCTGCTGCACTACCTCCCTGGCCGTGCTGGCCGCATCCACCTGCAATTTGCGAGCCTCGCCATCCATCAAATAAATCGCCAGCTTCAAAGGCTGGCGACTGCGAATCGCCTGCAGCTCGAGGAGCGACGGTGGCTGGGAACGCGCCCCATTGACCAATGTGCGCTCCAGATGCTGCAGACAAGGCGCCGCCTGCAGCTTGGCGGTGCCCACCTTCATGTAGCTGCGCAGATAGGGCTCGAAATTGGACGAAGGGGGAAAGCAGCTCAGGCACAGCGAGAGCAACAACCAGCCGCGGGAGAGCGAGTTGCGACTGGGATTAAGGTACAGCTGCTTGCAGATCTGAGCAATGATCTCGTCCCTGTAAGGAAATCATACAAGGTGCGTGGGCAAATATAAGTATATATATATAGATATAGGCCTTAGCTTGGTATTAACAGCCAATACTTTTTAAATTAAACTAAAAAATTTCAATAATATGCTACATAAGCTCAAGGGGATAGACCCCAATTTACCTTAATCCTTCTCTTAAGATGCCATGTCCAATTATGAAGTGAATCTTGTCCAGATGGCTGCTGCCGACGTTTATCCAGAGCTGATAGAACTCCTCGGCATCCTGTTGACCATTGCCAATCACTTTCGTCGGACGCTTGAGGGTTTGTCTGACAAAGCGACGCGGCTTCGAGCCGAGAATCCGCGCCATGTCCTGCATAAGTTGTGGGTTACGCAGGGAATGAGGGGTCGGGCTGGGCGCAGCTTCTGGCAGATCGCCCATAAAGCGCAGAATCATCAGCCAAATGGACTAATGAGAAAAAATGCTGAGTCTGGAATTAACTTGAGTCAGGTGAACGTATCTTACCTTGGCGGCCATTTTATCAAGGGGCAAATCATGTTTCAAGAGAGGCTGCTTCAAGGGCTTCCTTTCGTGCTGATATGTGATTCCATTGCAGAAATATGTCGAGGCGAACTTCAAGAAACTAAAGTCCGAGGTGTCCACATTGGTGGGAGTCGACCTGGGCAGACGGATGGTGCCGGCGGAGCTGATGCTGTTGCTCTTCTTGAGCGTGATCTATAAATGTAAGAAATTGTCATATTGATGAATAGGAAACGGTACGTATTTTAATTTAAAACTTCTTTAACCCCAACATTTTAGTTACTCTCTCTTATAAAAGTTCCCTCAGTCAATTTATAATAGAACTCTGACAGCTTTAATCCATTTCAACCTGTGCATTATAGTTTCTTTCTCTTATAAAAATGCCCTGAGTCAATTTATAATAAACTTCTGACAGCTTTAATCCGTGTAGGTGCCAGCTAACAAAGGTTAGCTTTTTTTCTAGTAGATATGCCGATCCGATAAGAGTCCGTCGATTATTTACGATCGTATTTTATTTCATTTATCATGCGAAGGCATTTGTTTTAAACTTGCAAAGCTCTCCGATAGCGATAGCTAGAGGTTCTTGCTTAAATATTTTCAATTCTAAAGTTAGTTGCTGACTATATTCGACGCCGTGCGTATCTGGACTCCAGTGGCTGGAAATTTACACTTTTGTCTAAATATATAAATACATATTAAAGAATTCTGCTGTTTTGCTGTTTTGCTGTTGTTTCATTTCGATGGAGTTTTCCTGGTTAATAAAAGCTTAGTGCCAATAGCAGAAAATATGTCTTAATTAGAAAGACATTCAATACATACAAGGTTAAAGTTCTTAAGAGATGATCAAATATAATTTTAAAAAGACATAGATTCCTATACATACATAGACTCCTATTCAGGATTCCTATTCAAATGAGTATATTTACTTGCATCAGTAAAAACCTCATATTTCTATCTATATAATATATAACAAATTTAATTATTTACACTTTTGGTCTTAACACAAAACTATTAGGCTCACAGGTAAGAGTCTGAAGGTAAGCTAACTTGAAATAAATTCTAAAAAAGAACTTCCTTTTTCACAAATGCACGAAATAAAGAAATACAAAATTCGCCAATCACTATTTTTAAGCAAGTTTTCTATTTTTTTCCACTTGTAAACACCTTGAAACAGGTAAAAAATAAATAAATAAATAATAAATAAAGCTGTTGACTCTATCTTGAGAGCAATCAAATTTTATAGATTACATAGCTCTAATCTTTTACCCTGCACTGTTTATGTAAATATTGTCAATGGATAGTCCAAAGTTAGTCGAATTTCAAATCTTATCAAAATAAGCTGAAAATAGCTTGAACAAAATAAGAGAATGCCAAAAGCATGTTCGAATTTTCGCAGATAGTATAATATTATAATTCAGCTAAAATTTATTTAGGCTTGTTTTTAATTGGCAGTTGACATTCAACGAAAAAGCGACTGGACATAAGGTACAAAAGCCAAAATATGAAATGACCAAAAAAGTACAAACACGAAGACAACTGAGACATATATCTATATATATAAATATATAGATCCAAAGGAAACTACAATGAAGAAAAAACGAAATGGCATGCGTGTATATCTTAAAATTCCTTGGATGTCGCCACCGAAGCGGGTTTTATTTACAAAAATATAATAAATAGGTTCGTACATAGAATATACATTTATAAAATGGGAGCCTTTTGGGCCAAATTGAACGATCACAAAACGAATCGAGTTAAACTATATATGGATATATATACTATATATATATAGAAGCCGACATTTGTACAGGTGCATCAGAAAAGGAAGCCGAAAAGCGAGAGATGAAGAGGAAAATCTTCATAATATCAGCTATTGACTACTTATCGTAAAGGCTGTCTAATTTGTTCAGGGCTGCTGACCCGGCGGCACCCGGCAACTGCTAGAGACGCGTCTGGTTGGCGATCTTGCGAGGCGCTGCCTCGTAGTAGTTGACGGGTCGGGACAGCAGCTTGGTAGGAACATCTTTGCGCAGGCGCAATTGCCGCTCGAATATCAAGGACTTCTCCTTCACGTTCGGCCCCAGTGGACCACTCACATCGGGCTCGTCGTTGAGAAAGCCGAACACGTCGTCCACAATTTGCTTGGACGACTCCACATCCATATAGCCAGGGCTCTCCGCAGCATTACCATTCGTCCTGGCTGAGCTGTTGCTGGCGGGACGAGCACCTACTGCAGGCGGGGACATCGGCGGAGGCGGGGGCAGGGACATGCGTGCTTGCAACGTGGGCGCCGGCAACACTTGCGGTCGGATCTGTGGCTGCTCCGATCGCTTCAGGGACTTTGTGCGTTTGGGCTGATTCACAGCCAACATGGCTTGAGCATTGCGTGCCGTGACCTCCTCCTTGAAACGCTGCTCCGCCGCCTGTTTTTCCTTTAAGCGGAGCTCCGCTTCCGCCAGCTGCTGCTTGAGACGCTGCTGCTCCAGCTCCTTTAGACGCTGCTGCTCCAGCTCTTTGAGGCGCAGCAGTTCCTGCTCCTTTACGCGCTTCCGCTGCAGCTGCGTCTCGCGCTTTGCCTGCAGCTCCGCGCGGAAGCGTTTTCTGGCCAGCTGGCCGCGACACAGTGCCTGCAGTTTTATAGTCCGGCTGCGCACCATCGTGAACTGGGTGGTCAGTCGCTGGGCAGCTATGCAGGCGCCCAGCCGATGGAAGCCGAGCCTCATCACCTGGTACCTGCGCCGTTGGGCACGACCCCGCCAATAGCGCTGCACTGTGACGATGGCCTGGCGATATTTCTGCATGTAGCGTCGGAAGAGCACACGCCGTATGCCTCTCTGTATGGTCACAATGCATTTGAGCATTTTGCGCGAGCGTTCTGCCTCCAGGAGCGCATCGTCCTCATCCCGTAGGAAGAGCTTCGTGCGTCCGAACTGGCGATCCGAGTCGGTGGGCAACGCCGAGTCGCAAATCTGTCGCGCCAACAAGCGGCAGTCGCATTGGTCGAGCGGACCCGTGCGCGGTACTAAGAGGCGATATCTTTCCACAAAGGCACGGTAGGCGTGGCGTATGGGATACCCAGCACGACGAATGCGAGCCGTTTCCATCATGCCCGAGTAGCGCAGCTGACGCACACACAGCTCCTTGTCGAAGTTCTAGAGGAGGAAAGAAATTCAGGTAAGTATACGATTTGAAAATACTATTAAATCCGAAACGAGAAAAAGCGCTATCTTCGGCACGCCGAAGATTTAATACCCTTGTAGACCCAACCTTTTCGTAATTCTTTGCCCGTATCTAAGAAGCACAGGGAAAATAGTTAATGCCGAGTTTGATCAAGATATCTTGATAGACACCAGAGAGAGGAACAGACGGGCAAGGCTTTATCGACTCGGCTGTTGATAGGGATCAAGAATATCTGTGAAGTTTATGGGACCGAAAATGTCTCCTTCTATTCGTTAAGCATATCACGGTAAAATTATATTAGCCTCTGCTGGGGTATACTCAAGCTAACTTTATAGACCCAAATTTATAAAGCATACTTATCAGAGACATGAAGAGAGGTGGAGAGAGAGGAAGAGTGGAATAATCAAGCTACAATAAACTACTTGATAAACTCATCGAGTAGATTGGAGATATAAACCGAATCAGTCTCTGATCTTTAAATCTCCCAGAATATTGTGTCTACTCACATTGGGTTCCTTGTACTCGTTGGGCTTGATGCAGCGTATGAAATAGGGATGTGCTTGGGATAAGGTGCGCATCAGCATATCCAAAGAGTTGCGAAATTTGACGCACAGGGTGGGCTGCTTCTTGGCCGTGTCCATGGGCATCTCCTGGGGAAAGATGTCCACCAGATACCTATTGCTGGAACGCTGCACCAGGGAGCGCAGATCGCCGCTAAAGGAATCGCGGTTCTTTTCGAGAAAGCCCAACGGATTGTACATGACCACGCCGGCATAGTGCCGGATGCCGAAGAGTGAGGTCTGCGTGGTCTTGCCCTTGACATAGATGGACCGATTGCCGTGCTGGACGTGCAGCTTCTCCAGCAGGGTCTGATCCGTGCCTTTGGGGAACTTGGACTCTTCATCGATGAGCGACATAATATTGATGGGCTTCATGCCAATGAGATCGAGTATATCCTGGTTATCCTGGAAGTCGATATGCTGCCAGTTGATGTGCTCCAGCTGGTACTCCGCCTGCTCCATCTGCAAGAACAAAGAGATTAGGAATAAAGAAGGAGAGTTGAGAAAATCCATATACCTTGAAAATATGTCCGACAAAGAACTGCTGCAGATTCTCGTTGGCATAGTTGATGCACAGCTGCTCGAAGCTGTTGTTGTCGAAGTTCTCGAATCCAAAGATGTCCAGCACCCCGATGCTGTTCACCGGCTCCGTCGGCGGCTTGTTGATGGTCTCATTGATGCGCCGCACGATCCGCACAAAGATGCCATCGTACAGGGACTTCACAAACGCGTCACGGCCCTCCAGTGCGGCCTCCTTCGACAAGCTGGTCACCACGTGCTCTCCGTGTACGTAGATGGTGCGTTGGGTCAGCGCTGTGTGCAGAGGAGCCGAGGGGAGACCCAGCAGCTGGGCCGCACGCTGCAGGTTGACGGGATCATCCACCTCGGCTGCCTCTAGGTTGGCCACCTCAGTCGCTTTGAAGCGCAGGTTGCCTAGATGCAGTATAGCAGCCATTAGGCTGAGCAGGCACCAGACTTCCTCCTGCTTGAAGGAGAGCACCTTCATGGCGGCGCGTATGTCGGCAAAGTCCTTGGCATCCTGCTTGCCCGCCAGCGTGAAGCAGCCGCCCTGCGCCAGGTAATGATACTGGCTGGGACTCTGCTCCTGCAGCTGCAGGCGTTCCCGCTCCGCGGCACTTAACCCGGCCAGCATGCAGTAAAAGATGTGATAGTTGCGTTCCTCGCGGCTCTGGAAGACAATCCGTGACTTCTCCAGCAGGTACTGCTGGATGCGAGCACCCTGAATGGCGCCCGCCGGAGTGAAGCGTATGTCAATGTACTTGCCGAACCGGGAAGAGTTGTCGTTCCGCACGGTCTTCGCATTGCCGAAGGCCTCCATTATGGGATTCGCCTCGATAATCTGCTGCTCGATCCAGGAGTGCTTGCCACTGATCGCAGCCAGATACTGCAGGATCAGCTTGGTGCTCTCCGTCTTGCCGGCACCCGACTCGCCGCTAATCACGACGCACTGGTCCTCCTTGAGGCGCTGCAGGCGCTGATAGGCATTGTCGCTGACGGCGAAGATGTGCGGCGGCAGCTCGTTGAGCTTCTTATTTCGATACAGTTGGATCTCGCGATGCGTATAGATGGGCAGTATCTGGTAGGGATTGATAGCCACCAGCATGGAGCCCGTGTATGTCTGTAAAACGACCACGGAGCATTAGTTAAAGTTCTCGGCGGGATTCTCTCTCCTTACTTACGTAGATAAACTGTTTGGCGTAGCGCGTTTGGAGATTGCGCAGAATCGTGTACTCCTGCAGATCGCCCAGCGTGATCATGTCCTCCACATCCTCCTGCGAGGTCAGATGCATCGCCTTGAGCACATCCCCCGCCGGCACCCAGAACTGCTTCTTCGCGTCATCGCAGACCAGTGTCTGGGTCTTCTCCGTGCGCACGATCCGTGCTCCGAAGGGCACCGCGAATTCGCTGTTCGTGTTCTGCGGCTTGACCCAAACATATTCACCCTGCAATCGATCATCAATGGGAGATCTTATCGATGTAATAATTATCATGTACACGCGCCTCGCACTCTTCTTCTTCACTTGCGATTAGATATCAAAAGTTGAAATATTACTCAATGTCAAGGAATTTCGGTCTGTCAATCAATACATGTAGTTGATATCGTTGAAATTGACTTTGTTTGCAGCTACCACAATTAAAGACGCAACATAAATGATGATAAGCGACTTTATGCTTCGGAATTCCTACACATGATCAAAGGAAAACCAACCCACAGACAACTCGGTATGTAACTAGAAAATAGCCTTTGATAAAAAGTTCTGAAACAAATTTATGTGCTACCTGAAATGTAAAATTTGCTTAGATCTTGGGCATTAAAAAAGGAACTGATGGCACATATAGTAATCAAGATATGTCTAAAACATACGGAAATCAATGCGAAGAAATTTGTTAATGAAATTTTGCTTAGCTTTAAAAGAGGCTTTCAAGACCCAAAAGTTTTTAGGTAAATAAAACGGTAGCCGTTGAGCAAACAGTAGAGGTCTCAAATTTGTTCGAAGTGCCTATCTTATCTCGCAAAAATGCCGATATAAAAAAAAGAGTCTTATCAGTATTAGACAATCAAAACGGTTAACACAACACGGCAACAAACAGTCAATAATTGCCAAAAAAAAAAAACAAAGAAAGCGAAGGGGCGTATTTGTAAAGTTTTTCAGTGTTCCATTATAGACTTAAGCTCTCTTTGAGACCGTGATATTAGCTCCCAATTTATATTATACTATTTCTTTTATGGCGTCGCTGCGACCTTGTTTATCTATAATAACATAAGACACAGCTGTGGCTAGGCATTTTGATAAGATTGTGGCTAACGGCAGAAAAATAAAATAATAATAAATAAATACTGCTAAGCTCACATTGATCGATAATTTAAAGCCAATTCCTGAAAGGGTTAACAATTCGAGTATTCCGCGATAAGCGTGAACATGAGGTCATCCTCTGCTGAACCCATTGCAAATTGATAATTGATAATTAATTGAAAACTAATTTTTACGATGATCTAATCATCACATAGTCCAAGTCCAAATCATAATCAAAGTGCCAACTGACACAAGTGGGCTGCAAATTTTAGCCGAACATATTGGTAAAAAGAAACATTCAAAATATCGCTGAAAATGACATCATAAATTCCACTTAAGCACATTTCAACCTTTGTGGAATATGTTTGACGCATTTTTTTAAATTTATTTTAAACTAAAGTAAGTGTGCGTCTTCTTGACTTGAGCTTTCCTGCAATTCTTGGCAAATGTCAAGTTTCCCATAAGAAAAACCTTTCTACATTTTGTACATTTTCCTAAAATGTGACATTTGCTAGAAATCTTTGTCTATTCGAGCTGAACTCAACAATTTAATAGTCTAATTTCACTGTCAACATTTTTGATAATGTGAAAAATGTGGCCTGTACGTATTCCCATTAGAAACACACATTTTTCACATTTTTTCAAAAATGTGACATTTGCAAAAATAGTAGGTTTTTTTCGGGCTGAGCTCAACAACCTATAAGTTTATTCGAGCACAACTCTTATGAGGTTTGTATAGGGCATCTTTGAGCCCGGCATTCCCGATTGCAGAACTTTTCAAACTTTCATTTGATAAGAAACAGCTTTAGCTTATCACGTGCCAGGGCTAACATACAGCACAAATTGGCAATAAAGCCCTTTCAAGAGACAAGAACTTTTCACTAATCAATTAACTAGAAATGTGCAAATGTGCATTCAATTTGAATACTTTTGTGTATTTATAAATAAGGAAATCCCTTTGCAGAACTTACATGTTCCCGCAGAAATTCCGACATGCTTTGTATTTTCTATATCTATTTCTTCGGAAAGCCGAACTCTGCTCGAGATATAGTTTTGGATAGTTGGAGCACTCTGCCGAGACCCACACGCGCGCCGAGGCTTCTTTTGATTGCCCAACAAATATTTGCGCAACGATTCGGTTCTTATTTTCACAGCCGTTTTCACAACAATTTTTTTGTAGTTTTGTGACTTTTTTTATTGTATTTATTTCTGCTATCGACCGTGGGGTTCTGTTCGGCACGGAGACTCGTTCACATGTGAACGGAGCTCTGGAATTGGAGCCCTTGCCTGTCATTTCATTTCTTATCTAACGGAGCGGCGGCGCAGTTGATATTGATAATGAATATTGAATGTATATTATATATTTATTTTTTTGGCAGCCACGTCTGGCCTTATCGCCGTCTCGCCATATGGCTACGGCTGCGATCAGGTGCGTCAGTTTTGCAGAAGAAAAATCGGATAACATTGACCAAGAACTTGACCAGAGCACGCAGCTATTTGGAAACTGTTTGAAAATTCTGATCAATTTCTCGATCTTATCTTGGCGATTAACTCGTCGATAATTCCCGACTAGCCACGCTTCTGAGTCACGCGGCTTGCGTTTCATTCTTTCTAACGATAAGTCTGGGACCCAGCGAATCAGGGGGGTTTTTCTGTTATTATTTATTATTACTTTTGGCTGGGGTCATGGATTGTTTACGTGCTTTATATGTACATGAATTATGATAGTTAAATCAAAACATTCCAAAGAGCTCAAATTTAATGCAAAATCACAGTTCGTGGAAATCACATTGAACCAGCGAAAGTTCTAATCACTAAAGCAAATGTGACCAAGGCTTGATTTTTCTTTCATTTTAACACTGATAAGAGCTTGATTAATTAAACATTTTCTGCGCAGTGAAAGGCCTTATTTCTGGAAAAAAGCACTTTCATTGGCTTTCGATATTAAAAACGCAAAAGAAAATGTACCCCTAAATATAAAAGGTGATAGCTTTATACTTGTGTTCAATTATTGATAGATTGTGAGTTTATTTCATTAATTCGAAACAAATTACAAAGTTCAACCACCGAGTCGTGTTTTTATTTGCAGAACGATTTGTCATATTGTTTCGTTATCATCGCAAATGTCACATAATCATAATGTACTTGTCATTTTTAAAAGTCAAAGTCAAAAGCATCTTCGACAGGGACACGGACATTTTGTACATTTATAAATCAAGTATTTATAAATTAGGCAAACTTTGCTTAAAATTGCAGCTGCAATAATTATGTTGAAATCACATTAATTTAATCTTAAATCGCCTTTAATTGCTGGGAGATAATGGGGCCAGGATGTCTCAAGTACAGTCACGTCCGGTTTTGATAGTTTTTTCTAATATTAAACATTTCATTTTTATTATCTTTGCCCAGATAATGTTTAGATCCGAATGGATTTTAAAAAGACTTGAAAGACTTTAGCATTGATTTATAATGATTTATTCAATATGCAGCTACTTTCGCCTGGAGGGTAACTTCCGGGAAGCTGGCTATAAGCATATCTTGGTCCGTTTTTATTGCGTAAAGCCAACGGCAATTTTCATTCATTGTTTCGCGTAGATAATTTGCTGGAACGTGCAAACAAATTGTTTGGCGATAAGCGCAGCGGAATTTTCAAGTGATTCGAAATAAATTTTGTAGCTGGATGTGAAGGAGTGCGTCTGGGGTGCAATTTAATAGGAAGTGGAACGAGCTTTAATATCCTTTGGATGTCCTTTACGCTGTTCGAGGCGACAATCACGCCGGCATGAACAAGCTTTTGCTTTATTCCTTAAGTGAGTCCTTGGCGTAATACAATGAACTCGTTTACACTGGCGTGACCGAAAGGGGGTGGCAACATAGCTCGGGCGCATTTAGGATTATCCTGAGAATATCTTTTGCTTTGACCCACTTATCGGATCGCATCAATTAGAATAACTAAAACAAAACTGGGAGCAAAAGCGATTGTCTCAGTTGTCGGCTGCCCCGCGTGAAATTTAATTATGGCCCGGACAACGAGTCGTGACAAATGCACGAAATATTTGTGTATGCCGGGCAAGGTCGGCCATAAATTTAGCCATTGATGATAACGGGGCGTATACGCGATGTTCTCGTGCAAATTGTTTTCGCGCTGTTTCACTGTGTGCGTGCATTTGTGTGTGTATGTGTGTGTGTATGGTGGCCGCCGACAAAGCGGCCGCCTAAGCAATGCCAACGCACACACACAACCTCTCACACTGACACATACATATTTACAAGTGCACATTTAACTAAGAAATGCCTACACACATACACATACGCATGCATATACACATACACATACACAAAGTAACGGCAGCATTGTTTCCATTGCACTGATAAACGCAACGCCGATGTCTTTTTTCTCTGCCTTCGTCAGTGCCTCCGTCTCTACCTCCGCCTCTGCGAATGTCCCGTAGCACGTTGTTGACCTATATTTGGGCATCAATGAAATGCGAACAGCGGAGCGCAGGCTGCGCTGGCTGAGTAAAAGCTGCGAGTAGCCGCCTTTTTGTTACTTAACTGGAAAGCTCAGCAGTTGATTGCGCTCTCACGCAAATAGGCAAAAGCTTTTTCAACTGGAAGTGTCGGCAAACGGTTGTCGTCAACGCTCTCTTAACCCATTAGATTACCCAAAGAGAGTTTGGCATAAGCAATGCAAGTTTAATGAAGCGTTATTATCAGGTACTTTCTAATGGGCTGTTCGAATGACTTTTTGCTGGGGAATTTTCTTCTTCTAAACATAAATACCATACTATGTGGTCAACAAGAATTAAAAAAAAAAGTTTAGTTTTGCAATTATTAGACTCTAATGTTTCATAGTGATCTACGATAATTACCGTGTATTTCATCTTGAAAATTTAAAACCGACTACAAAGAACGAACAGCTGAGTGAAAGGCTGTGAGACAGCCAGAGCCTACTAGAAGATATGCAGAGACATGCGAGTAGCGGAGTAGAATGCAAAAGTTCAGCACACCGTTAGGTCATGCGTGAAAAGCTTCATTTGTTGTTATTATTGTGCATTCTGGAAGTCTCGCGCAAACAGCTGGAGCAGTCGAGAGAGCTTCTGCAAGCTCGTTGTCGCTTTCATGCGAAACAGAATGGAAGCGAAACACACGATAGGCGCGTCGTCGGGCGAACCCAATGCACACTTGGGGAAAGGGTGTCAATGGAAATATAAACTTTATAGATACGAAACGCACACGCACGAGGAGCGAACATCAAGAAAATTGTGAGACGAACCTTCCACCAGACACAGGAACACTCGCAACCTCCGGTTGCCAACTTTTTTAATTCAGTTCGAGTCACGCAGCGGAGTGGACGTTTTCTCTCTCTCAATTGTGCGAGGCGAACACGCGCTCCAAACTTAACGTACCTAACGGTTGTTCTAAGCCACATAAATAGATTGACTCCAAATAATCAAAGTCCATTAAGTAGAAACAAAAAGTTGAGTTAAATGCTTGAGTGTTTTTTTTGTGAGTAATTTTTGTGCACGACTTTCGGTTTCTGTCTCTCTTTCGCTCCCTCAGAATATACATTTAAAAATGCAATAAATTATTTAAGTCATTTATTTCGTTTCGCTTTCGTTATTACTGTGCTTCTTGTTGTTGCTTTCGCTGCCCCATTGGCCCAGTCCCAGTCCCAATCGGAGTCCGAGTCCGTGTCCCGTTGCCGAATTGAGAATTGTTTGCTAGTTGCCTCCAGTAAAAGCAAAAGAACAACAAACGAATACGAAATACCGAATTGCCCGAATACCGAACTCCGAGCACCGAACTCCGAGCACCGAGCTATGTTAACCGAATCCGCGAATGGATAGCACAGCGAGGCGCCATTCATCAGTCGCGCGAGAGCAACTGACCGCGTCTGTTGTGCATCTTCCCAAACAGGTCGAGATTTTTGCCAGCGCGGGGCTTGAAGCATCCGCGAGTTCGAACTGCATAACTGTTAACTGCAACAACCCCAACGACTCGAACCAATTCAATTAAACAAGCGAGAGAATCCACAGACGAGCCACAAAAAGTAGCTAAGTGAAGCGCCGCTCGCCGCCCCCCGCCCCCCGCCTGCAGCTATAAATTTTCCTGCTTGGTTACAGGTGAGTTTTCCGATTTACTGTTACACTAGCTAATTGCACTAAATGTAGTTTCGGCTAGGCTAACTGACCCAATTGCAGCTCGGCGTGACCAAAATCAATTTTCATAAACATAGCACAAACTTCTCAGTAATAAATTATTTAAGGAGTTGCAGAATTTTAAAAACATTTCAATTTTTACAACGAAAACATTGTATTTTAATAAAAAGGATTAAATTGTTTTTATAACTAATCTAATCCCTCTTATTCAAATAGAAAATTCTGATGCGTGAAATATTGACCTAAATCTGAGTTCTCGGTACACAGCAACTGCTTCGATTGATAAACTTGGCTTTAACTAGACTAAGAGAATGGGAAGGAAAACTTTAACTTTAACTTAATTTTTTGATTGAAGGCAAACTTTAAATAATTTTATTCTTTTGTAGATGGAATACTTTAGTTAACTTTACATTATTTTATTTTTTTATTGGTAACTCAACCGCTTTTTGGCTTGAAGTAAAATGTAAACTTGGTCCATTTCTCAATTCCACTCTCAGTTGAATCCTTTCTTGGAAATGGCTTTCAAATTAATGAACAACTTTCCGGCTCCCTACCTAGCACATTCCTGGTATTAATCAGAGCAAAAATAATGCAGTTTTTTTTCCTGGAAGCTCAGCTGCTTGTTAAGTGAGTGCACATTACGTATACGCCGCGGTGCACACACTGCAGGAACTCTGGATGAGTAGCATTTGTAGAAGGGTTCATTGTAATTTCCAGCAGCTGCGTTCTATTCACAGCTGCTTAAACTACTTCTAATGAGACAAACAACTATCCGAACTTACAAAACCCTCGAGCAGTACGCTTGAAATACTTTGAATGCCATTTGCTGTGCCTTTAACGGGCGTGCTTTGTGCCCAAGGACACGACCAGGACTTTCAGGACACGGCCGGCTGTGCCGCTGGCTAAAGCGGGTTACGTGTTTGGTGTCCAAGTATTTTAGTTCTACGCAAAAACTAAGCAATCTGCGAATGACGAAATACAAATTGTTGGCAACTGGCTTTGGCATTTCTTTGGTTAACTTTTTGCTGGAGCACAGTCCGTTTGGGTTTTTGTTTTTCCGCAAACATTTTTATTTGATTGCATTTTTTGTGCTTTCTGTTTTATTTTTGATTTGATTTCCATGTTAATTTCAATGGCAAAGTTGGATCGATATTTATATTTCTTGCGGGCTCCCCCATTAAAAGATGCCGACCCCAAGTACGAGTATTTATGACGTTGAGGCTAATTATGCGAACGCCTGACGAACTCGACAGACAGGCAGCTGCTGGCCCAAAGCATTATTTCGTTGACAACAACAACAACAATTGAGTGTTCCTCCTGGCGTATGCATAATATTTGCTATTTCTGTTTATTTTAAGACAATACAGGAAAGCTGGGAATGTGTCGTTGTCGAAAGTAAGCGCAAAGCGCGATTTTGATTTACCTTGACACAAACAAATATATATGTTAACAAGAGGGAGAGCTCTAGTTGGAAGTGCCCGACTCAGCACTGAAGCAGCACCAAAATAATATTAAAAAGGTTCCTATCCTGTTGTTTGCAAACATCATATTTGGGGAGGCTTCCTTCTGCCTTGCACAAACACTTAATGCCCTTTTACGGATATTCAATGGGTTCAGGAAATAACACGAAAAAACATCTGCATATCTTACAGATGGATAGCACATCTTCAGTACAATTGACTAATCCTAGAAAAAGTTAGCTCTTAAAAATTTATATATTACAAGAATAAAGTTGCCTGCCTTAGACGTGAAATTGATCAAGAGGCTGAACCATGAACCATTGTGACTAAGAATGTTGCCAGATTTAGATGCCAAATTGATGTTAATATTTGTGTATGTATGTTTGTATATATGTATGTATGTGTGTATGTGTGTGCTATGTGTGTGCGTATGTGTATGTATGTGCGTATGTATGCATGTAATAGTTTTATAGAGTACCTTTATCAGACCTATTTGTCTTGTTGCGCGGCAAATTAAAACAAGAAAACGTATTTATTGCAACTGCCCTCCTCCTCGATTCTCAAAAATCTAAGTAAGGCCGGCAGGCCTCACTATGAATTAGGCGCAGGCAGCTTCAACGCTGGAAGCTGATGAGCCGGAGGAGGAGCACCAAGGGGGCGGAGGTATGTAAGTAAGTAAGTATGAATGTATATATATATATGTATGCATGTATGTATGTATGTATGTATGTATGTATGTATGTATGTATGTATGTATGTATGTATGTATGTATGTATTTATGTATGTATGTATGTATGTATGTATGTATGTATGTATGTATATATGTATGTATGTATGTAAGTAAGTAAGTAAGTAAGTAAATAAGTATGAATGTATGTATATATATGTATGTATGTATGCATGCATGTATGTATGTATGTATGTATGTATGTATGTATGTATGTATGTATGTATGTATGTATGTATGTATGTATGTATGTATGTATGTATGTATGTATGTTTGTATGTATGTTTGTAAATATCAATGTATATACATGTGTACGTGTATGCACTGATGTATATTCACCAAGGAGTAATGCGTGTTTCGGCTAGTCCCTGAAATGATTTTATACAAAAATCTTTAGGTGGTTAACAAATAGAGTTTCATACATGGGTTTTTCGCGATTTTTCCGCACACATGAGTGGAATTTCCTGATACGACGTTTTAACGTGCACCTGTATCACCAAAGGTAATTACAGTAAAAAGTTCAGCTTTCTAGCTCTTTTCATCAATCGGTCAGTCAGTCAATCAGGACAGAGAGATTGCAAAGTTAAAGCAAGCTATATTTGGTTTAAATTTATTATTAGGCATTTTGCATTTAAGTAAATGCCTATTTTATCTAAAATCTATTTGAATATCTCACTAGGAGTCCCGCTTAATATCCAATCAGTCAGCTCAACTCTTAAGTTAACGCTTATCCAGTGCCCAACTTGGGTCCAGCAAATTGCTTGACAGGATACTTGTTATGTGATTTATGCGCTACGCCCACTGCCCTTAATTTTGCCTTCTTTGGTGGTTATGTTGGCTTTTACTTTGAGGGGGGAATTAGTTCATGTTACAGACTCCGCCCACACTCTTAGGCTCCAATATAGCCTACATTTCCCTCCCAACTCCTTTTGTTATGGCATTTTGCTTGGCTTTGCAGGCGGCTTTATTTTATTTGTTTGTTTATTTTACTTTTTCGTATAGTCACAAAGGTCAAAGGTTGGCCACATTTTTGCTTAGGCATTGACTTAGGGCCTTTTACTGTGACTCGTGTGGTAAAATCTCACTAAATATGAGTTTAGGATAAATTTGCTCCCTTTATCATAAAGGGATTATCTGGTATTTTAACTGATGGGAGGGCTTCCTATATAAATTATTTATATAAATAAAAACCAAGGACTACCCATAATATGATAAGTTTTCGTTATCAAAAATAATATCTCAATATAAATCACACAGGAAGAGTTTTTAGTTATTTATTAACGATCCTATAGAGCCAACGTCCTGCCGATAAATGAATCCTGGGCTCTGTCTCTTTATGTCAGTTAGTATGAGCTCCAAGTGCTTACGTTTAACGTAAACACGTTAACGTTAATTAGAGGTAAGAGATCCACAGCCTGCTTTGTGCAAATATGCTAATTTTGGTGTCAACATATTGAAAGAATGTTTGATCTATGCGACATATGAAAATCACACGCACACACGCACATAAATCTAAAATTGATGTTAAATTTGAATAAATTAAAGCTTGACATAAGTGCGGCACAAAGATGCTGTAATCGATATTGAGTCTCTGACTAACTAGTTAGTTAATCGCCTTTCGCTTTGCATCCCCTTAGCTCCTAATTGGACCATTTTTTAATAAGTCTTGTTTGCATAAGTACGAGGATTATCAACTGGCTTATTATGCTTGTCAGTAAAAGCACACAAGTGGATAAAAAAGAGTCTCTTGAAAGCCAATAACCGAGGATAGCAATGGCAACACAAGCAGAAAAATGGAAGGGAAAGCAATTTTATTGTCAATAATACTTTCGTATAATAATCTGCAGAATGCAAAGACAATTGCTTGTTTAATTTCTGTCTAAGCTATTAGTTAGCTGACATGCGTTCATAATAAAGTATATGTATACTTATACCCTGAACCCATTGGAAATAGGTTACAGGGGTATAATGTACTTGTACTTATGTATGTACAAGGCAGAAGGAAGCATCTCCGACCCGATAAAGTATAAATATTCTTGATCAGCATCAATAGCCGAGTCGATCTAGCCATATCCGCGTGTACGTCCGTCCGTCTGTCCGTCCGTATCTCAGAACCTGTAAAAGGTGGAGAGTGCAGGTTTTCCTAGAGCCCATGCAGTAAGATTTAGTTTCCGATAATCGATAACTTGCCCCGTTACCAAGTAATCGATATCGAAATCGTGTTCTTTGAGCAAATCTCTTAGGTTTTAAGAGCAAGAGTCACCAAACTTGACATGTAGCTTCCAGAATAGTACATATATATCAAGTTTCTCTCATTTTATAACAATCCCCACCGCCTCTTAGTCCACCTTCTCTTGAGCTCTTACTTGTTTTGGTTTTATTTATTTGTATAATCCGTATTTCACATACTTCTACATATAAACAAATAAAGTTTTAATGAGTAATTGAGGCATGTTTACGTCTATCGACAAGTACAAATTCCGTTTGCGCCGCTCGAAACTGAAACATAAATTGCATTTCCGCTTCACATTGGCAGCACTCGTGCACCAATTTACACACTTACAGCAATTACACGAACACACACACACACATGTGTGTGTAATTAAAAAATTATACATGGCGCGCATATACGAAATGTGCTTTTCCGGTTTGTCGCACGCAATGGGAATGGCTTCTTGCTTGCGCAACCTTCATTTATTAATTAGTTAGCAATCAAAATGACGAGACGGCAGAGATGTTTATAAACCCGTTGCGCAAATGCTTCGAACATTTCCAGTTCGCAGTTGGTGCCAACGAAATGATAATGAGAAAAGCTGTGGCAGGGCAGGGATGTAGGGGACCTTATCAGTCTGTGGTCCGGTGAATAGCTCCGTTAGCAGGTGCTCGGTGACGACATTATTACTTGGCTTTTATTTTTTTTGGTTTGGCCTGTGGTTCAGCTTAACAGCTAATGGACTGAAATTGTCCTCGTAACTTCCGCTTTGCATATCCGCCTCCTTTCATTCTTCATTACCTGTTTTCTGGGTTTGTTTTGTTCTCCCGTCCTTCCTTTGGTCTCGTGCTGGGTCAATCAACGAGATTTTCCTGCATTTCGTTTATATATCTCTCTCTGTTTGTTTCTATATATATTTATTTATATTTATATATAGTTGCAGCCTTCTCTTCAACAGGTCTAAGTAGGGCTTGCAATTTTGTAGGCATATCATTATAATTAAAACTTCTGAATGTCAATGCAAATCTAGTCATATAATAAGCCTTCAGCTCGAGGAGTTGCTTTAAAGCCCCTAGTCAAGGGGAGGATACAAACCGCAACCGCAGCAGTTGCCCTGCCCTGCTCTAATCTGCAAATTCACAACCCTTTAGTTGAGCTCCAAAGGCAGCCGGATTCATGCAAAGCGCATTTGGGCCATATATAAGTTTGCCAAGGAGAAAGCTAGAGGTATGGATATATGGGTATATATGTGTGTGCAAGCGAGAGCTCGCAGCTCTCTCGCTCTTGACTCTTTCAAGCACTGCACAACAGGGTTAAGGCAATGGGTCGACAATTGATATATGCACATAGCTGGCCCAGAGGTCGTTTCCACCCACACACACACACATTCCTTTGCATATACATATATGCAAATCAGTTTAGGTTATTGTAATATCTGGCATAATTACTTATACACACGATAATGGAAACTGAAGCATCCGCCCGACCCACTTGATAGGCAAAAAGTAAACGAATATTCATTTGAATAATCCCACGAGCGAGTTTCAAATGGAATTAGCCCGGCTTTCACTTTGCTTCTTGGCTAAGAAGTACGCTGGTCAATAGGCTGTATTATTTTCAGACGCATTTAAATTGCATTTAATTTTGCATATAGTTATTAAATTATTTTGAGTTTTGGGTAAACCTAAAAGTCTGAAGCATCTTATCTGTTTCGTGGCAAACAGTTTTTTAATTCCCTACTATCTCAAGTTAGCAGAGATGTTTGATCAAAATTATGAAGCCCATCGAATTGAAAACCAAAAATATTCATACCTCTCTCTCTGTTGTAGGTATTTTTTTCGGTTGGAATTTTCAGCAAGTCCGGGCAAACAGCTTAATATATAGACATACAGGGTTTAATTAAAATCAGCTTAATACAGTTATTGCACTTTTTTCACTTATTTCAATGCTAATTGAAATGCAAAATTTGTCATCGACTGATTTAAAATTAATAAGTATTATTAACACGCAATTTAACAACATTTCGTCATTGTGTACAAATTGATTTCTATAGCTGGCCACAAGAGCAATAAGGCCAGCAAATCTTAACCACCCCCAAAAACAAAAAACAGGTTAAATCGTTAATATGCGACCTAATTGGTGCAATACCTGCATGCAAACACCTGCCTGCCTGTGAGTGGAATGTGTGTAAAAGTGCAGAGAATGATTATCAAGCAATTAAAGGGAAAGGGCTACGTAATAGGCCCTTATAAGCCAATAAATTGAGTTTTTAATGCTCTCATTTTTATATATTTCATTAATTATATATTCACAATCATAAATGACTTTTGTCGAATTTAATAAGAATAGTTCGAAGTTCGTAATAGTTTGTTCAGCTGTCAGTCAAGAGGGATTAGAACTTTTCATTATTCAAAATCCGTGCAAATTCCGTGAATGATGATTGATATCTGTTCGTAGTTGACAAGTTAAACAAAAGCGATGACAACTGTCGGACAACTGTCTTTGTCGGACAATTCCATGCAAATAATCAAGCCTTTGTCTCCGGCCAACAATTACGGCCAGAATGCTCGAATGCGGCTCGCGTAATTGACCATTGTGTTGGCCGAGTGCTGGGCTCTGGGCTCAATGCAAACTGCAGATGCTTTCTTCATGCTCCGCGTTATGCTGACAGAAGTCATCAGTCAAGCCCATTTCTCGGGCGGCTCCGCTAATTAACTGACAGGAAATGTGCTAACCGTCAGCCGGATTCGGGTAATTAATCTCTTTACCGGCCCGGCAAAGCCTGGCAAAAACTGAGCGCGTATTTTGATGCGATTTTAGCCGGTTTCCTGGGCTGGCTAGTCAAATGTGGGTCAGGGCCGGTTGGAGACTTTGAGTCCTTGGCATGTAGCACATGCAAATTAAATACAAATATATGCATTGTGTCAGCTCAAATCAAAGGCTGTCGTCGGCCGAGAAAAAAAATAATACAGATATAAAAAAGTGGAGCAGCGTTTTAAATAACAAACGAGAGGATAGCAAACAGTGCATAAAAAATTACACATAGTCCGAATAAAAATTAAATACACAAAGGCAAATATACAAAATATGGACACGAGCCAGTTTCATATACCCTATAGTTTGAGCCAAAGCAAAATATGGAAAGACTCTCTCAACATAATATAATATATCCAAAATATGAACTCTATCAAGATTCAAATACCCTATAGTTTGAGCCAAAGCAGAATATGGAAAAGACCAAAATATGAACTCTATCAAGATTCATATACCCTGTAGTCTGAGCCTAAGTAAAACATGGAAACGAATCTCAGTATCGTATAATATTCATACCCTGTAATTAAAACCAAAGGAATATGCAGACTTCTTCTCAATGTATACAAAATATGGACTCTATCTAGTTTCATATACCCTGTACTCTGAGCTTCTCAACATAGTGTACATTATTAGAGGCTTGGCTCCCTGATGGTAGCAAATTTTCGGATTTTATTGTTGCATAAATAAAAGCCTCGCAAATCATAAGCAACTTTTCAATTTTCAAAAAAAAAGAAGAAGAAAAAGGAAAATTGAACTCGGCAAAAGTTAGAAATTGGCATGAAGCACCAGGGGAAAATGTTTGTGGAGGCGGATTTCTGTTTTTGCCGTGTCATAAAATAATAAAAACGGCAACTCAAAGCGATTTCTGCTGAATTCAATTTGATGTTGGTAAAAAAAAATGAAAAAAATTAGAACACACAACGAATATCATGAACAAGGACATCGGGCGGCAACAAACTGCCAGGACATGAGAGGCAGAACGAATGCCTCAAAAGCTGACATTTTAATGAAAATAAATTTGATCAACAACACTTTTTGTTTGCGCTCTCTTTGAATCCGTGTGTGTGTGGTATTCGACAGCCCGACATCTATGCGGCTGCTTCGTAGAATTTATTGTTTGTGGCAAAGTAAATCAAGTCGAACATAAATATGACTTATTCGGGCGCCACTTGCAGACGATTGGGTAAGGTTCTCTATCAATAAAGCTGTGTTTGCTTTGAGTTCGCGGTTCATAATAAATAGGCTGCAGCTGGCTTTAAGGTTCTTTGTGTCCTTCGGATTGCCTTGTGCAGTGTGTTAAGGGTCGACATACCTTTGCTACTGCAAATGTCACATTCATAGCAAAAATTCAAATAACAACCCAGAAAGCTCGCGAACAGCTGCCAATGCGGAACCTCAAATTTACGAGTGCATTTTAACGACACACACAATAGTCGGGTCGGGTACCAGGTTCCTCTCCTCTCAAGCTGGACGTTAGCTAAGGGTCAGTTGGATGGGGACGGTTACCGCCTGCACTTCCGGTGCATTTGCGACCTCCTGTTTCTCTCCCCTGCTCGTTGCTTTTATTACATCCGGCAGCTGTTGCAGTTACGGACATGGCACTGTGTGTCGAACGAATTCCAAGCTCACATCCGCACCAGGTCGCTGTGATTAGCACATGACCTTTACCGGCGCGAACCAACAATAAACTGCCATGTCGAATCGTCAAAGTGCTGGGCAGCTACAGCATAAACCGGGTCAGTCCTTGGCTCCAGCTGGCCATCTTATTTTACAGGGCAGGACCTGCCTCTTGACCTGCCCCACACTCAAACTGATTGCGAGGCTCATCAACAAAAACATTTGCTCATTTTACCTACACATTTATGCCTTTTCTGGCGTTTTCACTTTGCCAGCAATCAATTTTATCGATTGTCACTTCAATTTGATTGCATTAATTTCTGCTCTTTCCATTTGCATTTCGATTTACACTGTGGAGCGCGATTTTATCCCTCTATTCCCTCTATTCCATTCAATTATGTTTGATATGAGTTGAAAATAATTTACATACTATTTTATGGTAACAGCCGGCGTCCATTTTCAGCGCAGACTCGTGCGAAACTGACCAGCGTCGAGGCTTATTTATTTCCATTTACATTTTACATTATTTTTCGCTAAGCTTCTGGCCATTTCTCTTTGCCATGGCCGTTGGCTGTCGCCATTTGTTTTCCTTTCCAGCAGGCGGAAGTGCAGATAGTCGAATTTTCCTTGGCTTTTTGAAAAATAAAAAAGAAAAACGCAATATTTACACTCAATAAACTAAGCTGTCTGCGGCTACTCATCACAGGTCAACTTAGACTTTATTTTTACGAATAGGACTCAAAATTACATACAAACGTATGTTAAGCTATGAACTTGTCTAACATATAAGCTTATTGTAATTTAAATAGTCATTTTTTCCACTCGAAACTAAAATTGTATTAAATAGTGTGCTCCAAATTAACAACCCATAGTTAATGTCGAGTTGAATGAGCATATGTCAAGGCAATGTGGAGCAGAGCAAGTTGCGTTAATTAATATAATTAACTAATCGCTTAAGCGTAATGTTCCCATAACAGAGCACGGAATTGGGCGCTTTGTTGGGACAGAAGTTTTTGCCAGCGCAAAATAGGTGCTTACACGCAAAGAATAGAGAAAAACACGAAATACAAGAAATACAAGTATATAAAAAAGTCCACACAAGTGAAGCCATCAAATATGTCCTTGTAGCACTCGGCTCTGGATCAAAGTTGGACAAATCACGCTGACGGGCTCAACATGACAGCCGAGCGATGATAAATGAACATATGTGGCATGTGGCACACTTTCAGTCGGTCAACTGCACTTGCCTCGCACTCGATTTTCCAGCAGACGTGCGGCTTACGCTGCGTATTAGTAATTTACTTGCGTGGCGCGTAGTCAAGTTCATTTCGAGCGTGTTTCTGTGTGTTGTCTCGTATTATTGACATTTCCATTGGGCCACTTTTTGCCCTATTAAAGCAAAGTTGTTAACATGCTCCTCGCACTCCCCTCACCCTACAGGGGTGAAACTTGATGCGAATGGAAAGCTTGGGCATTGTTTCGAGGCTTGTAAATTTGTTTTTTCATAACAAAATTACAATTTGACATGTGTATTCTTTTTGTTGTAATGTCCATCAATTGCATTTGTTCTGCACAGGATTTCCATGTTAAACTTTTGTGAGGGAAATTCTTTTGCTCTCGTTTAGTTAGAGGCTTGTCAAGAACTATTTGACGCCCTAAAAAAGACAAAGAAAATCTCACAAAACGTAATCGGACAGTGGCAAATATTATGTAAATAAACTTCTAATAGAAGTATTGCAAAATAAGATAGTTAAAAGAAAAGTTAGCAAAAGAGCAAAAATAGAGAACAAATGGAATATCTGTCTTGGCTCTGTGGAAGCTGTGATGCGTCCTGTCCTGAATAAGCCTGAAACGTCGTGCGATGAGACAAGACACCGAGAAAACATGACTAGCATCTTAGAGCCTAAATCAACAGTTTGCCATTTGCTCAGAGCGAGCAAAAATGTTTCAGTAAATCCAAAGTTTCTTAGAACCTCCCCTGCCTGTCATATTTGTTCAGCTATACTAGGATAATTTCACAGGCGTCGCACTGGAACACTCCATCGAGCAGGTCCCCGTAAATCAAATGCAATCATTCCGTTGGCATGACCACACCCACGCCCACATCCACACCCATCCCTAGACCAGGACTTACGCTCTCCCCTCCACAGGAAGCCCAGCTGGACGTCGTCTGCTGGAAATGAAGTGCTCTTGAAATACGATGAGGGAAGCTAATCTGTCGGCTCACTGAATCGGTGGGTGCGATGAGTTTGCTTACATTATGCCAATTATATTTAGTAAAACAAATCAATGAAATCTAATGACCCGGATATTGATGTAGGCATTAGCATCGATTTACTATCGCTTATATAAAGCAAGTGCTAAAAGTAAATTAACTTATGAAGTGGAGTTCTGCATTAGAGTGGAAAAGATTTGGTACAGAAACTTTTAAGGCTTATCCAACTAAAATTAAAAGCAATTTGTAGATATGTTATTTATTATTTGTATTTGAAACTTTTGGATTAATCAGTGAGTTGTGTTAACATCCATTTAACATCCATTGCTAAGAGTAAATTAACTAATGAAGTGGAGTTCTGCAGTTAGAGTCTGTATTAGAAGAGATTTTTCTTGAACTACTTAACTTATGCGCAATTGAAATGAGAAGAAGCCTCTACTTATGTAATTTATTATTTTTATTTAAAAATGTTGTACTAATCAGTGTATTTATTTATGCTTATTTCAGCCGACCCACTGTGACGTGCATAAATGAAAGGAACGTGCGATGCAACTGAATTCAAGCAAACATACTGAAACGCACTACTGGATTGTGAGTATAATTCCTACCCATTGCCTTGAACTTGGCTCTTTGTTTATTATAACATTTAAGGGATAATTCTGCGAATTTCCAGACAAATTCCTCGCAATTATGGCGCCATTCACAGTTGGCAAGTTGTACGAAATGCAGCCCATTGTGGAAAGCGACTGAGGCCTTTATCAGATTGGCAGACTGCCATTTTCAGATGAACTTACAGCTGCAAAAGGGCAAAGACAATAGAATTTCATTGTTGGAAAATCACAAATTGCCGAGCAACTTGCCGTCGCCTGCAGACCTTCTTGATGGTTGCATTTTCCATGCCCATTTCACATAATTCCAACTCAAGCTGCAAAAATGCAATGCAAAGGGCAATGCACCTTAATTAACTGCTTGAAATTTTTGAACATTCTGTGAGAATTTTTGACATTATTATCTGAGCCCGAACCCAATTTAATAAATCATTCGGCTTGGCAGGCGATTTAACAGATTCCAACTGATTTATATTGCCATGTCACACATTGGCCTTGCTCTGACCCAAAATTCCAATGCATTTGACATCTGGGGCTGCAAAATTGATGATGTGACCCGACCTGGCTGCCACAAATTGAAAAGGAAGATATCTTTAAATGTCGTGAATGATTAAAGCCTTTTCGGCTGGCGAATATTGAAAGGAAAGATAACTTTAAATGTCGTGAATGATTGAAACCTTTTCAGCTTATCTTTCTATTCAACACAAAAGCCCTAAACTTTGCAATTAAGATGTCAAGTCATAGAATGACACTTTTTTTTACCATAAAGTAATCAAACAAGTCGATATCAAGGAACATCTCAAAACGAGTTAAGTAAAAACAATAATCTGGAAAAATCTTTTCGTCATTCAATTGGTAATTACCCTGGGAATAGAGCATTGCGCAGTCGGTTAAAAAGCTTCAAAACTTATATTACTTTATTTATTATTATAAATTTTGGCCAGTCACGTTTGTCTGCTTTTACTTTTATTCAGTTTTTACATGTCAACCAGCTAATTTAATAACTTTATTACTTTTTTCTGTCCATTTCAGACCCTATTTTGGTGTGCCTTGGGAGGTTTAATATTAGGTGGAATCGTTGTCATTTCATACTGGATAAGACGATGCAGGTATGTAAACCTATCTAATTCTTGGACATATATATATTCTATTGCTCATGAAATTAAAGAAATTTGTGATTATTTCGAGTTAGTTTTAAGATATGGTCAAATTGTCAACGCACTAAGCCATGCAGCACGTGTCTGCCCTAAGCCCTGAGAGAAGGGGGCGGACAACGTGCAGGCATGGCGGGCGGCTCATAGGAGGCATGTGAATATGACAACAAGAACAAGTTCCACGTGGCGAATGTGCAATCGGCCGGGGGAGGGGGAAGGAGGTTGTAGCACATTCAAAGACTGGCAAAGACAAAAGCTGCCACTCGGCCGAACGGACAGAAAGCCAACTGAATAATTCAAGTCGGCAATTGGACTGCTAGCAAACAATTAACTTAATGATACAAGGTCATTGGAAGCGGGGGCCAAAAGGGCACAGCCTGCTCTCTCTAAAAACAAAAAACAGAACAAAATATAGAAAAGCGAAACAAAAACCAAGCCAAGAATGACGCAGTTGACATTCAAAGCGCCCGGCGGGGAAGGGTGTGGTGACCACTGAGAGCGCCGCCCAGGGGCCTATTACGATGTGGTTGGCGCCAGCTCGTCCCAGCACTATACGACCCACACACACACACAAACTCGGATACACACATTCGTACACACCATTTGATTAGAAGACAAACGCACAAAAGGACAACTGGCAAATGCCATGCCTTTATGTATTGCGTGTGCCTTTGATTCCCATCGGCTGCGTTTTATTTCGTTTCTTTCACGCGAACTTAAAGGCCATCGCGGCGTATACGTAATGTACGTATGTACGTGTGTGTGTATATAGAGAAACTTTTCCAATTTCCATATGGAGCACACACAAAAAAGGAAACGGCAAACAGTAAACAAACTGAAATATTTGCATACAAACGAATGTCCTGCGACAACTGAGCACACACACATCTGTTCATGCGGGGAGTTGTGGCAAAAGGCGATGGTCAGCAAAGGTAAACAGTCGTTGAGCGGGTCATGATTAATGTGTCACGAAGGGCACAGTGGTCGCAATCATAGTCGCACAGTGGTCGAAATCACAAACTTTTCTTTTTTACGTTCAACACTAAAATTTTAAAAACTTATTCCTCTTTTATAAGGTGAGGTGTCGGAATACACCTTTTGGATGAAGTAGATATAAATAGTGTTAAATATGTCTTCTTTCGCGCTGGAATCGATTTGCGCCGTCTTATCTCTACTAAGCGAATAAATAGAATGTATAGTTCAAATTATTTATCTTATATGATAAAATGAGGAGGGAGAAATATTTGAATAATTCGGTCGTCGGGGTGTAGCCTTTGGAGGCGTCTCTCTCCCTCTTTCTCTCTCTCTTTCTCTCTCTCTCTCTCTGATGGTGTCAGCCAGGACTCAATTGTTTAAAAATATAATATTTAATTCGGATATTAACTGGAATGAATCATTGATACAGTTTCTAACATGTCATGGATATATTGCTTGGCATTCATTTAAAATGTGTTTTTCATATATCTTTATTACTTTATAAGCCCTCCCTTCATTTAAGTAACATCAACTGAGGCCCTACTATCTATTATTTGTGTGAACCCCACACTATCAGCACGATCGATCAGAGCAATTAAAACTGATTCGCCTTGCCATGTAAAATAGCAAGGTAAATTATACATTGTCAGCCCATTGTCGGGCCAAACAAGCTGACATGCCAGGCCCAAGAGCATGAAGAGGGCGCCGGGAAGTGGAACGAGTCGGGTTAAGCGAAGACGAGCAAATAAAAGTGGAATGGCAAAAGCGACATGAGTCAGTTGGATATTGTCATAAAAATTAAAAATCAATTTTTATAATCCAGTTAGAACGGGCCCGACAGACCAAGAGCCGAACCAATACAAATAAAGAAGCGACGAGGCACCTGGCTGATATGAGGCACGCAAACAAAGGTAGTCGCCCGGCTAGACAGACGGACGGACTTGGCGTCGGACTGGACGTGGAATAAAGAAAATTTCATACTTTTGCGCTTTAACCGAAACGATGTTCGAAATTTACCTTCATTAACAGACGACCCGACGAGCTGCGTGGCCGCGTTTATTTCGCTCGTACAGAAATTCACGTGTGCGTGTTTATATAGAGCGACAGAACTGAGAACAACCTTTTTTAACGAGTGATAATCTGTTAAGTGAACACGCCCCACCAAGCGAAAACTAGTTAAAAAGCAAAATATTACTTTTATAATGTGATCCTCTGTTCCTCTGATAATGTTGATGGAATAAGGCCGGACGGATATTTATAAAACGCGCAGGTGCTTGTCTTTCGAGTGCCAAGTGCTTTCCACGAAAGTAAATTACTTTCCCAGCTAATCACCGGTCGGGCAAATGAAAATTCCTAACCCACATCCCCTCGCCACCCGCCACCCGCCACCCACAACCCGCAACTGCCATCATTATATTTAATGTGCAATTCAATTTTTGGCCCTTTGACATTTTGTTGGCTGCGAGCTTAAATAATGCAAGGTGTTTCAGTAAAAGCAGCCAAGTTATTAAATGGATTTTCATAAGACTTGCAATTTTCATTGAAAAACAAAACCATTTTTGTCTTAAAAGAAAACTGGCTGACATTTCCCAATGAAAATCTTTACAGTGAAGCTTATCCAGCATTTTATTTTCTTCTATTTTTTGCTTAGTTTATTTTGAAATCCTCGAAAGCTCTTTCGTGTTAAATGGGAATTAGGGCCTTGTACATTAAGCGCAGCTCGTTAATTTCAGTTGAATAAAATATAAAATAAAATAAATTGTTAGTAGTTCGCCCTCTTTGCAAAAATAAAAGCAACAATAACATTTGTTGAACTTTTACATTTCAGAGAACTCTTGTAATTATGAAACATAAAACGCTCGTTAATTTTCAATATTTATTGCCCCCCGCGAATCGCGTTCTTTCCATTCGATTCGATTTCGTGCCGCAAGCAAATTGACAATTTAATTTGCAATAGCACAACAAAGTGACAGGCTAATGCAATAATCGTAATGGGTATAAACACGTACTATTTCTTGACACAACCTTTGACTTTCTCTCCAACCAAGCAATATGAGGAGCAATTACAGGAGTCGGGCGGGGGGGGGGGGGGGGGGGGGACCACCTGGAAAATGGAAATTGATTCGAAAATTTGCCTGCTGCCGCTGCCCTCCCTCAACTTGACCTCAAACCGAAAGACAAGAAGACGGCACAAAAGAAAATCAATAAGCCTCAAAAAACATACGCCAAAAGCTAGCAAAAAGGCATTACGAATGTCGAGCATTTCGCACGCCTGATTAGATAAATGGCAAATGCTTAGGAAAACTAGGGGGAGGGGTTGGCTTTTGTTTTTGTACGAAAATGTTATACGATTAAGTCAACAGACAACAACAACAACAGCAAAAAATAAATAAAATGTAAAATTAGAATTAGACAATTAGACAAATGGCGAAGAGGCCCAAAGCCCGAGGCCCGAGGTCAAGACACGTGCGAGCACATATTGTAGAGCCCAACCACAGGGTAGGCACATGGAGCACACAGTGCTCAATGCCATTATAAACACACACACACACACCCACACACATGTGCACAACACACTTACAGCTGTGACTGTAAATGACTGCTTGGTGCGGCAAACGGGGCGTATGATTTATTTAACCGCCCATTAAAGTTCTTGTCATTGTGTTGCAGTTGTTGCAGTTGTTGCAGTTGTTGTTGCTGTTGCAATTGTTGCTGTTGCATTTATTTCTGTTGCTGTTTCGACCGTGTTGCCATAGCATTGAGTTGCAAAGTTTTACAAATACTTTTCAATCAACGCAACAAAAACTTCTTGTCAAATTCACAAAAATAAACTGTGAGGCTTGCGATTGACGTGGCTTTCGTTCGTGGCGTTCACTCATCTCTATCATCCATTATTGTCATTTGTTGGCAACTTAAATAACAACTAATTTTGGGAAACAACGAGATAGTTGTTCTAGTGTGACATGTGATTAATCAATACTCTAAGGCTGCAACTATTTATAATATCGATTTGCCTTACCACCAACAACCTTTACACACTTTTTCTAACAATTTTTGTGAAACTGACCGCCCATTTTCCCCATTATTTTTTTCCAACCACCCCGCTGTGTTAAATGAATTCGAATAATAATACATTGAAATCGAACTTCAGATATAGGTGTCGTGCATTGGACTTTTGCAGACTTTGTTGGTAGGTAAATTCGCAATTTACTTAAAGCCAAAAAGCCAAATCCAAATTCCAATAATGAAGAAATTATCAAAAATAGTCGGCTTAAAACAAAGCAATTCACAAAAGAGCAATAAAGCATCAAATCAAGCAAACATTATCGACAATTTTCTTTTCTCAACACACAAACACAATTCAATAATTGGCTGTATTTTAACGTACACTCAAAGAATTTTGGTTTACACGCAAAGTTTAGCAATTGAATCGCTTTGTTTTTATTTAAATAAACATATATACAAATATATATGCAACAACAAATAATATTGGCTGCAATTAGTTTAGTTGAATAAAATTTAAGATAATCGCATGTATTCATATTGTTCGCTTTACAAAATTTACAATATTCTAATTTGATTTCCGATTTTTGATTTTTGATTTTTTGATCGCTTTCAAGTGGAATTCACACACAAATGAAGGCCTTGCCAAATGCTTTTGTGATTGTTAAACCCATAGTTGACACCTACAGCAAATTAATAATATACACACAAAAAAAAAAACAAAGAGACTCACCTGATCGATTAAACTGTGACATCAGCAAATATCACCTGAGTGCTGGAGACAACTCGAATGCAAATGCAAAATATGCAGAGATATATTTGATTTTCTTATTTTCACGAATCGCTTTGCTCAGTTCGTTATTTGTCTTTCCCTTTTGTTGCTGTGTGTTTTTTTTAGCAAAAGTTCGCCCAGAGTGCAAAACTTTTATTAAACTTATTGCATATGTCTTTCCATTTCTTTTCGCAACTCGACTTTTGTTCCCAACTACAAACAACATCAACAACAACAACAACAATAACAAATAAACAACAACCACACACACTTGATATCGTTATCCTTGTCGATACCAGGACACTTGCAGCGAACTCGCCGCGCCAGCGCATCCTAGCCAGGAGCAGGAGCATCAGCAGCAGGAGCAGCAGGAGCTTATCATCAGCTGTCAGCAAAATCCGAAGCCTGCGGCACAGAAAGTCTTCGCCCGATCACAATCATCGACGTCGTCGCCGGCGCATGCTGCAGTGCATCAATTGAAGCAGCAGCAGTCCCTGCCCAATCAACAGCCGCACCTCCACTCGCATCCGCACCACAACCACAACCCGCACGCCTCCAAGTCCGTGTCCATACTCGTCTACAAGACGCTGAACACGGTCTTCAAGAGCAGCCGCAAGATCATCGTTCGTGTGTGCGAGGTGGCCAGCGCCAAAAAGACCTTCACCATGTTCAAGTTTAACAAGGCTGCCCAACAGCAGCGACTCGATAATCGCGCCAGCGCCGTAACCGGACACGATCCCTTTGTCCGGCCACCCGTGCCCGAAAAGTGAGTTGACCCCAAACTCAATTTCCAAGTGTCGCAAAGGCAATTACGAAACTTACTTACTTTTTGATTATGTTCAGTCATTTTTTTAAAGCTAACACATGTCTACAAATTAGAACGTGTTCACTTAATTATTTAATATATTCTTTTTTCTGTCTATTTTGAGACTATATTCGATTTTCGCTCGTGAAGCTGATAACTACTTATTTTGATTAAAATTTGTCCATTTCTTTTTGCAACCAATTAAATAATAGAGAATTACCCTGTGGTCCAAAATACTGTCTTGATAAGATTTTTATTATTAAGATTATTAAGTCTATTCAGTCTATCAATACATTTGACTTATCAGATTATTTCTGAAGTTTCTTAGCTTTTCCGACACTTCCCCTTGCAAATGAAGCTGTTTTTTGTTTCTCACACATTTCACACCCCATATTTATCCCCAAACACGAATTCGAAACGAATTGTTGATTTAGGAAAGTGAAGCACATCATGAAGAAGCTGCACAAGGCGAACGGACTGAAACGCTCCAATTCGGCGATCGAGTTCGATGTCTCAGCGCTGTCCGCCGCCAATCGACGCCAAATCTACAGTAGGTGAGTACAAGAACTGTCCGCCGGAAAAACACACGCACACACAATGCAAATGCAAATAGAGCAGAGCAAACAGAGTCCGTGAATCTTGAGATGGGACGTGTGCACAGCTGTTCGCCAAATGAGCTGCTTACTCGTAATATTCAATGTACGCCTCACACACAATAACTGCACAGGATTTCTCATCATCTTTTGATTATAGTTTTAGTTGAAATATTCTATTGAAGCTTATTCAAAATAAAATTCAAAAATATTCAAAAGTATTAATACACAGAAACAAAAGAAAAGCAACAAAACGAAATTCACAATTATTGCATATTTTCTCGGTTTATATTTTCAACTTTTTGTATTTTAGTTGAAATATTCTAAGCTTATTCAAATTCAAAAATTGTCTTCACAGAAACAAAAGAAATGTAACAAAATCCAAATCATAATTATTGCATATTTATGTTATTTATATTTTCAAAATTTGTGTCTTCTATTTTCCAAAAAATTTCTGGTACGTTCTTTTCGCGTCCTTCTATTTGCAGCAACCGGTCGGCCAGCTCGGAGCAAGATAACTCGGATCTGTCCGAGCACTCGGAGAAATCGCCGCTGGTTAGCGCGAGGTTAGACAATCTTGCTAGGCTCTTTTTTAGCAAATCGATGCCAGCGGAAACCGGAAGTAGAGATACCATAGATTCAGTTCTAACAACAAGGTTGCATATTCTATTTTAATATGTACTTACTTTATTTCTAACCCCAAACTAATTTTGTATCTTTGTATCCGATCACAACCCACCGAAAAAAAAATGACTTGAAACTCAACTCATTGTATCTACATACTATACGATTCTATACTATAAAACATCAAATTGGCAAATTTCGCTTTAAATTTTACGTTAATCGTTTGCTTTTGCGATTTTATTCAAATATTTCAAGTGCATTTTCTTCAGTTTCTCTTTCGTGTGCCGACTCTGGTTCTGGTTGAGTTCTGTTTTCCTTATCATTTTTGTTTCAATCGCTTTTTTTTGTAGCCCAAAAGCACTTTGCATGCTAAATAGTAGCGGCTAATGGCGTTCGCAATGCTTTCACGTAGACCTAGTGCACAGAAACCACAAAACCACAAAAATAGAAAAAACTAAATAGAAAAAGAAAACACTTCACAATTTGAACTTGATTTTGAATTTAGAAGGTAAATTCATTCCGATAAAAAACAAGAATAAAGTGAAACGATGTCAAGTGGATTTTCAGAAATGATAATTTAAAATGTTGTTAGCATACTGTGAACTTTATTTTTTTAGATGATATGAACCAACAATTAAAATAATGAAAATAAGGCAGCAACGAGCTCAAGATACCTTTGCAAAAAAGCCAACCTGAATGCGTCATCAGAGGGCAGAACTGCAAAAGCACACACAAAAGCCGTAGTTTACAAGAAAAAAAAATATCTTTTTATAGAAATTAAATGTGATGATAAAATGCATTTTGTGTGTGCCATATGCTGCCGCAGGGGCTGCACAGGTAAAATTGTTGCCAAGGTTTTCACCTGCTCAAATTAGACGCAGGCACAAAAATTGCAAATTAAATTATCAACTTGGAAAATTCTGCTCGCAAAGGGGAAGCGACGCGCATTGATGATAAGTCCCCCCATCGCACCCCTCCCCCGCAATCCCCCTTGTGTTTGTATGCCTGAATACCTGTGTGTGTGAGTATGTGTGTGTGTGTGTGTGTGGGTGGGTGTGCCTGCGTGCTGAGCCGTGTGATGAATGTGCAAGCGAGCGTAAGCTACAGTTCGCATGTGTTAGTGCAAAACATCCATTTGTGTGCGCGATTTTTCCACATGCGTGTGTGTGTGTGTGTGTCTGTGTGTGTGCTTGTGGGAAATTTAACGAGCATCGATATGAGTGTCTATACCCACACACAAGCTTCATTGCTGCTGCGCTGTTAAGTATGCAATAAAAAAATTCACACTCGAGCACGTTAATTATGAAACCCAGGCGAAAGGTGAGCTCAGCAAATGTGTTGCTATAGCAATATGTGTTCGAATTATTGACGATTGTTTTGGACCCTTTTTTAGAAGAGTAAAATGGTATCGAAGCCATAAAATATGGAAGTATGCTTAGCTGGCAGTTTAGAGCTCTGATGGCAGATCTCCCAACAAACGGAATATCGTATATCCAGAGCCTGATGGGGTTATTCTGTAAATATTTGTCGAGCAAGCGAAAACTTTAGTGGTTTCTGCAGCTGCAGCAGGCGTTTAAACTAAAATTAGCTTAAATAAATACAAACTACATCTATGCACACATTTGTGCACAGTACACAGTACATAACATATATACTATAGAATTCCATTCAAGGTCCTCGCACTTAACATCTGCAACAACAGCACAACAAACTACGAAGTGCACGGCTGAAAAAGCTGCAATAAAATATAAAGCATACGCAACGTTGCCCAAAGCATTCAGAAAGACATGTACCAAAAATGAGTGTATATACCGGTGTGTGTGTGTGTGTGTGTATGTGTGTATGTGTATTTATGTGTTGAACGCTGTGTTTTGTGAGGCCTTGCAATATTTTTCACTTTTTCGCCTTCTGTTGTTCGGCCGCAAAAGGCTTTCGGGTACATACATATATTGCGTATACGTCGCGTTAGCCACACGAATGAAAGTGAAGCCAGCCTCTTGACCAACTTTTGTGCCACACTCTCTTTTGCTGTTGTTGTTGTTCTTGTTCTTCTGTTGTTCTTAGCGTTGCGTTATTAAATTTTCAAACACATGTTAAACTTAACCCGAGGATGTGCTTAACCTTTGCTCTGTTTTGATTGAGTGACCCGCAAGTGTTTGCTTATGAGCCTCTTCTTCTGCCTTCTCTTGTTCCGTGTGTTCCGGAACATTTCAGCCAAGTTTGAGTTTTGCTAACAGGCATTTTTTTTCTTTCTCGCATTCGTCACTTCTCTTTTGGCTCCTTTGCCACTCAATTAAACCGCAGTAACTCGATACTCTGCAGTTGCCAACGTTTTGACACGCTTTCCTCGTTAAGTTTGTCTACTTTATTTTTAAATTTCGCATTGTTTAAAAATAAACAAATAATAAATTGCACAGCCAAACGGCAAATAAAGTAAAAAATATATGTATAAATAAAACACGCTCAACTCTGGCTTCCGTTTCCGCTGCGCCATTGTGCAGGCAAGGTTTCTCTTTCGCTTCTCTTACCTTCCCTTCTGGCCCTTTTTTTTTGGCAATCTTTACTCTGTTTCGAAACTATATCTGCCAACTTTCACGTGCCCGCTGCGGATGTTTGGTCGGTTGTCTTTGAGGTTTTTACCTTTTTCCAATTATATTTCAACAAGTTTTTACAACATTTCAGTGTTCAATTTGAATGAGTATGCGCTTGCATGTCAAATAACGTGCCAAGACAAACTTGCTTCTCCCTCAACTTTGATACAATTGTCATGTGGCACGCGACAATTTTTTGTGGTCAAATGAAATTCCTAAAAAGGCAGAACCTGCTGATTATGCCAAGCTTAACGCTAGTGTATATATTTGCTTCAATTCTTTCATAATGCTATTCTTATTCTACATCTGATCTCTTTAAATCAATTTGATATAAAAATGTCTTAAGATCGCATTCTATTCGATTCGATAATCGTGCGATATTACGAATTTGATATTTCTATTTCATCAATTGAGAAACACGAAAAATGAAAAAATTAATGTAAATAAATCAGCCGCATAAAATCATGAATGTCAAAACTTCGTAGACACTTTTGCGATTAGTTCTAGTTCCTATTTGAATAACCATACTTTGAATTCCTTTCTGTATGCGCTCAAATGACAGCTCTTTATCGAAATAACGACTTTACTTCAATGGTTCTAATTCTCTGAATAATCTTGCAGACCCAACATAAAGTATCAGTACTCAGCGCTTGACAGCGGCAATGGCATTGTGGAGCGCAGTCCCCGCGAGCGGGCCCAGAGGGAGCGAGCCCTAAATGCCACACAGGAATGGATACAGAGCGCCAATGGACGCTACGAGGTTATTGCACATCTAGATGAGATTGGCTCCAGGCACGGCAAGAACTGGTTTCTGGTCAATGATGCATCAGTGAGTTGAGATATGAAAAGAGCCCGCGCACAGAACCTAATCTTTCTTCTGCAATCAGGTGCGCACAGATCGTCTACTGACGCTACTGCCTCTGCCTTCGGATTGTGTGGCCTTTGAGGATTTGCCGCCCGATGAATGCGCAAGGGAAATACTTATGGAGCTGCTGGGATCTCTGCATCATCCGTATATCTACCCGGTACTCGATTTGGGCTTCTTGCGCAACAGCTCCCATAATTATGCCTGTCTGGTCACGCCCTTCAACTCGCGCGGCAGTCTCAAGGATCTCATTTATAAAGTAAGCTTTTTCAACTACGCACAACTAACTATCCATGACCTTTAACCTTTTTTGCAGGCCCAATGGAACGAGCCCTGGGCGCGAAAGTATACACGCAAGCCGAATGGCCTGCCCGTTAGCCAAGTGCAGCGTCTGGGCCGACAAATTCTGGAAGCTCTGCTCTTTCTAAAAGAGCGCGGCTTTCCACTTCATGGCCACCTGCACAGCGGCAATGTGATTCTGCAAAATGGAGCGGCCAGGTGAGTTCACTGCCTTCATCAAAGTGGAAACTAATTTGTTAATGAGTCAATCTGGCTTGCTCTGCGATGAGCTTTGAAGGTTATCGATTTGTCTTAAATTTGTTCTGCTTTATTTGTTCACCATTATTATATGGTTGTTTCCATGAACTTACTTACATTTTTATTTTCACTTATTTGAAGAGACGAAGCAATTATGTTAAAACAATGAATAATGAATATGCAAAGCGCGAGCTTAATCAATTCCTTCTTTGCGGCATTCTAGTAAAATTCATTTTTAGATTGTTAAATCAAAAAATTTTAATCAACTACTCTACAAATTTTTTTTTATTTTAGAAGCAATTCACCAAAATGATTGCCTTCTCTGGTCATACAAAATTCATCTAAAATTTCTTGAAAGTACGTTATTTACCCAAGATATTCCAAAAAGTTTTAATTTTCGATCTACTGATAACGTGATAGCGAAAATACCGACAAATTTGTTCAAAGTTTAGACTTTCATTGTTTGGCCGAGATAATCCAAAAAATCATCAAGAAAGGTCGACATTAACCCCTTGAAATTTGGTCGATTTTGGTAAAAAAATGGACATATTTTGGCCGAGATATTCCAAAAAGTCATCAAAAAAGGTTGCCTTCACAATCGAATCGCTTTTTGAACCATAACTTTTGTTAATCCATCGATACTCAAAATGTTAGAATGCCAATTTAGAGAAGGGATCCGTACGAATTAAAAATGGTATAATATTTCAAAATCGGACATTTTTTGGCCGAGATATTAAGATATAATGATCAAAAAAGTTTTGATTTTCGAACTGACCCCGATTTTGACAAAAAACGTGATGTAACCCCTTGCCATTTTGGTCGATTTTGGTCAAAATTTAGATTTTCTATTTTTGGATGCCAATCGATAGTACTGATAATTACGAGTCCAAAATGGTATAAATTTCTAAAATCGGACGTTTTTTGGGCGAGATATTCCAAAAAGTCATCAAAAAAGGTTGCCTTCACAATCGAATCGCTTTTTGAACCATAACTTTTGTTAATCCATCGATACTCAAAATGTTAGAATGCCAATTTAGAGAAGGGATCCGTACGAATTAAAAATGGTATAATATTTCAAAATCGGACATTTTTTGGCCGAGATATTAAGATATAATGATCAAAAAAGTTTTGATTTTCGAACTGACCCCGATTTTGACAAAAAACGTGATGTAACCCCTTGCCATTTTGGTCGATTTTGGTCAAAATTTAGATTTTCTATTTTTGGATGCCAATCGATAGTACTGATAATTACGAGTCCAAAATGGTATAAATTTCTAAAATCGGACGTTTTTTGGCGAGATATTAAGATATAATGATCAAAAAAGTTTTGATTTTCGAACCGACCCCGATTTTGACAAAAAACGTGATGTAACCCCTTGCCATTTTGGTCGATTTTGGTCAAAATTTAGATTTTCTATTTTTGGATGCCAATCGATAGTACTGATAATTACGAGTCCAAAATGGTATAAATTTCTAAAATCGGACGTTTTTTGGGCGAGATATTCCAAAAAGTCATCAAAAAAGGTTGCCTTCACAATCGAATCGCTTTTTGAACCATAACTTTTGTTAATCCATCGATACTCAAAATGTTAGAATGCCAATTTAGAGAAGGGATCCGTACGAATTAAAAATGGTATAATATTTCAAAATCGGACATTTTTTGGCCGAGATATTAAGATATAATGATCAAAAAAGTTTTGATTTTCGAACTGACCCCGATTTTGACAAAAAACGTGATGTAACCCCTTGCCATTTTGGTCGATTTTGGTCAAAATTTAGATTTTCTATTTTTGGATGCCAATCGATAGTACTGATAATTACGAGTCCAAAATGGTATAAATTTCTAAAATCGGACGTTTTTTGGGCGAGATATTCCAAAAAGTCATCAAAAAAGGTTGCCTTCACAATCGAATCGCTTTTTGAACCATAACTTTTGTTAATCCATCGATACTCAAAATGTTAGAATGCCAATTTAGAGAAGGGATCCGTACGAATTAAAAATGGTATAATATTTCAAAATCGGACATTTTTTGGCCGAGATATTAAGATATAATGATCAAAAAAGTTTTGATTTTCGAACTGACCCCGATTTTGACAAAAAACGTGATGTAACCCCTTGCCATTTTGGTCGATTTTGGTCAAAATTTAGATTTTCTATTTTTGGATGCCAATCGATAGTACTGATAATTACGAGTCCAAAATGGTATAAATTTCTAAAATCGGACGTTTTTTGGCGAGATATTAAGATATAATGATCAAAAAAGTTTTGATTTTCGAACCGACCCCGATTTTGACAAAAAACGTGATGTAACCCCTTGCCATTTTGGTCGATTTTGGTCAAAATTTAGATTTTCTATTTTTGGATGCCAATCGATAGTACTGATAATTACGAGTCCAAAATGGTATAAATTTCTAAAATCGGACGTTTTTTGGGCGAGATATTCCAAGAGTCATCAAAAAAGGTTGCCTTCACAATCGAATCCCTTTTTGAACCATAACTTTTGTTAATCCCGCGATATTCAAAATGTTGGAATGCCAATTTAGAGTAGGGATCCGTACGAATTAAAAATGGTATAATATTTCAAAATCGGACATTTTTTTGGCCGAGATATTAAGATATAATGATCAAAAAAGTTTTGATTTTCGAACTGACCCCGATTTTGACAAAAAACGTGATGTAACCCCTTGCCATTTTGGTAGATTTTGGTCAAAATTTAGATTTTCTATTTTTGGATGCCAATCGATAGTACTGATAATTACGAGTCCATATATAATGATCAAAAAAGTTTTGATTTTCGAACCGACCCCGATTTTGACAAAAAACGTGATGTAACCCCTTGCCATTTTGGTCGATTTTGGTCAAAATTTAGATTTTCTATTTTTGGATGCCAATCGATAGTACTGATAATTACGAGTCCAAAATGGTATAAATTTCTAAAATCGGACATTTTTTGGCCGAGATATTAAGATATAATGATCAAAAAAGTTTTGATTTTCGAACTGACCCCGATTTTGACAAAAAACGTGATGGAACCCCTTGCCATTTTGGTCGATTTTGGTCAAAATTTAGATTTTCTATTTTTGGATGCCAATCGATAGTACTGATAATTACGAGTCCATATATAATGATCAAAAAAGTTTTGATTTTCGAACCGACCCCGATTTTGACAAAAAACGTGATGTAACCCCTTGCCATTTTGGTCGATTTTGGTCAAAATTTAGATTTTCTATTTTTGGATGCCAATCGATAGTACTGATAATTACGAGTCCAAAATGGTATAAATTTCTAAAATCGGACGTTTTTTGGGCGAGATATTAAGATATAATGATCAAAAAAGTTTTGATTTTCGAACCGACCCCGATTTTGACAAAAAACGTGATGTAACCCCTTGCCATTTTGGTCGATTTTGGTCAAAATTTAGATTTTCTATTTTTGGATGCCAATCGATAGTACTGATAATTACGAGTCCAAAATGGTATAAATTTCTAAAATCGGACGTTTTTTGGGCGAGATATTCCAAAAAGTCATCAAAAAGGTTGCCTTCACAATCGAATCGCTTTTGGAACCATAACTTTTGTTAATCCCGCGATATTCAAAATGTTGGAATGCCAATTTAGAGTAGGGATCCGCACGAATTAAAAATGGTATAATATTTCAAAATCGGACATTTTTTGGCCGAGATATTAAGATATAATGATCAAAAAAGTTTTGATTTTCGAACTGACCCCGATTTTGACAAAAAACGTGATGTAACCCCTTGCCATTTTGGTCGATTTTGGTCAAAATTTAGATTTTCTATTTTTGGATGCCAATCGATAGTACTGATAATTACGAGTCCAAAATGGTATAAATTTCTAAAATCGGACGTTTTTTGGGCGAGATATTCCAAAAAGTCATCAAAAAAGGTTGCCTTCACAATCGAATCGCTTTTGGAACCATAACTTTTGTTAATCCCGCGATATTCAAAATGTTGGAATGCCAACTTAGAGTAGGGATCCGCACGAATTAAAAATGGTATAATATTTCAAAATCGGACATTTTTTGGCCGAGATATTAAGATATAATGATCAAAAAAGTTTTGATTTTCGAACTGACCCCGATTTTGACAAAAAACGTGATGTAACCCCTTGCCATTTTGGTCGATTTTGGTCAAAATTTAGATTTTCTATTTTTGGATGCCAATCGATAGTACTGATAATTACGAGTCCAAAATGGTATAAATTTCTAAAATCGGACGTTTTTTGGGCGAGATATTCCAAAAAGTCATCAAAAAAGGTTGCCTTCACAATCGAATCGCTTTTGGAACCATAACTTTTGTTAATCCCGCGATATTCAAAATGTTGGAATGCCAATTTAGAGTAGGGATCCGCACGAATTAAAAATGGTATAATATTTCAAAATCGGACATTTTTTGGCCGAGATATTAAGATATAATGATCAAAAAAGTTTTGATTTTCGAACTGACCCCGATTTTGACAAAAAACGTGATGTAACCCCTTGCCATTTTGGTAGATTTTGGTCAAAATTTAGATTTTCTATTTTTGGATGCCAATCGATAGTACTGATAATTACGAGTCCAAAATGGTATAAATTTCTAAAATCGGACGTTTTTTGGGAGAGATATTCCAAAAAGTCATCAAAAAAGGTTGCCTTCACAATCGAATCGCTTTTGGAACCATAACTTTTGTTAATCCCGCGATATTCAAAATGTTGGAATGCCAACTTAGAGTAGGGATCCGCACGAATTAAAAATGGTATAATATTTCAAAATCGGACATTTTTTGGCCGAGATATTAAGATATAATGATCAAAAAAGTTTTGATTTTCGAACTGACCCCGATTTTGACAAAAAACGTGATGTAACCCCTTGCCATTTTGGTCGATTTTGGTCAAAATTTAGATTTTCTATTTTTGGATGCCAATCGATAGTACTGATAATTACGAGTCCAAAATGGTATAAATTTCTAAAATCGGACGTTTTTTGGGCGAGATATTCCAAAAAGTCATCAAAAAAGGTTGCCTTCATAATCGAATCGCTTTTGGAACCATAACTTTTGTTAATCCCGCGATATTCAAAATGTTGGAATGCCAATTTAGAGTAGGGATCCGCACGAATTAAAAATGGTATAATATTTCAAAATCGGACATTTTTTGGCCGAGATATTAAGATATAATGATCAAAAAAGTTTTGATTTTCGAACTGACCCCGATTTTGACAAAAAACGTGATGTAACCCCTTGCCATTTTGGTAGATTTTGGTCAAAATTTAGATTTTCTATTTTTGGATGCCAATCGATAGTACTGATAATTACGAGTCCAAAATGGTATAAATTTCTAAAATCGGACGTTTTTTGGGCGAGATATTCCAAAAAGTCATCAAAAAAGGTTGCCCTCACAATCGAATCGCTTTTTGAACCATAACTTTTGTTAATCCCGCGATATTCAAAATGTTGGAATGCCAATTTAGAGTAGGGATCCGTACGAATTAAAAATGGTATAATATTTCAAAATCGGACATTTTTTGGCCGAGATATTAAGATATAATGATCAAAAAAGTTTTGATTTTCGAACCGACCCCGATTTTGACAAAAAACGTGATGTAACCCCTTGCCATTTTGGTCGATTTTGGTCAAAATTTAGATTTTCTATTTTTGGATGCCAATCGATAGTACTGATACTTACGAGTCCAAAATGGTATAAATTTCTAAAATCGGACGTTTTTTGGCCGAGATATTAAGATATAATGATCAAAAAAGTTTTGATTTTCGAACCGACCCCGATTTTGACAAAAAACGTGATGTAACCCCTTGCCATTTTGGTCGATTTGGGTCAAAATTTAGATTTTCTATTTTTGGATGCCAATCGATAGTACTGATAATTACGAGTCCAAAATGGTATAAATTTCTAAAATCGGACGTTTTTTGGGCGAGATATTAAGATATAATGATCAAAAAAGTTTTGATTTTCGAACCGACCCCGATTTTGACAAAAAACGTGATGTAACCCCTTGCCATTTTGGTCAAAATTTAGATTTTCTATTTTTGGATGCCAAACGATAGTACTGATAATTACGAGTCCAAAATGGTGTAAATTTCTAAAATCGGACATTTTTTGGGCGAGATATTAAGATATATGCTCAAAAAAGTTTTGATTTTCGAACCGACCCCGATTTTGACAAAAAACGTGATGTAACCCCTTGCCATTTTGGTCGATTTTGGTCAAAATTTACATTTTCTATTTTTGGATGCCAATCGATAGTACTGATAATTACGAGTCCAAAATGGTATAAATTTCTAAAATCTGACGTTTTTTGGGCGAGATATTCCAAAAAGTCATCAAAAAAGGTTGCCCTCACAATCGAATCGCTTTTTGAACCATAACTTTTGTTAATCCCGCGATATTCAAAATGTTGAAATGCCAATTTAGAGTAGGGATCCGTACGAATTAAAAATGGTTTAATATTTCAAAATCGGACATTTTTTGGCCGAGATATTAAGATATAATGATCAAAAAAGTTTTGATTTTCGAACCGACCCCGATTTTGACAAAAAACGTGATGTAACCCCTTGCCATTTTGGTCGATTTTGGTCAAAATTTAGATTTTCTATTTTTGGATGCCAATCGATAGTACTGATACTTACGAGTCCAAAATGGTATAAATTTCTAAAATCGGACGTTTTTTGGCCGAGATATTAAGATATAATGATCAAAAAAGTTTTGATTTTCGAACCGACCCCGATTTTGACAAAAAACGTGATGTAACCCCTTGCCATTTTGGTCGATTTGGGTCAAAATTTAGATTTTCTATTTTTGGATGCCAATCGATAGTACTGATAATTACGAGTCCAAAATGGTATAAATTTCTAAAATCGGACGTTTATTGGGCGAGATATTCCAAAAAGTCATCAAAAAAGGTTGCCTTCACAATCGAATCGCTTTTTGAACCATAACTTTTGTTAATCCCGCGATATTCAAAATGTTGAAATGCCAATTTAGAGTAGGGATCCGTACGAATTAAAAATGGTTTAATATTTCAAAATCGGACATTTTTTGGCCGAGATATTAAGATATAATGATCAAAAAAGTTTTGATTTTCGAACCGACCCCGATTTTGACAAAAAACGTGATGTAACCCCTTGCCATTTTGGTCGATTTTGGTCAAAATTTAGATTTTCTATTTTTGGATGCCAATCGATAGTACTGATAATTACGAGTCCAAAATGGTGTAAATTTCTAAAATCGGACATTTTTTGGGCGAGATATTAAGATATATGCTCAAAAAAGTTTTGATTTTCGAACCGACCCCGATTTTGACAAAAAACGTGATGTAACCCCTTGCCATTTTGGTCGATTTTGGTCAAAATTTACATTTTCTATTTTTGGATGCCAATCGATAGTACTGATAATTACGAGTCCAAAATGGTATAAATTTCTAAAATCTGACGTTTTTTGGGCGAGATATTCCAAAAAGTCATCAAAAAAGGTTGCCCTCACAATCGAATCGCTTTTTGAACCATAACTTTTGTTAATCCCGCGATATTCAAAATGTTGAAATGCCAATTTAGAGTAGGGATCCGTACGAATTAAAAATGGTTTAATATTTCAAAATCGGACATTTTTTGGCCGAGATATTAAGATATAATGATCAAAAAAGTTTTGATTTTCGAACCGACCCCGATTTTGACAAAAAACGTGATGTAACCCCTTGCCATTTTGGTCGATTTTGGTCAAAATTTAGATTTTCTATTTTTGGATGCCAATCGATAGTACTGATAATTACGAGTCCAAAATGGTATAAATTTCTAAAATCGGACGTTTATTGGGCGAGATATTCCAAAAAGTCATCAAAAAAGGTTGCCTTCACAATCGAATCGCTTTTTGAACCATAACTTTTGTTAATCCCGCGATATTCAAAATGTTGGAATGCCAATTTAGAGTAGGGATCCGTACAAATTAAAAATGGTATAATATTTCGAAATCGCACATTTTTTGGCCGAGATATTAAGATATAATGATCAAAAAAGTTTTGATTTTCGAACCGACCCCGATTTTGACAAAAAACGTGATGTAACCCCTTGCCATTTTGGTCGATTTTGGTCAAAATTTAGATTTTCTATTTTTGGATGCCAATCGATAGTACTGATAATTACGAGTCCAAAATGGTATAAATTTCTAAACTCGGACGTTTTTTGGGCGAGATATTCCAAAAAGTCATCAAAAAAGGTTGCCTTCACAATCGAATCGCTTTTTGAACCATAACTTATGTTAATCCCGCGATATTCAAAATGTTGGAATGCCAATTTAGAGTAGGGATCCGTACGAATTAAAAATGGTATAATATTTCAAAATCGGACATTTTTTGGCCGAGATATTAAGATATAATGATCAAAAAAGTTTTGATTTTCGAACCGACCCCGATTTTGACAAAAAACGTGATGTAACCCCTTGCCATTTTGGTCGATTTTGGTCAAAATTTAGATTTTCTATTTTTGGATGCCAATCGATAGTACTGATAATTACGAGTCCAAAATGGTATAAATTTCTAAAATCTGACGTTTTTTGGGCGAGATATTCCAAAAAGTCATCAAAAAAGGTTGCCTTCACAATCGAATCGCTTTTTGAACCATAACTTATGTTAATCCCGCGATATTCAAAATGTTGGAATGCCAATTTAGAGTAGGGATCCGTACGAATTAAAAATGGTATAATATTTCAAAATCGGACATTTTTTGGCCGAGATATTAAGATATAATGATCAAAAAAGTTTTGATTTTCGAACCGACCCCGATTTTGACAAAAAACGTGATGTAACCCCTTGCCATTTTGGTCGATTTTGGTCAAAATTTAGATTTTCTATTTTTGGATGCCAATCGATAGTACTGATAATTACGAGTCCAAAATGGTATAAATTTCTAAAATCTGACGTTTTTTGGGCGAGATATTCCAAAAAGTCATCAAAAAAGGTTGCCCTCACAATCGAATCGCTTTTTGAACCATAACTTTTGTTAATCCCGCGATATTCAAAATGTTGAAATGCCAATTTAGAGTAGGGATCCGTACGAATTAAAAATGGTATAATATTTCAAAATCGGACATTTTTTGGCCGAGATATTAAGATATAATGATCAAAAAAGTTTTGATTTTCGAACCGACCCCGATTTTGACAAAAAACGTGATGTAACCCCTTGCCATTTTGGTCGATTTTGGTCAAAATTTAGATTTTCTATTTTTGGATGCCAATCGATAGTACTGATAATTACGAGTCCAAAATGGTATAAATTTCTAAAATCGGACGTTTTTTGGGCGAGATATTAAGATATAATGATCAAAAAAGTTTTGATTTTCGAACCGACCCCGATTTTGACAAAAAACGTGATGTAACCCCTTGCCATTTTGGTCGATTTTGGTCAAAATTTAGATTTTCTATTTTTGGATGCCAATCGATAGTACTGATAATTACGAGTCCAAAATGGTATAAATTTCTAAAATCGGACGTTTTTTGGGCGAGATATTCCAAAAAGTCATCAAAAAAGGTTGCCTTCACAATCGAATCGCTTTTGGAACCATAACTTTTGTTAATCCCGCGATATTCAAAATGTTGGAATGCCAATTTAGAGTAGGGATCCGCACGAATTAAAAATGGTATAATATTTCAAAATCGGACATTTTTTGGCCGAGATATTAAGATATAATGATCAAAAAAGTTTTGATTTTCGAACTGACCCCGATTTTGACAAAAAACGTGATGTAACCCCTTGCCATTTTGGTAGATTTTGGTCAAAATTTAGATTTTCTATTTTTGGATGCCAATCGATAGTACTGATAATTACGAGTCCAAAATAGTATAAATTTCTAAAATCGGACGTTTTTTGGCCGAGATATTAAGATATAATGATCAAAAAAGTTTTGATTTTCGAACCGACCCCGATTTTGACAAAAAACGTGATGTAACCCCTTGCCATTTTGGTCGATTTTGGTCAAAATTTAGATTTTCTATTTTTGGATGCCAATCCATAGTACTGATAATTACGAGTCCAAAATGGTATAAATTTCTAAACTCGGACGTTTTTTGGGCGAGATATTCCAAAAAGTCATCAAAAAAGGTTGCCTTCACAATCGAATCGCTTTTTGAACCATAACTTTTGTTTATCCCGCGATATTCAAAATGTTGGAATGCCAATTTAGAGTAGGGATCCGTACAAATTAAAAATGGTATAATATTTCAAAATCGCACATTTTTTGGCCGAGATATTAAGATATAATGATCAAAAAAGTTTTGATTTTCGAACTGACCCCGATTTTGACAAAAAAAACGTGATGTAACCCCTTGCCATTTTGGTCGATTTTGGTCAAAATTTAGATTTTCTATTTTTGGATGCCAATCGATAGTACTGATAATTACGAGTCCAAAATGGTATAAATTTCTAAAATCGGACGTTTTTTGGGCGAGATATTAAGATATAATGATCAAAAAAGTTTTGATTTTCGAACCGACCCCGATTTTGACAAAAAACGTGATGTAACCCCTTGCCATTTTGGTCGATTTTGGTCAAAATTTAGATTTTCTATTTTTGGATGCCAATCGATAGTACTGATAATTACGAGTCCAAAATGGTATAAATTTCTAAAATCGGACGTTTTTTGGGCGAGATATTCCAAAAAGTCATCAAAAAAGGTTGCCTTCACAATCGAATCGCTTTTGGAACCATAACTTTTGTTAATCCCGCGATATTCAAAATGTTGGAATGCCAATTTAGAGTAGGGATCCGCACGAATTAAAAATGGTATAATATTTCAAAATCGGACATTTTTTGGCCGAGATATTAAGATATAATGATCAAAAAAGTTTTGATTTTCGAACCGACCCCGATTTTGACAAAAAACGTGATGTAACCCCTTGCCATTTTGGTCGATTTTGGTCAAAATTTAGATTTTCTATTTTTGGATGCCAATCGATAGTACTGATAATTACGAGTCCAAAATGGTATAAATTTCTAAAATCGGACGTTTTTTGGGCGAGATATTAAGATATAATGATCAAAAAAGTTTTGATTTTCGAACCGACCCCGATTTTGACAAAAAACGTGATGTAACCCCTTGCCATTTTGGTCGATTTTGGTCAAAATTTAGATTTTCTATTTTTGGATGCCAATCGATAGTACTGATAATTACGAGTCCAAAATGGTATAAATTTCTAAAATCGGACGTTTTTTGGGCGAGATATTCCAAAAAGTCATCAAAAAAGGTTGCCTTCACAATCGAATCGCTTTTGGAACCATAACTTTTGTTAATCCCGCGATATTCAAAATGTTGGAATGCCAATTTAGAGTAGGGATCCGCACGAATTAAAAATGGTATAATATTTCAAAATCGGACATTTTTTGGCCGAGATATTAAGATATAATGATCAAAAAAGTTTTGATTTTCGAACTGACCCCGATTTTGACAAAAAACGTGATGTAACCCCTTGCCATTTTGGTCGATTTTGGTCAAAATTTAGATTTTCTATTTTGCCTTGGCATTTTGGGAGATTTTGGTCAAAATTTAGATTTTCTATTTTTGGATGCCAATCGATAGTACTGATAATTACGAGTCCAAAATAGTATAAATTTCTAAAATCGGACGTTTTTTGGCCGAGATATTAAGATATAATGATCAAACAAGTTTTGATTTTCGAACCGACCCCGATTTTGACAAAAAACGTGATGTAACCCCTTGCCATTTTGGTCGATTTTGGTCAAAATTTAGATTTTCTATTTTTGGATGCCAATCCATAGTACTGATAATTACGAGTCCAAAATGGTATAAATTTCTAAACTCGGACGTTTTTTGGGCGAGATATTCCAAAAAGTCATCAAAAAAGGTTGCCTTCACAATCGAATCGCTTTTTGAACCATAACTTTTGTTTATCCCGCGATATTCAAAATGTTGGAATGCCAATTTAGAGTAGGGATCCGTACAAATTAAAAATGGTATAATATTTCAAAATCGCACATTTTTTGGCCGAGATATTAAGATATAATGATCAAAAAAGTTTTGATTTTCGAACTGACCCCGATTTTGACAAAAAAACGTGATGTAACCCCTTGCCATTTTGGTCGATTTTGGTCAAAATTTAGATTTTCTATTTTTGGATGCCAATCGATAGTACTGATAATTACGAGTCCAAAATGGTATAAATTTCTAAAATCGGACGTTTTTTGGGCGAGATATTAAGATATAATGATCAAAAAAGTTTTGATTTTCGAACCGACCCCGATTTTGACAAAAAACGTGATGTAACCCCTTGCCATTTTGGTCGATTTTGGTCAAAATTTAGATTTTCTATTTTTGGATGCCAATCGATAGTACTGATAATTACGAGTCCAAAATGGTATAAATTTCTAAAATCGGACGTTTTTTGGGCGAGATATTCCAAAAAGTCATCAAAAAAGGTTGCCTTCACAATCGAATCGCTTTTGGAACCATAACTTTTGTTAATCCCGCGATATTCAAAATGTTGGAATGCCAATTTAGAGTAGGGATCCGCACGAATTAAAAATGGTATAATATTTCAAAATCGGACATTTTTTGGCCGAGATATTAAGATATAATGATCAAAAAAGTTTTGATTTTCGAACTGACCCCGATTTTGACAAAAAACGTGATGTAACCCCTTGCCATTTTGGTCGATTTTGGTCAAAATTTAGATTTTCTATTTTGCCCTTGCCATATTGGTAGATTTTGGTCAAAATTTAGATTTTCTATTTTTGGATGCCAATCGATAGTACTGATAATTACGAGTCCAAAATGGTATAAATTTCTAAAATCGGACGTTTTTTGGGCGAGATATTAAGATATAATGATCAAAAAAGTTTTGATTTTCGAACCGACCCCGATTTTGACAAAAAACGTGATGTAACCCCTTGCCATTTTGGTCGATTTTGGTCAAAATTTAGATTTTCTATTTTTGGATGCCAATCCATAGTACTGATAATTACGAGTCCAAAATGGTATAAATTTCTAAAATCGGACGTTTTTTGGGCGAGATATTAAGATATAATGATCAAAAAAGTTTTGATTTTCGAACCGACCCCGATTTTGACAAAAAACGTGATGTAACCCCTTGCCATTTTGGTCGATTTTGGTCAAAATTTAGATTTTCTATTTTTGGATGCCAATCGATAGTACTGATACTTACGAGTCCAAAATGGTATAAATTTCTAAAATCGGACGTTTTTTGGCCGAGATATTCCAAAAAGTCATCAAAAAAGGTTGCCTTCAGAATCGAATCGCTTTTTGAACCATAACTTTTGTTAATCCTGCGATATTCAAAATGTTGGAATGCCAATTTAGAGTAGGGATCCGTACGAATTAAAAATGGTTTAATATTTCAAAATCGGACATTTTTTGGCCGAGATATTAAGATATAATGATCAAAAAAGTTTTGATTTTCGAACCGACCCCGATTTTGACAAAAAACGTGATGTAACCCCTTGCCATTTTGGTAGATTTTGGTCAAAATTTAGATTTTCTATTTTTGGATGCCAATCGATAGTACTGATAATTACGAGTCCAAAATGGTATAAATTTCTAAAATCGGACGTTTTTTGGGCGAGATATTCCAAAAAGTCATCAAAAAATGTTGCCTTCACAATCGAATCGCTTTTTGAACCATAACTTTTGTTAATCCCGCGATATTCAAAATGTTGGAATGCCAATTTAGAGTAGGGATCCGTACAAATTAAAAATGGTATAATATTTCAAAATCGCACATTTTTTGGCCGAGATATTAAGATATAATGATCAAAAAAGTTTTGATTTTCGAACTGACCCCGATTTTGACAAAAAACGTGATGTAACCCCTTGCCATTTTGGTCGATTTTGGTCAAAATTTAGATTTTCTATTTTTGGATGCCAATCCATTCAATCCACGTTTTTTGGGCGAGATATTCCAAAAAGTCATCAAAAAAGGTTGCCTTCACAATCGAATCGCTTTTTGAACCATAACTTTTGTTTATCCCGCGATATTCAAAATGTTGGAATGCCAATTTAGAGTAGGGATCCGTACAAATTAAAAATGGTATAATATTTCAAAATCGCACATTTTTTGGCCGAGATATTAAGATATAATGATCAAAAAAGTTTTGATTTTCGAACTGACCCCGATTTTGACAAAAAAACGTGATGTAACCCCTTGCCATTTTGGTCGATTTTGGTCAAAATTTAGATTTTCTATTTTTGGATGCCAATCGATAGTACTGATAATTACGAGTCCAAAATGGTATAGATTTCTAAAATCGGACGTTTTTTGGGCGAGATATTAAGATATAATGATCAAAAAAGTTTTGATTTTCGAACCGACCCCGATTTTGACAAAAAACGTGATGTAACCCCTTGCCATTTTGGTAGATTTTGGTCAAAATTTAGATTTTCTATTTTTGGATGCCAATCGATAGTACTGATAATTACGAGTCCAAAATGGTATAAATTTCTAAAATCGGACGTTTTTTGGGCGAGATATTCCAAAAAGTCATCAAAAAATGTTGCCTTCACAATCGAATCGCTTTTTGAACCATTACTTTTGTTAATCCCGCGATATTCAAAATGTTGGAATGCCAATTTAGAGTAGGGATCCGTACAAATTAAAAATGGTATAATATTTCAAAATCGCACATTTTTTGGCCGAGATATTAAGATATAATGATCAAAAAAGTTTTGATTTTCGAACTGACCCCGATTTTGACAAAAAAACGTGATGTAACCCCTTGCCATTTTGGTCGATTTTGGTCAAAATTTAGATTTTCTATTTTTGGATGCCAATCGATAGTACTGATAATTACGAGTCCAAAATGGTATAAATTTCTAAAATCGGACGTTTTTTGGGCGAGATATTCCAAAAAGTCATCAAAAAAGGTTGCCTTCACAATGGAATCGCTTTTGGAACCATAACTTTTGTTAATCCCGCGATATTCAAAATGTTGGAATGCCAATTTAGAGTAGGGATCCGCACGAATTAAAAATGGTATAATATTTCAAAATCGGACATTTTTTGGCCGAGATATTAAGATATAATGATCAAAAAAGTTTTGATTTTCGAACTGACCCCGATTTTGACAAAAAACGTGATGTAACCCCTTGCCATTTTGGTCGATTTTGGTCAAAATTTAGATTTTCTATTTTGCCCTTGCCATTTTGGTAGATTTTGGTCAAAATTTAGATTTTCTATTTTTGGATGCCAATCGATAGTACTGATAATTACGAGTCCAAAATGGTATAAATTTCTAAAATCGGACGTTTTTTGGGCGAGATATTAAGATATAATGATCAAAAAAGTTTTGATTTTCGAACCGACCCCGATTTTGACAAAAAACGTGATGTAACCCCTTGCCATTTTGGTCGATTTTGGTCAAAATTTAGATTTTCTATTTTTGGATGCCAATCCATAGTACTGATAATTACGAGTCCAAAATGGTATAAATTTCTAAAATCGGACGTTTTTTGGGCGAGATATTCCAAAAAGTCATCAAAAAAGGTTGCCTTCAGAATCGAATCGCTTTTTGAACCATAACTTTTGTTAATCCTGCGATATTCAAAATGTTGGAATGCCAATTTAGAGTAGGGATCCGTACGAATTAAAAATGGTTTAATATTTCAAAATCGGACATTTTTTGGCCGAGATATTAAGATATAATGATCAAAAAAGTTTTGATTTTCGAACCGACCCCGATTTTGACAAAAAACGTGATGTAACCCCTTGCCATTTTGGTAGATTTTGGTCAAAATTTAGATTTTCTATTTTTGGATGCCAATCGATAGTACTGATAATTACGAGTCCAAAATGGTATAAATTTCTAAAATCGGACGTTTTTTGGGCGAGATATTCCAAAAAGTCATCAAAAAATGTTGCCTTCACAATCGAATCGCTTTTTGAACCATAACTTTTGTTAATCCCGCGATATTCAAAATGTTGGAATGCCAATTTAGAGTAGGGATCCGTACAAATTAAAAATGGTATAATATTTCAAAATCGCACATTTTTTGGCCGAGATATTAAGATATAATGATCAAAAAAGTTTTGATTTTCGAACTGACCCCGATTTTGACAAAAAACGTGATGTAACCCCTTGCCATTTTGGTCGATTTTGGTCAAAATTTAGATTTTCTATTTTTGGATGCCAATCCATTCAATCCACGTTTTTTGGGCGAGATATTCCAAAAAGTCATCAAAAAAGGTTGCCTTCACAATCGAATCGCTTTTTGAACCATAACTTTTGTTTATCCCGCGATATTCAAAATGTTGGAATGCCAATTTAGAGTAGGGATCCGTACAAATTAAAAATGGTATAATATTTCAAAATCGCACATTTTTTGGCCGAGATATTAAGATATAATGATCAAAAAAGTTTTGATTTTCGAACTGACCCCGATTTTGACAAAAAAACGTGATGTAACCCCTTGCCATTTTGGTCGATTTTGGTCAAAATTTAGATTTTCTATTTTTGGATGCCAATCGATAGTACTGATAATTACGAGTCCAAAATGGTATAGATTTCTAAAATCGGACGTTTTTTGGGCGAGATATTAAGATATAATGATCAAAAAAGTTTTGATTTTCGAACCGACCCCGATTTTGACAAAAAACGTGATGTAACCCCTTGCCATTTTGGTAGATTTTGGTCAAAATTTAGATTTTCTATTTTTGGATGCCAATCGATAGTACTGATAATTACGAGTCCAAAATGGTATAAATTTCTAAAATCGGACGTTTTTTGGGCGAGATATTCCAAAAAGTCATCAAAAAATGTTGCCTTCACAATCGAATCGCTTTTTGAACCATTACTTTTGTTAATCCCGCGATATTCAAAATGTTGGAATGCCAATTTAGAGTAGGGATCCGTACAAATTAAAAATGGTATAATATTTCAAAATCGCACATTTTTTGGCCGAGATATTAAGATATAATGATCAAAAAAGTTTTGATTTTCGAACTGACCCCGATTTTGACAAAAAAACGTGATGTAACCCCTTGCCATTTTGGTCGATTTTGGTCAAAATTTAGATTTTCTATTTTTGGATGCCAATCGATAGTACTGATAATTACGAGTCCAAAATGGTATAAATTTCTAAAATCGGACGTTTTTTGGGCGAGATATTAAGATATAATGATCAAAAAAGTTTTGATTTTCGAACCGACCCCGATTTTGACAAAAAACGTGATGTAACCCCTTGCCATTTTGGTCGATTTTGGTCAAAATTTAGATTTTCTATTTTTGGATGCCAATCGATAGTACTGATAATTACGAGTCCAAAATGGTATAAATTTCTAAAATCGGACGTTTTTTGGGCGAGATATTCCAAAAAGTCATCAAAAAAGGTTGCCTTCACAATGGAATCGCTTTTGGAACCATAACTTTTGTTAATCCCGCGATATTCAAAATGTTGGAATGCCAATTTAGAGTAGGGATCCGCACGAATTAAAAATGGTATAATATTTCAAAATCGGACATTTTTTGGCCGAGATATTAAGATATAATGATCAAAAAAGTTTTGATTTTCGAACTGACCCCGATTTTGACAAAAAACGTGATGTAACCCCTTGCCATTTTGGTCTTTGGTTGGATTTTGGTCAAAATTTAGATTTTCTATTTTTGGATGCCAATCGATAGTACTGATAATTACGAGTCCAAAATGGTATAAATTTCTAAAATCGGACGTTTTTTGGGCGAGATATTAAGATATAATGATCAAAAAAGTTTTGATTTTCGAACCGACCCCGATTTTGACAAAAAACGTGATGTAACCCCTTGCCATTTTGGTCGATTTTGGTCAAAATTTAGATTTTCTATTTTTGGATGCCAATCCATAGTACTGATAATTACGAGTCCAAAATGGTATAAATTTCTAAAATCGGACGTTTTTTGGGCGAGATATTCCAAAAAGTCATCAAAAAAGGTTGCCTTCACAATCGAATCGCTTTTTGAACCATAACTTTTGTTTATCCCGCGATATTCAAAATGTTGGAATGCCAATTTAGAGTAGGGATCCGTACGAATTAAAAATGGTATAATATTTCAAAATCGGACATTTTTTGGCCGAGATATTAAGATATAATGATCAAAAAAGTTTTGATTTTCGAACCGACCCCGATTTTGACAAAAAACGTGATGTAACCCCTTGCCATTTTGGTCGATTTTGGTCAAAATTTAGATTTTCTATTTTTGGATGCCAATCCATAGTACTGATAATTACGAGTCCAAAATGGTATAAATTTCTAAAATCGGACGTTTTTTGGGCGAGATATTAAGATATAATGATCAAAAAAGTTTTGATTTTCGAACCGACCCCGATTTTGACAAAAAACGTGATGTAACCCCTTGCCATTTTGGTCGATTTTGGTCAAAATTTAGATTTTCTATTTTTGGATGCCAATCGATAGTACTGATAATTACGAGTCCAAAATGGTATAAATTTCTAAAATCGGACGTTTTTTGGGCGAGATATTCCAAAAAGTCATCAAAAAAGGTTGCCTTCACAATCGAATCGCTTTTGGAACCATAACTTTTGTTAATCCCGCGATATTCAAAATGTTGGAATGCCAATTTAGAGTAGGGATCCGCACGAATTAAAAATGGTATAATATTTCAAAATCGGACATTTTTTGGCCGAGATATTAAGATATAATGATCAAAAAAGTTTTGATTTTCGAACTGACCCCGATTTTGACAAAAAACGTGATGTAACCCCTTGCCATTTTGGTCATTTTTGTAAATTGATTTTGGTCAAAATTTAGATTTTCTATTTTTGGATGCCAATCGATAGTACTGATAATTACGAGTCCAAAATGGTATAAATTTCGAAAAACGGACGTTAATTGGGCGAGATATTCCAAAAAGTCATCAAAAAAGGTTGCCTTCACAATCGAATCGCTTTTTGAACCATAACTTTTGTTTATCCCGCGATATTCAAAATGTTGGAATGCCAATTTAGAGTAGGGATCCGTACAAATTAAAAATGGTATAATATTTCAAAATCGGACATTTTTTGGCCGAGATATTAAGATATAATGATCAAAAAAGTTTTGATTTTCGAACTGACCCCGATTTTGACAAAAAAACGTGATGTAACCCCTTGCCATTTTGGTCGATTTTGGTCAAAATTTAGATTTTCTATTTTTGGATGCCAATCGATAGTACTGATAATTACGAGTCCAAAATGGTATAAATTTCTAAAATCGGACGTTTTTTGGGCGAGATATTAAGATATAATGATCAAAAAAGTTTTGATTTTCGAACCGACCCCGATTTTGACAAAAAACGTGATGTAACCCCTTGCCATTTTGGTCGATTTTGGTCAAAATTTAGATTTTCTATTTTTGGATGCCAATCGATAGTACTGATACTTACGAGTCCAAAATGGTATAAATTTCTAAAATCGGACGTTTTTTGGCCGAGATATTAAGATATAATGATCAAAAAAGTTTTGATTTTCGAACCGACCCCGATTTTGACAAAAAACGTGATGTAACCCCTTGCCATTTTGGTCGATTTTGGTCAAAATTTAGATTTTCTATTTTTGGATGCCAATCGATAGTACTGATAATTACGAGTCCAAAATGGTATAAATTTCTAAAATCGGACGTTTTTTGGGCGAGATATTCCAAAAAAGTCATCAAAAAAGGTTGCCTTCAGAATCGAATCGCTTTTTGAACCATAACTTTTGTTAATCCTGCGATATTCAAAATGTTGGAATGCCAATTTAGAGTAGGGATCCGTACGAATTAAAAATGGTTTAATATTTCAAAATCGGACATTTTTTGGCCGAGATATTAAGATATAATGATCAAAAAAGTTTTGATTTTCGAACCGACCCCGATTTTGACAAAAAACGTGATGTAACCCCTTGCCATTTTGGTAGATTTTGGTCAAAATTTAGATTTTCTATTTTTGGATGCCAATCGATAGTACTGATAATTACGAGTCCAAAATGGTATAAATTTCTAAAATCGGACGTTTTTTGGGCGAGATATTCCAAAAAGTCATCAAAAAATGTTGCCTTCACAATCGAATCGCTTTTTGAACCATAACTTTTGTTAATCCCGCGATATTCAAAATGTTGGAATGCCAATTTAGAGTAGGGATCCGTACAAATTAAAAATGGTATAATATTTCAAAATCGCACATTTTTTGGCCGAGATATTAAGATATAATGATCAAAAAAGTTTTGATTTTCGAACTGACCCCGATTTTGACAAAAAACGTGATGTAACCCCTTGCCATTTTGGTCGATTTTGGTCAAAATTTAGATTTTCTATTTTTGGATGCCAATCCATAGTACTGATAATTACGAGTCCAAAATGGTATAAATTTCTAAACTCGGACGTTTTTTGGGCGAGATATTCCAAAAAGTCATCAAAAAAGGTTGCCTTCACAATCGAATCGCTTTTTGAACCATAACTTTTGTTTATCCCGCGATATTCAAAATGTTGGAATGCCAATTTAGAGTAGGGATCCGTACAAATTAAAAATGGTATAATATTTCAAAATCGCACATTTTTTGGCCGAGATATTAAGATATAATGATCAAAAAAGTTTTGATTTTCGAACTGACCCCGATTTTGACAAAAAAACGTGATGTAACCCCTTGCCATTTTGGTCGATTTTGGTCAAAATTTAGATTTTCTATTTTTGGATGCCAATCGATAGTACTGATAATTACGAGTCCAAAATGGTATAGATTTCTAAAATCGGACGTTTTTTGGGCGAGATATTAAGATATAATGATCAAAAAAGTTTTGATTTTCGAACCGACCCCGATTTTGACAAAAAACGTGATGTAACCCCTTGCCATTTTGGTAGATTTTGGTCAAAATTTAGATTTTCTATTTTTGGATGCCAATCGATAGTACTGATAATTACGAGTCCAAAATGGTATAAATTTCTAAAATCGGACGTTTTTTGGGCGAGATATTCCAAAAAGTCATCAAAAAATGTTGCCTTCACAATCGAATCGCTTTTTGAACCATTACTTTTGTTAATCCCGCGATATTCAAAATGTTGGAATGCCAATTTAGAGTAGGGATCCGTACAAATTAAAAATGGTATAATATTTCAAAATCGCACATTTTTTGGCCGAGATATTAAGATATAATGATCAAAAAAGTTTTGATTTTCGAACTGACCCCGATTTTGACAAAAAACGTGATGTAACCCCTTGCCATTTTGGTCGATTTTGGTCAAAATTTAGATTTTCTATTTTTTGGATGCCAATCGATAGTACTGATAATTACGAGTCCAAAATAGTATAAATTTCTAAAATCGGACGTTTTTTGGCCGAGATATTAAGATATAATGATCAAAAAAGTTTTGATTTTCGAACCGACCCCGATTTTGACAAAAAAACGTGATGTAACCCCTTGCCATTTTGGTCGATTTTGGTCAAAATTTAGATTTTCTATTTTTGGATGCCAATCGATAGTACTGATAATTACGAGTCCAAAATGGTATAAATTTCTAAAATCGGACGTTTTTTTGGGCGAGATATTCCAAAAAAGTCATCAAAAAAGGTTGCCTTCACAATCGAATCGCTTTTTGAACCATAACTTTTGTTAATCCCGCGATATTCAAAATGTTGGAATGCCAATTTAGAGTAGGGATCCGCACGAATTAAAAATGGTTTAATATTTCAAAATCGCACATTTTTTGGCCGAGATATTAAGATATAATGATCAAAAAAGTTTTGATTTTCGAACTGACCCCGATTTTGACAAAAAAACGTGATGTAACCCCTTGCCATTTTGGTCGATTTTGGTCAAAATTTAGATTTTCTATTTTTGGATGCCAATCGATAGTACTGATAATTACGAGTCCAAAATGGTATAGATTTCTAAAATCGGACGTTTTTTGGGCGAGATATTAAGATATAATGATCAAAAAAGTTTTGATTTTCGAACCGACCCCGATTTTGACAAAAAACGTGATGTAACCCCTTGCCATTTTGGTCGATTTTGGTCAAAATTTAGATTTTCTATTTTTGGATGCCAATCCATAGTACTGATAATTACGAGTCCAAAATGGTATAAATTTCTAAACTCGGACGTTTTTTGGGCGAGATATTCCAAAAAGTCATCAAAAAAGGTTGCCTTCACAATCGAATCGCTTTTTGAACCATAACTTTTGTTTATCCCGCGATATTCAAAATGTTGGAATGCCAATTTAGAGTAGGGATCCGTACAAATTAAAAATGGTATAATATTTCAAAATCGCACATTTTTTGGCCGAGATATTAAGATATAATGATCAAAAAAGTTTTGATTTTCGAACTGACCCCGATTTTGACAAAAAAACGTGATGTAACCCCTTGCCATTTTGGTCGATTTGGGTCAAAATTTAGATTTTCTATTTTTGGATGCCAATCGATAGTACTGATAATTACGAGTCCAAAATGGTATAAATTTCTAAAATCTGACGTTTTTTGGGCGAGATATTCCAAAAAGTCATCAAAAAAGGTTGCCTTCACAATCGAATCGCTTTTTGAACCATAACTTTTGTTAATCCCGCGATATTCAAAATGTTGAAATGCCAATTTAGAGTAGGGATCCGTACGAATTAAAAATGGTATAATATTTCAAAATCGGACATTTTTTGGCCGAGATATTAAGATATAATGATCAAAAAAGTTTTGATTTTCGAACCGACCCCGATTTTGACAAAAAACGTGATGTAACCCCTTGCCATTTTGGTCGATTTTGGTCAAAATTTAGATTTTCTATTTTTGGATGCCAATCGATAGTACTGATAATTACGAGTCCAAAATGGTATAAATTTCTAAAATCGGACGTTTTTTGGGCGAGATATTAAGATATAATGATCAAAAAAGTTTTGATTTTCGAACCGACCCCGATTTTGACAAAAAACGTGATGTAACCCCTTGCCATTTTGGTCGATTTTTGGTCAAAATTTAGATTTTCTATTTTTGGATGCCAATCGATAGTACTGATAATTACGAGTCCAAAATGGTATAAATTTCTAAAATCGGACGTTTTTTGGGCGAGATATTCCAAAAAAGTCATCAAAAAAGGTTACCCTTCACAATCGAATCGCTTTTTGAACCATAACCTTTGTTAATCCTGCGATATTCAAAATGTTGGAATGCCAATTTAGAGTAGGGATCGGTACGAATTAAAAATGGTTTAATATTTCAAAATCGGACATTTTTTGGCCGAGAGATATTAAGATATAATGATCAAAAAAGTTTTGATTTTCGAACCGACCCCGATTTTGACAAAAAACGTGATGTAACCCCTTGCCATTTTGGTAGATTTTGGTCAAAATTTAGATTTTCTATTTTTGGATGCCAATCGATAGTACTGATAATTACGAGTCCAAAATAGTATAAATTTCTAAAATCGGACAGTTTTTTGGGCGAGATATTAAGATATGATGATCAAAAAAGTTTTGATTTTCGAACCTACCCCGATTTTGACAAAAAAACTGCGGATACCATTTTGGTCGATTTTGGTCAAAATTTAGATTTTCTATTTTTGGATGCCAATCGATAGTGCTGATAATTACGAGTCCAAAATGGTATAAATTTCAAAAATCGGACGTTTTTTGGGCGAGATATTAAGATATAATGATCAAAAAAGTTTTGATTTTCGAACCGACCCCGATTTTGACAAAAAACGTGATGTAACCCCTTGCCATTTTGATCGATTTTGGTCAAAATTTAGATTTTCTGTTTTTTTGGATGCCAATCGATAGACTGATAATTACGATCCAAAATGGTATAAATTTCTAAACTCGATTTGTTAAGCGAGACATTCACCAAAAAAGTCATCAAAAAGGTTGCCTTCACAATCGAATCGCTTTTGAACCATAACTTTTGTTTATCCCGCGATATTCAAAATGTTGGAATGCTAATTTAGGTAGGGATCCGTACAAATTAAAAATGGTATAATATTTCAAAAATCGCACATTTTTTGGCCGAGATATTAAGATATAATGATCAAAAAAGTTTTGATTTTCGAACCGACCCCGATTTTGACAAAAAACGTGATGTAACCCCTTGCCATTTTGGTCGATTTGGGTCAAAATTTAGATTTTCTATTTTTGGATGCCAATCGATAGTACTGATAATTACGAGTCCAAAATGGTATAAATTTCTAAAATCGGACGTTTTTTGGGCGAGATATTAAGATATAATGATCAAAAAAGTTTTGATTTTTCGAACCGAACCCGATTTTGACAAAAAACGTGATGTAACCCCTTGCCATTTTGGTCGATTTTTGGTCAAAATTTAGATTTTCTATTTTTGGATGCCAATCGATAGTACTGATAATTACGAGTCCAAAATGGTATAAATTTCTAAAATCGGACGTTTTTTGGGCGAGATATTCAAAAAGTCATCAAAAAAGTGTTGCCTTCACAATCGAATCGCTTTTTGAACCATAACTTTTGTTAATCCTGCGATATTCAAAATGTTGGAATGCCAATTTAGAGTAGGGATCCGTACGAATTAAAAATGGTTTAATATTTCAAAATCGGACATTTTTTGGCCGAGATATTAAGATATAATGTTCAAAAAAGTTTTGATTTTCGAACCGACCCCGATTTTGACAAACAACGTGATGTAACCCCTTGCCATTTTGGTCGATTTTTGGTCAAAATTTAGATTTTCTATTTTTTGGATGCCAATCGATAGTACTGATAATTACGAGTCCAAAATAGTATAAATTTCTAAAATCGGACGTTTTTTGGGCGAGATATTAAGATATAATGATCAAAAAGTTTTGATTTTCGAACTGACCCCGATTTTGACAAAAAAAAACGTGATGCCATTTTGGTCGATTTTGGTCAAAATTTAGATTTTCTATTTTTGGATGCCAATCGATAGTACTGATAATTACGAGTCCAAAATGGTATAAATTTCTAAAATCGGACGTTTTTTGGAGCGAGATATTAAGATATAATGATCAAAAAAGTTTTGATTTTCGAACCGAACCCGATTTTGACAAAAAACGTGATGTAACCCCTTGCCATTTTGGTCGATTTTGGTCAAAATTTAGATTTTCTATTTTTGGATGCCAATCGATAGTACTGATAATTACGAGTCCAAAATGGTATAAATTTCTAAAATCGGACGTTTTTTGGGCGAGATATTCAAAAAGTCATCAAAAAGGTTGCCTTCACAATCGAATCGCTTTTTGAACCATAACTTTTGTTAATCCTGCGATATTCAAAATGTTGGAATGCCAATTTAGAGTAGGGATCCGTACGAATTAAAAATGGTTTAATATTTCAAAATCGGACATTTTTTGGCCGAGATATTAAGATATAATGTTCAAAAAAGTTTTGATTTTCGAACCGACCCCGATTTTGACAAACAACGTGATGTAACCCCTTGCCATTTTGGTCGATTTTGGTCAAAATTTAGATTTTCTATTTTTTGGATGCCAATCGATAGTACTGATAATTACGAGTCCAAAATAGTATAAATTTCTAAAATCGGACGTTTTTTGGGCGAGATATTAAGATATAATGATCAAAAAAGTTTTGATTTTCGAACTGACCCCGATTTTGACAAAAAAACGTGAGTACCTGCCATTTTGGTCGATTTTGGTCAAAATTTAGATTTTCTATTTTTGGATGCCAATCGATAGTACTGATAATTACGAGTCCAAAATGGTATAAATTTCTAAAATCGGACGTTTTTTGGGCGAGATATTCAAGATATAATGATCAAAAAAGTTTTGATTTTCGAACCGACCCCGATTTTGACAAAAAACGTGATGTAACCCCTTGCCATTTTGGTCGATTTTTGGTCAAAATTTAGATTTTCTATTTTTGGATGCCAATCGATAGTACTGATAATTACGAGTCCAAAATGGTATAAATTTCTAAAATCGGACGTTTTTTGGGCGAGATATTAAGATATAATGATCAAAAAAGTTTTGATTTTCGAACCGACCCCGATTTTGACAAAAAACGTGATGTAACCCCTTGCCATTTTGGTCGATTTTGGTCAAAATTTAGATTTTCTATTTTTGGATGCCAATCCATAGTACTGATAATTACGAGTCCAAAATGGTATAAATTTCTAAACTCGGACGTTTTTTGGGCGAGATATTCCAAAAAGTCATCAAAAAAGGTTGCCTTCACAATCGAATCGCTTTTTGAACCATAACTTTTTTTAATCCCGCGATATTCAAAATGTTGGAATTCCAATTTAGAGTAGGGATCCGTACAAATTAAAAATGGTATAATATTTCGAAATCGCACATTTTTTGGCCGAGATATTAAGATATAATGATCAAAAAAGTTTTGATTTTCGAACTGACCCCGATTTTGACAAAAAACGTGATGTAACCCCTTGCCATTTTGGTCGATTTTGGTCAAAATTTAGATTTTCTATTTTTGGATGCCAATCGATAGTACTGATAATTACGAGTCCAAAATGGTATAAATTTCTAAAATCGGACGTTTTTTGGGCGAGATATTAAGATATAATGATCAAAAAAGTTTTGATTTTCGAACCGACCCCGATTTTGACAAAAAACGTGATGTAACCCCTTGCCATTTTGGTCGATTTTGGTCAAAATTTAGATTTTCTATTTTTGGATGCCAATCGATAGTACTGATAATTACGAGTCCAAAATGGTATAAATTTCTAAAATCGGACGTTTTTTGGGCGAGATATTCCAAAAAGTCATCAAAAAAGGTTGCCTTCACAATCGAATCGCTTTTTGAACCATAACTTTTGTTAATCCCGCGATATTCAAAATGTTGGAATGCCAATTTAGAGTAGGGATCCGTACGAATTAAAAATGGTATAATATTTCAAAATCGGACATTTTTTTGGCCGAGATATTAAGATATAATGATCAAAAAAGTTTTGATTTTCGAACCGACCCCGATTTTGACAAAAAAACGTGATGTAACCCCTTGCCATTTTGGTCGATTTTGGTCAAAATTTAGATTTTCTATTTTTGGATGCCAATCGATAGTACTGATAATTACGAGTCCAAAATGGTATAAATTTCTAAAATCGGACGTTTTTTGGGCGAGATATTCCAAAAAGTCATCAAAAAAGGTTGCCTTCACAATCGAATCGCTTTTTGAACCATAACTTTTGTTAATCCCGCGATATTCAAAATGTTGGAATGCCAATTTAGAGTAGGGATCCGTACGAATTAAAAATGGTTTAATATTTCAAAATCGGACATTTTTTGGCCGAGATATTAAGATATAATGATCAAAAAAGTTTTGATTTTCGAACCGACCCCGATTTTGACAAAAAACGTGATGTAACCCCTTGCCATTTTGGTCGATTTTGGTCAAAATTTAGATTTTCTATTTTTTGGATGCCAATCGATAGTACTGATAATTACGAGTCCAAAATAGTATAAATTTCTAAAATCGGACGTTTTTTGGGCGAGATATTAAGATATAATGATCAAAAAAGTTTTGATTTTCGAACTGACCCCGATTTTGACAAAAAAACGTGATGCCATTTTGGTCGATTTTGGTCAAAATTTAGATTTTCTATTTTTGGATGCCAATCGATAGTACTGATAATTACGAGTCCAAAATGGTATAAATTTCTAAAATCGGACGTTTTTTGGGCGAGATATTAAGATATAATGATCAAAAAAGTTTTGATTTTCGAACCGACCCCGATTTTGACAAAAAACGTGATGTAACCCCTTGCCATTTTGGTCGATTTTGGTCAAAATTTAGATTTTCTATTTTTGGATGCCAATCGATAGTACTGATAATTACGAGTCCAAAATGGTATAAATTTCTAAAATCGGACGTTTTTTGGGCGAGATATTAAGATATAATGATCAAAAAAGTTTTGATTTTCGAACCGACCCCGATTTTGACAAAAAACGTGATGTAACCCCTTGCCATTTTGGTCGATTTTGGTCAAAATTTAGATTTTCTATTTTTGGATGCCAATCGATAGTACTGATAATTACGAGTCCAAAATGGTATAAATTTCTAAAATCGGACGTTTTTTGGGCGAGATATTCCAAAAAGTCATCAAAAAAGGTTGCCTTCACAATCGAATCGCTTTTTGAACCATAACTTTTGTTAATCCCGCGATATTCAAAATGTTGGAATGCCAATTTAGAGTAGGGATCCGTACAAATTAAAAATGGTATAATATTTCAAAATCGGACATTTTTTGGCCGAGATATTAAGATATAATGATCAAAAAAGTTTTGATTTTCGAACTGACCCCGATTTTGACAAAAAACGTGATGTAACCCCTTGCCATTTTGGTCGATTTTGGTCAAAATTTAGATTTTCTATTTTTGGATGCCAATCGATAGTACTGATAATTACGAGTCCAAAATGGTATAAATTTCTAAAATCGGACGTTTTTTGGGCGAGATATTAAGATATAATTGATCAAAAAAGTTTTGATTTTCGAACCAACTCCGATTTTGACCAAAATCGTGACCAAAACTGGCATTTTCGATACGATTTTGGTCAAAATCGGGGTCGGTTCGAAAATCAAAACTTTTTTGATCATTATATCTTAATATCTCGCCCAAAAAACGTCCGATTTTAGAAATTTATACCATTTTGGACTCGTAATTATCAGTACTATCGATTGGCATCCAAAAATAGAAAATCTAAATTTTGACCAAAATCGACCAAAATGGCAAGGGGTTACATCACGTTTTTTGTCAAAATCGGGGTCGGTTCGAAAATCAAAACTTTTTTGATCATTATATCTTAATATCTCGGCCAAAAAATGTCCGATTTTGAAATATTATACCATTTTTAATTCGTACGGATCCCTACTCTAAATTGGCATTCCAACATTTTGAATATCGCGGGATTAACAAAAGTTATGGTTCAAAAAGCGATTCGATTGTGAAGGCAACCTTTTTTGATGACTTTTTGGAATATCTCGCCCAAAAAACGTCCGATTTTAGAAATTTATACCATTTTGGACTCGTAATTATCAGTACTATCGATTGGCATCCAAAAATAGAAAATCTAAATTTTGACCAAAATCGACCAAAATGGCAAGGGGTTACATCACGTTTTTTGTCAAAATCGGGGTCGGTTCGAAAATCAAAACTTTTTTGATCATTATATCTTAATATCTCGCCCAAAAAACGTCCGATTTTAGAAATTTATACCATTTTGGACTCGTAATTATCAGTACTATCGATTGGCATCCAAAAATAGAAAATCTAAATTTTGACCAAAATCGACCAAAATGGCAAGGGGTTACATCACGTTTTTTGTCAAAATCGGGGTCGGTTCGAAAATCAAAACTTTTTTGATCATTATATCTTAATATCTCGCCCAAAAAACGTCCGATTTTAGAAATTTATACCATTTTGGACTCGTAATTATCAGTACTATCGATTGGCATCCAAAAATAGAAAATCTAAATTTTGACCAAAATCGACCAAAATGGACATCACGTTTTTTTGTCAAAATCGGGGTCAGTTCGAAAATCAAAACTTTTTTTGATCATTATATCTTAATATCTCGCCCAAAAAACGTCCGATTTTAGAAATTTATACTATTTTGGACTCGTAATTATCAGTACTATCGATTGGCATCCAAAAAATAGAAAATCTAAATTTTGACCAAAATCGACCAAAATGGCAAGGGGTTACATCACGTTTTTTGTCAAAATCGGGGTCGGTTCGAAAATCAAAACTTTTTTGATCATTATATCTTAATATCTCGGCCAAAAAATGTCCGATTTTGAAATATTATACCATTTTTAATTCGTACGGATCCCTACTCTAAATTGGCATTCCAACATTTTGAATATCGCAGGATTAACAAAAGTTATGGTTCAAAAAGCGATTCGATTGTGAAGGCAACCTTTTTTGATGACTTTTTGGAATATCTCGCCCAAAAAACGTCCGATTTTAGAAATTTATACCATTTTGGACTCGTAATTATCAGTACTATCGATTGGCATCCAAAAATAGAAAATCTAAATTTTGACCAAAATCGACCAAAATGGCAAGGGGTTACATCACGTTTTTTTGTCAAAATCGGGGTCGGTTCGAAAATCAAAACTTTTTTGATCATTATATCTTAATATCTCGGCCAAAAAATGTCCGATTTTGAAATATTAAACCATTTTTAATTCGTGCGGATCCCTACTCTAAATTGGCATTCCAACATTTTGAATATCGCGGGATTAACAAAAGTTATGGTTCAAAAAGCGATTCGATTGTGAAGGCAACCTTTTTTGATGACTTTTTGGAATATCTCGCCCAAAAAACGTCCGATTTTAGAAATTTATACCATTTTGGACTCGTAATTATCAGTACTATCGATTGGCATCCAAAAATAGAAAATCTAAATTTTGACCAAAATCGACCAAAATGGCAAGGGGTTACATCACGTTTTTTGTCAAAATCGGGGTCGGTTCGAAAATCAAAACTTTTTTGATCATTATATCTTAATATCTCGGCCAAAAAACGTCCGATTTTAGAAATTTATACCATTTTGGACTCGTAATTATCAGTACTATCGATTGGCATCCAAAAATAGAAAATCTAAATTTTGACCAAAATCGACCAAAATGGCAAGGGGTTACATCACGTTTTTTTGTCAAAATCGGGGTCAGTTCGAAAATCAAAACTTTTTTGATCATTATATCTTAATATCTCGGCCAAAAAATGTGCGATTTCGAAATATTATACCATTTTTAATTTGTACGGATCCCTACTCTAAATTGGAATTCCAACATTTTGAATATCGCGGGATTAACAAAAGTTATGGTTCAAAAAGCGATTCGATTGTGAAGGCAACCTTTTTTGATGACTTTTTGGAATATCTTGCCCAAAAAACGTCCGAGTTTAGAAATTTATACCATTTTGGACTCGTAATTATCAGTACTATGGATTGGCATCCAAAAATAGAAAATCTAAATTTTGACCAAAATCGACCAAAATGGCAAGGGGTTACATCACGTTTTTTGTCAAAATCGGGGTCGGTTCGAAAATCAAAACTTTTTTGATCATTATATCTTAATATCTCGCCCAAAAAACGTCCGATTTTAGAAATTTATACCATTTTGGACTCGTAATTATCAGTACTATCGATTGGCATCCAAAAATAGAAAATCTAAATTTTGACCAAAATCGACCAAAATGGCAAGGGGTTACATCACGTTTTTTGTCAAAATCGGGGTCGGTTCGAAAATCAAAACTTTTTTGATCATTATATCTTAATATCTCGCCCAAAAAACGTCCGATTTTAGAAATTTATACCATTTTGGACTCGTAATTATCAGTACTATCGATTGGCATCCAAAAATAGAAAATCTAAATTTTGACCAAAATCGACCAAAATGGCATCACGTTTTTTTGTCAAAATCGGGGTCAGTTCGAAAATCAAAACTTTTTTGATCATTATATCTTAATATCTCGCCCAAAAAACGTCCGATTTTAGAAATTTATACTATTTTGGACTCGTAATTATCAGTACTATCGATTGGCATCCAAAAAATAGAAAATCTAAATTTTGACCAAAATCGACCAAAATGGCAAGGGGTTACATCACGTTGTTTGTCAAAATCGGGGTCGGTTCGAAAATCAAAACTTTTTTTGATCATTATATCTTAATATCTCGGCCAAAAAATGTCCGATTTTGAAATATTAAACCATTTTTAATTCGTACGGATCCCTACTCTAAATTGGCATTCCAACATTTTGAATATCGCAGGATTAACAAAAGTTATGGTTCAAAAAGCGATTCGATTGTGAAGGCAACCTTTTTTGATGACTTTTTGGAATATCTCGCCCAAAAAACGTCCGATTTTAGAAATTTATACCATTTTGGACTCGTAATTATCAGTACTATCGATTGGCATCCAAAAATAGAAAATCTAAATTTTGACCAAAATCGACCAAAATGGCAAGGGGTTACATCACGTTTTTTGTCAAAATCGGGGTCGGTTCGAAAATCAAAACTTTTTTGATCATTATATCTTAATATCTCGCCCAAAAAACGTCCGATTTTAGAAATTTATACCATTTTGGACTCGTAATTATCAGTACTATCGATTGGCATCCAAAAATAGAAAATCTAAATTTTGACCAAAATCGACCAAAATGGCATCACGTTTTTTTGTCAAAATCGGGGTCAGTTCGAAAATCAAAACTTTTTGGATCATTATATCTTAATATCTCGCCCAAAAAACGTCCGATTTTAGAAATTTATACTATTTTGGACTCGTAATTATCAGTACTATCGATTGGCATCCAAAAAATAGAAAATCTAAATTTTGACCAAAATCGACCAAAATGGCAAGGGGTTACATCACGTTGTTTGTCAAAATCGGGGTCGGTTCGAAAATCAAAACTTTTTTGAACATTATATCTTAATATCTCGGCCAAAAAATGTCCGATTTTGAAATATTAAACCATTTTTAATTCGTACGGATCCCTACTCTAAATTGGCATTCCAACATTTTGAATATCGCGGGATTAACAAAAGTTATGGTTCAAAAAGCGATTCGATTGTGAAGGCAACCTTTTTTGATGACTTTTTGGAATATCTCGCCCAAAAAACGTCCGATTTTAGAAATTTATACCATTTTGGACTCGTAATTATCAGTACTATCGATTGGCATCCAAAAATAGAAAATCTAAATTTTGACCAAAATCGACCAAAATGGCAAGGGGTTACATCACGTTTTTTGTCAAAATCGGGGTCGGTTCGAAAATCAAAACTTTTTTGATCATTATATCTTAATATCTCGCCCAAAAAACGTCCGATTTTAGAAATTTATACCATTTTGGACTCGTAATTATCAGTACTATCGATTGGCATCCAAAAATAGAAAATCTAAATTTTGACCAAAATCGACCAAAATGGCAAGGGGTTACATCACGTTTTTTTGTCAAAATCGGGGTCAGTTCGAAAATCAAAACTTTTTTGATCATTATATCTTAATATCTCGGCCAAAAAATGTGCGATTTTGAAATATTATACCATTTTTAATTTGTACGGATCCCTACTCTAAATTGGCATTCCAACATTTTGAATATCGCGGGATAAACAAAAGTTATGGTTCAAAAAGCGATTCGATTGTGAAGGCAACCTTTTTTGATGACTTTTTGGAATATCTCGCCCAAAAAACGTCCGAGTTTAGAAATTTATACCATTTTGGACTCGTAATTATCAGTACTATCGATTGGCATCCAAAAATAGAAAATCTAAATTTTGACCAAAATCGACCAAAATGGCAAGGGGTTACATCACGTTTTTTGTCAAAATCGGGGTCGGTTCGAAAATCAAAACTTTTTGATCATTATATCTTAATATCTCGCCCAAAAAACGTCCGATTTTAGAAATTTATACCATTTTGGACTCGTAATTATCAGTACTATCGATTGGCATCCAAAAATAGAAAATCTAAATTTTGACCAAAATCGACCAAAATGGCAAGGTTACATCACGTTTTTTGTCAAAATCGGGGTCAGTTCGAAAATCAAAACTTTTTTGATCATTATATCTTAATATCTCGCCCAAAAAACGTCCGATTTTAGAAATTTATACTATTTTGGACTCGTAATTATCAGTACTATCGATTGGCATCCAAAAATAGAAAATCTAAATTTTGACCAAAATCTACCAAAATGGCAAGGGGTTACATCACGTTTTTTGTCAAAATCGGGGTCGGTTCGAAAATCAAAACTTTTTTGATCATTATATCTTAATATCTCGGCCAAAAAATGTCCGATTTTGAAATATTAAACCATTTTTAATTCGTACGGATCCCTACTCTAAATTGGCATTCCAACATTTTGAATATCGCAGGATTAACAAAAGTTATGGTTCAAAAAGCGATTCGATTGTGAAGGCAACCTTTTTTGATGACTTTTTGGAATATCTCGCCCAAAAAAACGTCCGATTTTAGAAATTTATACCATTTTGGACTCGTAATTATCAGTACTATCGATTGGCATCCAAAAATAGAAAATCTAAATTTTGACCAAAATCGACCAAAATGGCAAGGGGTTACATCACGTTTTTTGTCAAAATCGGGGTCGGTTCGAAAATCAAAACTTTTTTGATCATTATATCTTAATATCTCGCCCAAAAAACGTCCGATTTTAGAAATTTATACCATTTTGGACTCGTAATTATCAGTACTATCGATTGGCATCCAAAAATAGAAAATCTAAATTTTGACCAAAATCGACCAAAATGGCAAGGGGTTACATCACGTTTTTTGTCAAAATCGGGGTCGGTTCGAAAATCAAAACTTTTTTGATCATTATATCTTAATATCTCGGCCAAAAAATGTCCGATTTTGAAATATTATACCATTTTTAATTCGTACGGATCCCTACTCTAAATTGGCATTCCAACATTTTGAATATCGCGGGATTAACAAAAGTTATGGTTCAAAAAGCGATTCGATTGTGAAGGCAACCTTTTTTGATGACTTTTTGGAATATCTCGCCCAAAAAACGTCCGATTTTAGAAATTTATACCATTTTGGACTCGTAATTATCAGTACTATCGATTGGCATCCAAAAATAGAAAATCTAAATTTTGACCAAAATCGACCAAAATGGCAAGGGGTTACATCACGTTTTTTGTCAAAATCGGGGTCGGTTCGAAAATCAAAACTTTTTTGATCATTATATCTTAATATCTCGGCCAAAAAATGTGCGATTTTAGAAATATTATACCATTTTGGATTTGTAATTATCCGTACTCTAGATTGGCATTCCAAAATAGAAAATCTAATTTTGACATATCAAAGCAAGGGGTAAACATCACGTTTTGTTTCAAAAATCGGGTCGGTTGAAAATCCAACCTTTTTTGATCACTATATTTTGGAATATCTCGCCCAAAAAACGTCCGATTTTAGGAAATTTATACCATTTTGGACTCGTAATTATCAGTACTATCGATTGGCATCCAAAAATAGAAAATCTAAATTTTGACCAAAATCGACCAAAATGGCAAGGGGTTACATCACGTTTTTTGTCAAAATCGGGGTCGGTTCGAAAATCAAAACTTTTTTGATCATTATATCTTAATATCTCGCCCAAAAAACGTCCGATTTTAGAAATCTATACCATTTTGGACTCGTAATTATCAGTACTATCGATTGGCATCCAAAAATAGAAAATCTAAATTTTGACCAAAATCGACCAAAATGGCAAGGGGTTACATCACGTTTTTTGTCAAAATCGGGGTCAGTTCCGAAAATCAAAACTTTTTTTGATCATTATATCTTAATATCTCGGCCAAAAAATGTGCGATTTTGAAATATTAAACCATTTTTAATTCGTAGCGGATCCCTACTCTAAATTGGCATTCCAACATTTTGAATATCGCGGGATTAACAAAAGTTATGGTTCAAAAAAGCGATTCGATTGTGAAGGCAACCTTTTTTGATGACTTTTTGGAATATCTCGCCCAAAAAACGTCCGATTTTAGAAATTTATACCATTTTGGACTCGTAATTATCAGTACTATCGATTGGCATCCAAAAATAGAAAATCTAAATTTTGACCAAAAATCGACCAAAATGGCAAGGGGTTACATCACGTTTTTTGTCAAAATCGGGGTCGGTTCAAAAATCAAAACTTTTTTGATCATTATATCTTAATATCTCGCCCAAAAAACGTCCGATTTTAGAAATTTATACTATTTTGGACTCGTAATTATCAGTACTATCGATTGGCATCAAAAAATAGAAAATCTAAAATTTTGACCATAATCGACCAAAATGGCAAGGGGTTACATCCCGTTTTTTGTCAAAATCGGGGTCAGTTCAAAAATCAAAACTTTTTTGATCATTATATCTTAATATCTCGGCCAAAAAATGTGCATAGTTTTGAAATATTATACCATTTTTAATTTGTACGGATCCCTACTCTAAATTGGCATTCCAACATTTTGAATATCAGCGGGATTAACAAAAGTAATGGTTCAAAAAGCGATTCGATTGTGAAGGCAACATTTTTTGATGACTTTTTGGAATATCTCGCCCAAAAAACGTCCGATTTTAGAAATTTATACCATTTTGGACTCGTAATTATCAGTACTATCGATTGGCATCCAAAAATAGAAAATCTAAATTTTGACCAAAATCGACCAAAATGGCAAGGGGTTACATCACGTTTTTTGTCAAAATCGGGGTCGGTTCGAAAATCAAAACTTTTTTGATCATTATATCTTAATATCTCGGCCAAAAAATGTCCGATTTTGAAATATTATACCATTTTTAATTCGTACGGATCCCTACTCTAAATTGGCATTCCAACATTTTGAATATCAGCGGGATTAATGAGATTTATGGTTCCAAAAGCGATTCGATTGTGAAGGCAACCTTTTTTGATGACTTTTTTAGGTTTTTCTCGCCAAAAAAACGTCCGATTTTAAAAATTTATACCATTTTGGACTCGTAATTATCAGTACTATCGATTGGCATCCAAAAAATAGAAAATCTAGA